>JAJLRJ010000002.1:41367092-41639592 GCA_024195265.1 Dendrophyllia cribrosa | reverse complement strand
TATAAACTTTCATGTCAGTTTATATTACACAAGCCGCAGGGAAAAAACTGCAAAAATGCCACAGTAAATACGTGAATTGTAAACAAAGTAGAGGCGTGTTTTTAGCAAAATTATTCATTCCACCGTTTCATCATTCCGTGGAATAGGGTCACCTGTCTGGGATGTTTCACAAGTCGGATGTCGGATTTTCACGAGTCGGATGTTGGATTTTCAACAAGTCGGATGTCGGATTTTCACGAGTCAGATGTTGGATTTTCAACAAGTCGGATGTCGGATTCTCAACAAGTCGGATGTCGGATTCTCAACAAGTCGGATGTCGGATTTTCAACAAGTCGGATGTAGGATTTTCAACAAGTCGGATGTAGGATTTTCAACAAGTCGGATGTAGGATTTTCAACAAGTCGGATGTCGGATTTCCAACAAGTCGGATGTCGGATTTTCAACAAGTCGGATGTTGGATTCTCAACAAGTCGGATGTCGGATGTCGGATGTCGGATGTCGGATGTCGGATGTCGGATGTCGGATGTCGGATGGCACCTACAAGCTTCCGTAGGAATCACCTTAAAAAAGAAAATAGTATGTTTTATTTGGTTTTGATACTAGCCTGGAACTATGTTACGCACAAACTTGGAGTCCTGTGGCTGTCAGTTAATATGTAACTAATGGCAACAGTTTTGTAACAGTGAACGTTTCGTGCACGCTATCGTAAAGCCGGCAACAATGTTACTATTTCTTATCAAGATATGCTTGATTAAGGTAAGAAATACTTGTACAGATTTGGTTAATGATCTATTGTACCGGTTTCCTGACGTTTTTTGTCGATGCTGATTTATAAACGGGTATTTTGTCGCATGTATTGTACAAACTCGCTAGCAAATGGACAGTTCGCAATTCAAAATAAACCTGTGTTAGACCACAAAAATGCTCGGTTTGGGTTTGATGTTGATTTATAAATACCATAAATGATATTTCTCAGATATTTAAGACACACTGACCACTATTTCACGGGAGATGGGACCCACAGTTAAATTTTCCGGATCAATGTTTGTGATAACACTCGCAGCATGAAAGGTCAAAATGTCAAGTAATTAGCTTAAGTGCCTTGTTTTCAAGACGCTCTCAAAATTTTTCGTTTTATTTACCCAAGCCAGTTTTTGGATAAAAAGTGAGATGAAATGACACTTTGTTCTTAAAAAATAGTTTTGATAGTTAAATCCATGTACCAGATTGACTTTTTGGCCCACGAATTTGACCTAAATTTTCATGTGGTTCCTAGCCGTCGAAGGACATAAATTTGGAAATTCGATAAAAAATTCAGGCTCAGGTTTGATTCTGATCTGACAAGGCGAAATGACTTTCAAAAGGCGATATTTTAACAGGGTGGTATAGTTTATCCAGAAACGGTTTTAAATTTAGTTTCCTCGCTCGCGAAAAACGTGGGTTTTCAGAGGCGATTTTGGGCAAGTGTGGGCGGTAAATACAAAGAGCCGTTTCGGCTAAAAAATAAAAATCCAAACAACCTAAAAGTTATATTTTTTAAACAAGCTACTAAAGACCTTTATTGTGACGAAGTATGAGAAAATCGATTTTTTTTTCTATCTTGTATAGGTATAGTTGATAGTTACAGCAAGTCGCTCTTAAAGTAGTAGACGAATTTGGTAACATTTCAGGACTTGACCTCAATGTGGAGAAGACAAAAGCAATATGGTTGGGTCCTCATAGGTTTAATGAGTCCAAGCCTTTTGGTCTAAAATGGACGAAGGAACCCTGTGAAAGTACTAGGGGCATTTATTTCTTATAATGAGAAAGAGAACCTAAAGAAAAATGTGGAGGTGAAAATTGACAATATGTCAACCAAACTAGGTATTTGGAGAGATGTTTGGGCATTCCACATCTGGTATATTCGGCTTCAACGTCAGTTATTCTAAAATGCTATATTCCTACCATTAAAAATCACATTTTTAGTTTTATCTGGAATAAAAAAACAATACAAAATTAAAAGAGATGTTTTGTATCAAGATTATGTAAACGGGGGCTTACGTGCTCCAAATGTTGATGTCCTATTCAAATCTTTAAATTTGGCTTTGATTTCTACACTTCTGACAACAGACCAATACTTCCCGGAAGCCTGGAAAACAATCCCAGATCATTTTTTGGATAGTATGATGTCCTTAATTTCTTTCTTCACTGCAATGATGACAACAGCCTCTTGGAAAACTATGATATTCCACCCTTCTGCAAAAACATGTTAGTACACTTCCAAGAATTGAAGAATCGTCTCTATAAACCAAACAGTGGATCAGTTCTGATTCTGTTCAATAACAAAGACATTCTAATTGACAGAAAACCTTTTTTTAAGTCAAAATGGGTGGAGAATGGGATCTTTACAGTACAAGATATTTTGGACGATAATGGGAAATTTTATCTTTCCAAGCATTCCAAGCGAAATACAACGTCAAATGTAATTTTTTGAACTAGTTACAAGTTCTTTCGGCGATCCCTGACTTCTTGCTTGAGACAGCTAGAACTCAACCATATTTTGATATGAGGAATTGTTTCAACAATATGATTTTTCAGCTTTCCTCTTCGGTTACAGTAGACAACATTGCCAAATCGAAATGCAAGGATTACTGTTGGCTTTACATAAATGCCTCCACAATTGGACCTTCAGGTACAAAGAAGTGGGAAAAATATCACAATCTACAAGTGTTTAGCTTGGAGTTAGCTTTCACCCGAATAAGCAAAATTTGTAAGGATAGCAAGTTAAGAAAATTTAATTATAAATTGCTGCACCGAATAATCGTCACCAAGAAAGAATTACACATATATGGTATCGAAACGAATAATAAATGCCTATACTGCGATGAACCTGACTCTATATTACATTCCTACTTGGAATGCCAATCCACCGTGACGCTCCTTGATAGTAAAGTTATAAATTGGTTCAATAGTATAGTATATACTATATATATATATATATATATATATATAATATAATAAAATAATGAATTGAAGACTTCATCAGCTATAAAAGTGCTCAATAGATAAACTAGAGCGATATGTAGATTTGTAGAGATGGATTACTTGGTCGAAGACATTTATTCACTGCTACTCAGAGTTTCATGCTTCTTACGAAGCAATCATCAGGCAACTGCCTACAATAACGGATACATAGAATACATACAAAATTTGAAATTACAGAACAATACCTAATGGCGTGACGTGCGGAGATATGATTGGTTAACTAAACGAATACGGTTTTCAACAGGAATTTCTTAGAATGTCTACAAGTAGATAGGAGTTCGCTTCTATTGTTCAGTGTTGACATTTCGGGTCTGCATATGATGAAATATTTTTCCCATAAACATAAATTACAACGCTTGTTTACATTTGAATACGATCTTGCTTGTTTAATCTTACGCCATTTGATGACACAAACATCATTTACCAAGCTGAAGTCACAACATCATCCTCCAAAGAGACATACGTCGGACTTTGTGACACAGCGTTTAAATTAAGATACAGAAATCATGTATGCTCATTTAGAAATGAAAAATACAAGCATGCAACAGAATTAAGCAAATACATCTGGAGCTTAAAAGAAAGAGACGTCATTTACAACATCAAATGGCGTAAGATTAAACAAGCAAGATCGTATTCAAATGTAAACAAGCGTTGTAATTTATGTTTATGGGAAAAATATTTCATCATATGCAGACCCGAAATGTCAACACTGAACAATAGAAGCGAACTCCTATCTACTTGTAGAAATTCTAAGAAATTCCTGTTGAAAACCGTATTCGTTTAGTTAACAATCATATCTCCGCACGTCACGCCATTAGGTATTGTTCTGTAATTTCAAATTTTGTATGTATTCTATGTATCCGTTATTGTAGGCAGTTGCCTGATGATTGCTTCGTAAGAAGCATGAAACTCTGAGTAGCAGTGAATAAATGTCTTCGACCAAGTAATCCATCTCTACAAATCTATATATATATATATATATATATATATTGTCAGAAACTTCAATCCAAACCGTGCAATTTTGAAGAATTTATTGGAAAATTGAATTTCAGGCTCAGTATTGAGAAATATCTTTAATCCATCACAATCTAGAATAAGGGCAATTGCTTCTCCCTTTGTCTAATATTAATCTAGTTAACAATGTGTTTACAAGTCTTCTTAGTTAATGTTAGTTATAAGTATCAGTTGCATGCACTAGATATATATATTTTGTGTGTGTGTGTAACGATTTTAGTGTAAATGTGGTGTATGTTAATCAATAAAGATTTTCAAAAAATAAAAAAAAATCTTATATTTGTAATCTTAGTTAATATTAAGAATAGTCTAGTACACGACCCCTCAAGCATGTTAATTTCTTTAAGGTGGCTCGAAATAGTATTTTTGTTTCCCTATATAGTATATTTGGAAGCAAAACAATTAGAGTTATACTTTGCGGATAGTCATCACATTTTACCATGAAATCAAAATAATATTTCAGTACTAATTTGCCACAGATGTATCGAGGTTGGCGTTGCCATGGTAACACCATTAGGCTTTTTAATAGGGCCTCAAAACAGACATATTTTCAGTTTCTTTAAAATTCCACGGTGAATTCTGTTTAAATTTTGCAAACGGCCTTCTACCATGTGCTCTACCTGAGTACCAACTTTAAAAAAATCTGTCAGAAATTTTAAATAAAAAAACACTTTTTTAGAATTCGTTAGTAATTTTTTTCTCTGTTGACAGCATTTTTTCAAAATCGCGTTAAACGAACTTTAGATAGAAGTCAACATACAAAAAATGAAAAAAATTCCGAGCGGAAGCGGAAGTGTAGACTTCGAAAGTTTCAAATTTCTTAAAATTTTGACATGACAAGATCGGCAATTTAATACGCATACGGATTTTTTTCTTGTTCATTCATTTACAGGGTTTGGCAAATCTCTTACGCGCTTTGCAGCTTTTTGTTAGCTAGAAACTGTCGCCATTTGGACGGATCGTGTCTATTAATGGCTCGTACATCATTTGCCTTCGAAATGATTAATAATTCTAGCTAAAATCGCTGGATGCTTTGTTCCTTGTGGTGTGGTCGGCTCTCTGCTCAAAAATCAAAATTGCGACCAAAGCTTCTCTTTCACCCTCGGAGTAAAGATGCTGTAAGTCCTGGTTGATCAGGCCGCTTTCTACAGTTTTTTGTACGAGGCTTTCTTTACCAGCCCATTATTACTCTGTAAAAAGATGTTATCCCTGAAAGATTGCACACGCTGGAGGCCGTTCTTGTAAAAATACCATGTCGTCGAAAGCGAAGGAGACGGGGTTTACATTGCTTTTGTTTACAATATCTTCGGCTGTCAACATCAACGGGGATTGTAATAATACGCAATGGAAGCACAGACATTCTTACAAAGCATCATGTGCTAAAAAAAACTCTTTATTCAAAAGATATTGAATACCGATGGAAGATTGCTTCCATAGGACTTTCCTACCAGATTGAGAGACTCGTGTCCACAAGACTGTCGGCGAATAGAACGTTCATTGATGAAAGTGTTTCTTTGAACTCATGCCCAGCACATCGTAGCAATGTGGAAGTGTAAAAAAAAAAAGAAGAAGAATTTTGGCCGGCAATTTGCACTACCATTACTGGAGAGGAAACTGGCGAAATTTTGAATGCATTCGCTAAGAGGAACAGTCTGCACTGGAACGTTTTCTTTGAGCAAAGTTCTCTAGCCATTTATCAATTTCACTGACAGTTTGTTGACTCGAGAACGTAGTGGCTGTAGTAGCATAGTGAATGTAAGCGTTTTCGTCTTTACCTATTAAAAGAAGTTGTCTCCGTGTCAAAAACTACAAATTGATCATGATAATGAGCTGTGACTGATGGTGGTACCATCCTTTTGTATTCCAGAAACGTAGATTTCAAAAGACTCGAAATTAACTGAAGTAACATAATGATGGACTCATTTGCTGTGATGTCCAGTGGTCCCTTCTCTAGCCTCACTTCTGCTGTTTGAATTTAATTTATTCCGATGCAGTTTATGCTCGTCGTTTCTTGAACGAGATCGAAGATTTCCTAATTTTGTCTTTTGAGTACTTCTGATCTGCTGCTTCATTAAAAGCCATGTAATGTTAGCTTTCCTTTCGCTTTTTCTCTTCTCGTGGTTCTTAACTCGATAACTTTTTTTTTTGCATTTTCCTTTTTTACTTTATGGCGAGTCGAACGCAAAAGTCACGCAGTGGGTGTGAACTTCTCGGCGTCGTGCAAACGCTCTGTTGCTGTTTGTCCTTATTAGAAAATGAAACGTCTTTCCCAACACATTTTGCATTACTCTTAGAGGCTAGATTCAGAAAAAAACACTACCCCTAAAAACATCCCAAAAATACACTCCCTCGTATATATTTAGAGGAAAATTGCGTCGATACGGGGCTGAGTTGTGAACTTTTACGCCCTGTTTGTTTTTCGTAAAACACACTACCACTAAAGAAGGAAGAACGTGAACCTAGCAAACATACACGCGAAAAACACAGTCTACTAGACCGACGCAAAAAAAAATCGCGACATGACTGCGGCGGCCATGTTTGTTTAGTTGCAAAACATGTCAAGCCCAACAGCTTCACAGAATGCAGTAAAAAGGTTAACAGGACAGTAATTTTAACCCTCCTCAGCTTGACACTAATCTGCGCGCGCCAAAAAAACTATTGTAAGAATGGTAAAAATAGTCTATGCATGAAGACTTCAAGTGTGCTGTAGAAGACGAAGGAGAAATATGTGAGTTGTTTGACATAAAGACCGGCGTCAAACAAGGATGTAGTATGTCAGGATTTTTATTCTTGATTGTTATAGATTGGGTAATGAGAAGAACAGTTGGTCATGGTGAGAATGGTATTAGGTGGAAATTCACATCAAAACTAGATGACCTGGACTTTGCAAATGATGTAGTGCTAATATCCTCTACCAAACAGCAGATTCAAGATAAAATGACAAGAAGGAACGAAGAAGCCAGACGAGTGGGACTCAAGATCAACATAAAAAAGACAAAGGCGATCAGGATTAATGCAAGAAACCAGGAAATGAGTACGACAGATGGACAAGACATTGAAGAAGTATATGAGTTCACTTACTTGAGAGATACAGTTTATAAGAAAGGAGATGGTATGAAGTACCTGAAAAACCGACTCTCAAAAACCAGGGGTGCATTATTAGAGATGCACTGTTTAGAAAATATGATATTGACAAAGACAAAGACTTTTTGGCAATTAACCATATACTTTTGTTAACTACATTCTTTATTTATATGCGTAAACTCAAAAATAGGAAACCATCCTTTGAAGTATTCAAGACTAAAGTAAATTAAGCCACCCTGAAGACACGGTGCAACTTTTCATGCAACGATGCAATTTGATGCGCGCAACGACGCAAAAATAAAAGTCGATTCTACTTCTGCACACTGTTGCGCGCAACTTTGCTAAAAAAGTTGCACCGTGTGGGATCAGGGCCTTAAATTTACAATGTTATAGTGCAAGGAAAAATAAACATTTTTTGAAACATAATATGAAGTGGAATTTTCTTTATTCTTATAAAAGTATAAAACTTTTCCTTTTTTTCTGTACCAATATCATTCTCATTACCTAAGTCCAACATGATACACTTTCGCGATTTCAATAATATTTCTTTAGCCAGTTATTTTGCATACGTACATTGTTTCCTCTCCATAGTAAGTAGTAATTTAACATATGCTGTGTAAGTGGTATAATGTCCTGTATCTGTATTTCTTTCTTGACAGAGCTCGAGTAATAAACCTATTGTCAACTTTCGGTAATAAAAACATGTTAAAGAAAAAGAATTGCGCCCTCCAAAGACATCAACACCACATGCTGACACTAATTACATAATGTTCCCAAAATGTTTTACACGAAAACAAAGCAATCACTGGGAAGTGATTCTGTTTCTTGAAATAAAATGTAAAATATAATCAGGGGTTCCATAACTGTCGGTGTATAAATAAATAGGCAGGTTTTATTTTGCTAGCCGTGTTTTAACAAAGAAGAAGAAAATAGAAATTTGTCATAAATCTCTTGCAGATCCAGGTATTTTACGTATCCGTCTTTATCAGTAAACTCTACAGAATTTTGCATTTCTTCCTTTGGAGCCTAACTACAAGTTTTTCAGATGCAAGTAACTATTAAAGGTAGAAATCTGAATAACCAACGCAAGTCCGGTCAAGTTCAGGGGATAAAAATAAATTTGAAACAGTTTGAATTCAACGCTGCAATATTCACTCACCCGCTAGGAAACCAACGGATGCTATTTCAAAAATTAAAAAAAAAATGTATCAAAAATTAAAAAACTTGCTTTGTGCTACTTCTTTCGGCAATAAAATCAAGAAGAATGTGTTTATCAAAAATGCATTTTGTTCTTAAGTTTGTACGAAAATGCTCTCGCTATTAAAGTAACGGTGGGACGGTAGTTAAAGGAGGGGTATGGTAAAGCACGGCAGACAACTAAAAAAATACCATCTCGAAAAACCGTAAACATAGATATCATTTTAACTGATATTGCTCTCCCTCCCACTGTTTCAAGCAGCTAACAAAATTATGACTGTTGTTGGCTCTTTGAATGGAAGGCAGGGAGCAATGCATTTTTAATCGCCTACTTTTTGTGATTAGTGCGCGGTATTCATAACGATCTCACACAACGTAACGCAGCCCAACACAGCAGTAACTCTTCAAAGTTAACTCCACAAACGTCTCTGAAAAAAGTGAGAAAAAGACAGTAAAGATATCAGGTACCAGTTTGTTGATTTTTTTTGTTTGCTTTTTCATGTAATGTTGGCTTTTGATTGTATCTATACAGTTTTAACCGTTGAGGTTTGTATAATGTTGTTGCTAAGAAATATTTGAACAAGATTAAGAAGGTATAGAGCAGTGCTTGCATGAAGAAATATTCTAATTTTCCATTCGTAAAACTGAACCAAAGAGCAAATTTATCTTATATACGATTACTTTATGCTATGTAACAACTCAACTGGCTTAATATATTGAAGTTCACAACACAATTTTACTTTACTTGATACACGTTTTTTGGCTATGATACCATCGAAACAAAAACTATCCAATTCTAATCTTAGAAAGTTGTATTGCCAGCGTTATAAAATCTGACTAAGCAAGCGACACCATATTTTTCCTTATACTTTAATATCAGTTGCCGGTAGTAGGAGCGAATACGATGGTTTTGTAATTAGTAGAAATTAGTTGTGTAATTTGTCATCTGACTTCATGTAACGACTGATCTAAGTTAAAGGATTATTAGCCTGCGTGGCAGGTGTTCGAAGGGGAAGGGAAAGGGAGAGAATTCAGGCGCGCGAGAACGCGAAGGGCACGCAGTCCAAGGGATCATCAAAGCTTGAAACTTAATTTTTTTTTATGTTTTTTTTATTTATTTAAAGATCATACATTAGTTACAGGTGCAACTTAATTTACATAGAAACAAAGGTAAATGAAATTGAAAAAAGAAATTAAAAAACAAAGAGTGGCACACCCTTGCGTGGCAGAACATTTGTGGGAGTTTATGTGCAAAGTGTTGTCCATTTTGATTCAAATTTCTTTAAGGTATTATTTTTAAAAGTAATCGTTCGTTCAGAACTAATCTTATCATTTACTAACAGACAGAACATTTCGAGGCATGGAAAAGTATTATTTAACCAGCACAAAAAAAATATAATATTTGGCAATAATTATAAAGTGGTTTAAAGCATAATAATGACTGGATTCTGGTTTATATCCATAGACGATGTCTAAAGTATTTAGGAAGACATTTTCTGATCGCTTATTATTCCACCAAGAAATAACCGATTGCCAGAAAGTTTGTATTACAGGACAGTCATAAAGTAGATGGAATAGGGTTTCATTGGGGAAGTTGCAACGGTCACAGTTGGGAGAATTTTTCAATTTCATTTTAAAAGAGTCTATTATTCGTTGGGATAATATTATTTATTACCTTGAATTGGAAACATCTAAGTTTGTTTTCTATGGTTACCTTAAAAGGCAGTTCGTAAATAGCTTTAGGAGACATATTTTCTTGCATTATTGTCATTTCTGCGTTTGGAGATTCTACTGAATTGAGAACAAGCAGTTTGCGTGCAACTTTAGCAGTAACGTTAGTAGGAGTAACGTCATTACTGTCGATCATAATACGGTTCTGTGTAGAATTTAAAATTGTTTTTTTCCAATCGTAAGGAATTGCGGCTAGGAGTCCATTATACGTTAAAAAATTTACTGACAGTTCATATTTTAGTTGGAATTCGGAACAGATAAGAAGCGTTTTGTTCTCTTTTAAAAGGTGACGTATTTTATTTATACCTTTTTTATACCATGAGGAATAGAAGACCGGTTTTCCATCAATTTTGATAAAGCGATTATTCCAAATGATTTCATTTTCGTATTCGTAAGCAGTGGAAGGGGTTTTTTTAATGCAACTCTTGCCAAGAAGTAAGTACTTCAATGTAAAATGATGATACGTATTGATCTAAGTTCAAATCCTTTGTATCAAAATTAGAGTCAAAGAGGAAAGGGCCTCCATATCGAGATGTGACAGATAAGAAGAGGGAGCACCATTTACTGTCTGCGGCATTGTATAAACGCTTAACCCATGATGCTTTCAAAGCTTTGTTCATCATGTTGAAGTCAATCATGTTAAGACCACCCTTGTCAATGGGACCAATGAGGGTATTACGTTTGACTTTGTCTGGTTTGAAGTTCCAAATAAACTTAAAACATGAATCATTTACTTCTTTAGAAAAGTCACGTGGTGTTTTTAGAACAGACGTATTATAGACCAACTTCGAAATTGCAAGGGACTTGACAATACAAATTCTTCCAATGAGAGTTAAGTTCCTGGCTGTCCAGTGATTTAAAATTTTTTTCAAGGTGACAAGCTTTTCCGTAAAGTTTATTTTATTACTAATGAGAGGGTCGTAGGCAAACGCAACGCCAAGCGCAACCACATATTTTTCAGGCCATGCAATGTTGAAAGGAAAGTATGTGCCAAGATTGCGTCTTAGACTGCCAAGCCACATTCCTTCTGTTTTACAGATGTTAATTTTAAGACCAGAGCAGTCTTTATAATCGTTTAAAAGGTTAAACAAGTGGTTTGCGGACTTATCGTCTTTAATGAAGGCCGTGATATCATCTGCGTACAAACTAAGCTTTAATTCGGTTCCGTTTACTTTTTTAAGCCGTGAATATTTTATTCATTCTTATGGCTTAGGTAAGGACCTCAATTGCTAAAACAAAGAGAAGCCCGGATAAGGGACACCCTTGTCTGACACCTCTTTGAAGAAGAAAGAAATCTGATGCATAACCATTATTATTTACACAACTAGATATATTAGAATAAAAGGTGTGAATCCATTGTTGAAACATTGCTCCGAAGTTCATTATCTCAAGGACTTTTTATAAGTACGTCCATTCAAGAGAATCGAAGGCTTTTTCAAAATCTAAAAATAATATCATACCAGGTAAATTTTCTTTATCAGACATTTCAATTACATCAGATATTAATCGGATATTTTCACCAATGAATCGATTTTTAATGTACCCCGTTTGATCACTGTTTATCAGCATCGGCAGAACTTTCTCTAATCGTTTTGCTATACATTTCGTCGCAATTTTGTAGTCGTTGTTTAAAAGGGAGATTGGTCGCCAGTTTTTAAGAAGAAGGTTATCTTTATTTTTTTTTTGGTATTAGTGAAATATACCTCTTCGTTGTGAGATAGACATTTCACCGCATTGAAATGCGTCATTCAAGCAGTCTACTAAAGGAGTAGCGACATATTCCCAGAAGCACAGGTAGAATTCTGTAGTTAGACCATCTGAACCTGGAGTTTTATTTTTCGCAAATGTCTTGATAGCCGATAAACATTCTTCTGCAGTTATAAGGCCTTCACAGATTTTTTGCTGTTCATCGTTAAGTTTTGGAAGTACATTGTCAGGGTTTAAGAAAAGGGAGGATGAGACGCCGTTTATATCAGATATTTGAGAGGTGTATAGAGTTTTGCAAAATTTTTCCATCTCCAGCAAGAGTTTTTTTGGGTTCTTCAACATACTGATTTTGATCTGTTTTTAATTTGACTATGTGTTTCTTCTCATGTGAGCGTTTCTCGAGATTTATGAAATACTTACTATTTCTTTCGCCGTGCTCGTACCACCTCGCTCTACTTCTAATTATTGCTCCTTTGGTTTTGTGTACAGTAATTTTCTGCAGATCAAGTTTGACACGTTCCACTTCAGTGATTAAGTTAGCGTCACAGGGATTTTGATCAAGAAGTACGTTTTAATTTTCGAAGCAGGTCTATTTCTTTTGACTTTTTGCTTTTGGCAAGACGCTTCGAAAAACGAATACAAAAGCTTCTGATCTCCATTTTAATCATTTCCCAGTAGAGTTTTTTATCAGCCGTTTCCTTATATTTTTTCTTGACCTGTATTAAAAAGAATTTCAAGTTTGTTACAAATTCTTCATTTTCTAGCAAGGAGTTATTGAATTTCCAAAATCCTGGACCAGATTTCCTTTGTACATTTTTGTGTTTAATTTCTGCATAAATTGGAGAGTGGTCTGAATCATAATACGACTTCACATCAGATATGCACGAACGGGGGATTAAAAATTTTGAGATAAGCCAATCATCTAAACGGCATCTCACCTTTCCTGAACTATTGCTCCAAGTGAAACGGACATCTGTTGGGTGATGAAACCTCCATATGTCGACGAGATCTGTACAGGCCGGCAAATGATCCCGGCCGGCAAATGATCCCCGGCCCGCAAATGATCCCCAAATTGATCGGCAAATGATCCCCGGACCGGAAATGATCCCCACAAATGATAGCGAGTAAAATGAGGAATGGCGTGGAGTTTGATCACTGGAAAGTTTTATTATTGTTGTTGTTGTTGTTGTTGTTGTTGTTGTTCGAGGCGTTCGTCAAATTCGGACAAAAAACCTAAATGGCCCCTTTATCGACCCCTAAAGAGAAATACGGGGTCACTTTGCAACAATCTCATCAAAGGTCTTCAGCTAATGTTTGGGCGAGTATATTACAGTAGTCTTGCAGTGAAACCTGTATTAAGCGGACGCCCTCTAAGCTTGGGTCCCGAAATTTTCTTCCCATATTTACTATGAATCGAACCTGTGTTCAGCGGACCCCTCTATTATAAGAGGACAGCAAGAATTAGGCCCGGATTTTGTTACACGAAACCTGTATTTAGCGGACATTTGAAGTGTTTTAGCTTGCATTTTCATTGGATTGTGGGATAATCGTCTACTTCTAAAAGCGTGTTTTCCGGTAAAAAGTAATTTAACGTGATACAGACATTTACGAATTAGGTTTATGAATTAAAATATATATAATGAAATCAGTACATGTGTGTATAATAAACGTGGAGATATAAGAGGCTCAATAATTAACTATTCTGACTATTATTGAACCTGTATGATCAACTTGCTTAATGTTCCCGTTATTGTGGTGTCAAGCTTGGTAGAAGAAGGCTTACATATACAGCTATTTCAATTAACGTTGTCGGATGAAAAAGCTTAAAGCCAAGACCGCAAAGTAATGTGGGGTTTTTATACATAAATTTACCAAAATCAACAATTGGAAGCTGAAGCAAAGGCAGTTGTTCCAATTTGTTTGTCTAACGTGACTGGACTGTCCGGGAGCTTAATTTGTAGGGACGTCTTTCAAGTTCAAAGAGAGAAAAGAAAAAATTGACCGTCGTGTGTTCATTGTTCTCCACATAACCTATAATTTGATCATTTGACGTTATTGTTTTGCAGGGAGCGGCAAAGAAATGTACCAAAATGTAAAACGCACGTTCAGAGGCATGTTTTCGCTCATTAAACCTATTGTTTTGTGCCGTTCTCTCTGCCGTCGACGTTATGACTCCTTAAGCTCCCTAATGCTTTAATCTCTCCACACTGTCAAAGAAAGGAACGCTTCGATCGAAGGCAATAAGATTCGCGTCTGTTTTTGTGGGTTTACCTCGGTGTAAGAACCTGTGACTTTTTCCTTTGTTTTTTACCTTTGTAGTATTACATTCCCAGTTGACTCTATTGTTTTATGCCTTTTGTTTTCTTTGTTTTACGTCACTCGTGAATTTGACAGGTTCTTACACCGAGGATGAGCCGTTTTTGTTTCGTAAGAACACGGAGACAAACGTCATTTTCCCGTCCCACCCGCACTGCCAACCGGATAATAGAATGTCTATTGACAACTACCATACCACCTTGCGGCCTTGGCTTGTAGGCTTTGAGCTTTCATCCGACAACGTTAATTGAAATAGCTGTAATCAATCCCAGCTAACTACAAAGAAGAAGAAGTTGATTTCCAGAGTATGCTTTGATTGGTCACGAGGCGGAAAGCGATTACCATACAGCTATCGTCACAGAGATGAAATTAAAGTATGGAGTAGGGCAAATAGTTCAAGATGAAATCTGCCTAAAGTGCTGGAAGAAGTTTGAATGCTACTCTAAGGGTGTATTTGAGGGTAGAAATTGGCCTTTTACAGGTCTATTCTGACCACTGTGTCGGCTTTTGCAAAAGATGCTTACAATAAATAGGTCTTATCTGATCCGTGGGGCTATTTATTACAGGATGTATAAAAAAGCACAATTATGGACCTTATGTTTATTGTCAGAAAATTTTAAAGCCGCGAATACACGCACGATTGTGTTTTCTTGCATCCTGAGGCGACGCAATTTTTGAAAAATGCCGCGTCGCCATCGCACGTGTGGCCACCCTCGCATAGGTGGCTCGATAGCTCAAAAAATCACAGAAAAAAGTCGTGAGACTACACGTGCAATTGTGCTAGTCGCGGCTTAATGAAAAAGACATGTTCCGGTTTTGTTGGGTTGAACTGTTTCTTGATTTCGCTTTAAGCTCTTGTAAAACTGAGGATGCACATGTTTGCCTCAGTTTTAAAGTTAAAAAATATATTAATGTTGAAGTTACTGTTGGGCTGAACTGTGGACTTCGCCTTCAACAGTTGTACAATTCTTGTCTTACAACAATTTTAAATCGGGGCATTTTGCTTACAGTTGAAAAGAAACTGCTGCTCAAGTATTAATGAGAATTGTTTTTAATCCATTATCCAAAGTGTAGAGTCCACGCCATTCCTTAGTTTTTGGTAAGGGGCTTATTTCCGGTCCGGGGATCATTTGCCGGCCAATTTGGGGATCATTTGCGGGCCGGGGATCATTTGCCGGCCGGGATCATTTGCCGGCCTGTACAGATCTAAATTTTTACACATTTCATTTATACTGTGTATTGTATTTTTTCTATGATTGATATCTTTTCCGCCTGTCTTATCAATACTTTCAAGTGGGCAATTGAAGTCGCCTCCTAAAATAATATTTTCATTAGAGTAAGGACGCAATGTGCTCGTTAATGTGTTGTGGAAGGTAACTTGAGCGGTTTGATCATTAGGTGCATAGATGTTGACCAAACAGAAATCTTCGCCGTGTAGCGAGAAACGAACTATGAGGAATCTGCCGTTTTTATCTTTTATTATGTTGAAATTTTCAATATTTAGTGTTGGCCGAATTAAGATCGTCTGTGTCTGTGTAAAGATATATTTTAAAAGACAACACTTGCGCAACTCCAAACAAAAACATTTACCGTAAAAGGGTGTGCCAACGTACAAAATACAATAAAATACATAAAAACACAGAATACAACACCATTAAAGTTAGAAAATGATATTATAGTCAGTTAAGCCGTTAAGCGGCTCACAGTATAGAAGGGATATTGTTGGAACAAAATGGATTTGTATTGAGAAGTAAGGTCCCTTCTACAATTCCCCGCATGTTAATTTCATTTCATTGCAATGGAGGGCGTAATGTAAATAAAAACCCAAAAAGAAGACAAAAGAGGTGTAAATTGTTTCACGAATGAGGTTATAAAGGGCATGCAAATTTTAGAATACTACTTCAAATAATATACATATGCGAAGCAAAATATATAATTCAGAGAACAAGTTAACAATCTTCTAAATCCTTAGCGCAATGGATTCGAATGGGGTGATCAACGGTTGATAATCTAATAAAAATTTTACCATCTACCGTCCAGGCGCTCTTCCAGTGTTGTTGCTTTTTGCGTTTCCATACTTTGGAAAACAGTTCACGTCTCATCTTCGTTAAATTCTCATTGATGTAGATGATATCAACACCATCAAAGAACCGGTCTAAGTTCAAGTTCCTGAGATGCTTTCTAGCTTCATAAAGTTTCTTCTTTGCTTTGTAGGATTTGTACTTCACGATAATTGGCTTTGGTTGGTTGGAGGTTTTGTTGGGTAATCGATGGCAGATGTCAATAGGGATGATACAAACATTCTTTTTGTTATTCAAATGTGCCAGCCACTGGAACAAAAGAACCCTTTGTTTCGGCAGCCAATAAGGCTCTGGTTGGCACATTAATAACAATTGGTGACGTCATTGATATCTTCCCTATATCATTGGCTTGAATGGTGACGTTCAGCGCATTTCCGAGCGTAATGATGTGGTTGACGATGTTTTCGTCGGTTTGTTCTGGAATGCCGTGAACTTCTAGGTTATGTTTACGAGAGTACTGTTCCAGATTGTCGATTTGGTCAATTGCAGTCGCTAAATCGTTGTACGTTTCATCGAGATCTTTGTTAGTTTCATTCAGAGATTCTTTGAGGGATTTAACTTCAAGCTTGAGAGTTTTGTTTTCTTTCACCAACTCGTCGAATTTAGCTACGTGAAAGTCCAGTGAGGTCTGAAGATCTTTATACTGTTGACGTAAAGCACGGTTCTCCTCTAGAAGTTTGTTGGTATTTTCTTGAATAGTATTCAAGGTTTCTCGAATGCTCGCCAATTCGGTCATGTCTTGATCTATAATTTTCACCGATTTTGCAGGCGGTTTGTCAGAATCTGGAGAGCTGCTGATACTTCTTTCTGTACGTTTACCTGGGATGTATGTTGTTATCTTTCTTTCTTTGGATTTATCTTTGTCGCCCATTGCTGGATGAACAAATTGCGGGGAAAAAAGGACGGACTAAGCCGACATGCTGCCGTCCGCCATGAGACTCGCACCAGTCTTAATTACAGAACTGCAAGAACAACTAAACATTAACCTTACGTTGTTTCGTATTCACGAGATGGCTCTAAGAGCCCTGTGACTGTAAATGAGTGAAAACAAGGCGATATATATATATATATATATATATATATATATATATATATATATATAACCCTTTCCTTTCAAGCTGTTCACAATTGCCCAGATATTGAGCGAAAATTATCTTCTGATGCGTAAAGTGTGATCACAACTCCAGTAACTATCAGCCAATCCAATGAAAATTTGAATGATTGTGTGATAACATAACATAATCATTTTTTAACGCTATACATACTTGTGTATGAAGATGCGTTCAATTAAAATCATTGTAATGTCCTATTTGTGTTTCGTATTTACTTATCGGTATCAATGGCGACACTAATCGTTGTCTCAGCAACATAAATCTTACTTTCGACCATTGTGTGTCTTTTGATATTTAGGAAGAGTTATCTGTCAACAATGGTTGTTTTCTGCTACGCCCTGTTTGTCATCTTGTTCCACCCTCTACAACTCTTTGCAGATCAGCCTCGCAAAGATGAATGTCGGGACAACAGAGAGGAATTCGGTTTTGCTTTAGCTGGTCATGACTACAAGAGCACTAATGCGGACAATTTTGGTCGCTGCTTCTTCGAATGCAGTTTAGACGAAAGATGCCAAAGTGCGACGTTTCTCTGGAACACCAAAGAATGTAAAATGAAAAACGAAACAAAGAAATCCAGACCAGCGGATTTTGAGGAAAATCTAGCTTCCACTTATATGGAAAACTCTTTCCGAGGTAAATGTAGCATCAGCGTGAAAACTAAGAGAATCAGTCCAATTCTTACACTGAAATGAAAGATGAATTCACTTTGAGTCTAGGTTATAGTGTAGTATTGCATAATATTTTGTGTGTCAGTGGATACGAAAAATTCAAATCTCAGCGCATCCAAAGATTCAAACAAATGCGAAGAAGTGGAACCGTTTAATACTGATTTTTTTTTTTTGTTATTGTTTTTATAGTGACTGTTAACATTTTTGACCCAAAAATGCTTCAAATGCGAACAATAACAGTCCGCCCAACCTCATAAATTGACAGAGGGGAGGGAGGGGAGGGGAGGGAGGGAGGGGAGGGGAGTGCAGGCTCAAATAATGGCCGTTCTTAACTCCTCTTATACAGTGGAGCCCCGTTAATCCGGCCACCATTGGGCCACCAAAATCTGGCCGTATAAACGGGGTGGCCGTATTAATGAGGTTGATCTACAGTAAAAAGCTTTTGTGCAGGCCATGAAAAAGTGGACGTAATAACGAGGTGACCGCATTATCGAGGTGGCCGTAAGGCGGGGTTCCACTGTACTTATATTTTTACCATAACTGTAACTGTAATTTCCCGCACGCTCATTGGCCGAGAGCTATTGTTCACAAGAGTACAAATCATGATTTTATCATGATTTGTAATCACGCCACCCGCCTCTAGCGCGCGGGAAAACAAATGAATTTGGCTTCAAGAAGAAATTCAGCCACTTTGGTTTGAAAGATAGCTGCTTTATCTGTCTATTTTCGGCGAATTGTCGCCTTTTCTAATCAAATATTAAATTTGCCATTGGCAAAAAAATCCACGCTAGTCAAAGCTCAAACGTTTGGAACAGAACCTAGGACGGAAAATCTGAAACGCTACTGCTTTATTCAGCAAACTTTTGTCACTGCTACAGAGGAAAATACGCTCGTTATGAAGTGAAAAGAAAGGTAAATAAACGAATGACTTGGAAGTTTACTTCGTATTTTTGTCTGTGAAAACAAAAGTTTCCGTGATGATCAAAGTTTTAATACGCTCGATGTTAAGTTCATTTTTCTGGATTTTGAGTTGCGGAATTACTCGCTTCGCTCGAAATTCCTCACTCTGTTTTCACCATGCTATGGCGTCAAGCCATTATTTATCAGAGGGCATATAATAGCAAACTTAAATGTATTTCTTAAATGTACAGCTTTTGTTTTAACAAGGCAATATTTGGAGCCTTATGCGATTCACATTGTATCAGGATATCTGTTTACTACTTTTGTTCATTCTCGGAATATTGTTTCTTACAGCAAAAAAGGGTTCAAAAGCCTCCGTGCCAGGTTTTTCGTGCAAAGACATTTTGATAAGCGGTGACGCTCAGGGTGATGGTGAGTACTGGATTGACCCAACAGCCACAGGGGAACCCTTCACAGTGTACTGTGACATGGTTACCGATGGAGGTCAGTTTTTTTATTGATTGCATGGTTTAAGAAAAAGAAAAGCTTAACACTCAGCTGGTACCAGTCGTTTAATTTTGGTTCTATTTTATAACTAAAGCTTATGCTTGCATATATTTGGTAAACAATTCACTGACCACTACCTCTACATCTGGCTCCAGTCATCAAAAGGTGGATACGTGCTATTCACTGTCAAAACTCCATCCAGTAGATAACGCAGTTGCATGGTTTTGCTTATACTTATTGACTGGAGAGTGATTTATCGGGAGGGTGGATGCATGCAGTTATCCACGGTTAATGAGTAAATGGAACCAGGCCATAGGAAAATAGACAATAGACAGTTTATTTGACGTGAAAAAGACACTTAGCTATGTTATCAGTGCGTCCAGCAGATTTTTCCAGCAAAGTCTGAGGACAGACCAGCTAATTTGCAGGTACACTTGTATTACACTTTTTTAAATTCATTTATTATCTTTCACCTTAGGGCTTGATCCAGAATATAATTGGTTATCTGAGCCGGGTCATTCCAATTGTTTTTACCTAGACGGCTCAGTTTTCGTCCGATCCGCTAGCAGCATACTTTAATCTTTACAATTAGCGTTTTCTAGACAGTCAAATCTCTTTTACGGACATTTCCATACTAGAGCGCTTTTCTTAGCCCTGGAGATACTAAAATTCATACAATCCCTACCTATATTAGGTATATATTTCAAACATGAAAAAAACACATGTTAAAAATGTTTTAGCGATTATTCAAAATCGAACGGTTTAATCTGTTTGAAATTTTCCCATTTAGTGTGCTACATTGTGTAGATTATAGCGCATGTATTCGCTTGTCGCGGGTAGCCCCAAAATCAAAAGATATTTATAAAAAAATGTTTTTCGCCATATTTGTTTACCGTTGCTATGGAAATGCTGATTAGCATAAAAAGAGCGTCGACCAAAACTTTCATCCAAGCCTAACATCTGGTATCAAATTCAGATACATTGAGCTAAAGTAAGATTATGTATAAGTGCATTCAAAAAGGGAAGTGTGACCCAAAAAACTACTTGGAGCCACCTTAAATACAGTTCAAAAAGCTTAATTGGTTAATAGGTCTTTAAAAGAACTTGGGAAGTATTAGTATATCATACTTACACTTATATATTGCCCATCCCTTAGGTGGTTGGCTTCTCATTAGTCGTTTTGTTATGGAAACGTCGGATTCTGCGCAAGATGAAACTACCCAATCAGATTCTTATAAAACGATCCTTCAGAAGTACACTTCCAACAAACAGTACTTGCTGCGAAATGGCTTCAATCAGTTGAAACAAGACATGGGTTTTACTCAAATCCGGTTTTATTGCTACAAAAAGACGACAGACCGAGTGTTTCACATTATGACCAACAACAATGCCAAAGGTGCCAACGTGGTGAAATTTTTTACCACTTCTAATAGCATGCCCGTGGCTTGTGGCTCTTTTACACGCCTCCCAGATGACAACTCATTACTCGCCGTGAATTGTGGCGAATGGGGTCATCCGACTAAAAATCGATGGGGGCATGGAAGTTGGCTTACTAATAACCGCATTTATACAAGGCCAATAACATGGGCAAATACCCGTTTTTATCGCCTTGCAGGTAATGGCGTTTATCAGTGTGACGACACTACTCAAGAGATCGTTTCTCTTAATGACATATGGCAGGTCTTTGTACGATAGTGGTATGTAAGGTTGTATTGGACATACAAGAGGGTGTAGGTGGGGCGGTGGTGGGGGTGGCAACTAGATATGACGTCATAAGTAGCATGAGCTCAAGTTATGTTTGAACAAAAAAAACAGCAAAATGTGTAATTATATCAAATTTTACAGCTCTAGCATAATTCTTTTTTAATTTCGCAAGATAGCATATTTGCTTTAGACTTTTTCACTCGAAATAACAACAGTCAGTCATATAGTTAATTTTAACTACATCATCCTAGAAAGTAAATACTTAATTTACCGTTAAGTTAAATACATCTCTTTCTACTAGCTTACTGCTCCAAAAAGTAAAGAAAGCGTAGCGTAGCGTAGTGTAGTGTACGTAATTTTCTTTTGTGCGATATAAAATGTTAGTATCGTAATGTTTAATTGTAATCATTTACATCTTGTATTCTGTATTGAAGAAAAATTAAATAAATATTGCCCACAAACGAATAAAACATCGCAGCACTCCATATCTAACCGTTTATGAGATTCCACATCTAACCGTTTTTTCGTGTTGAACTTGAATTGTGAAACGACCTTTATCCAAAACTTTTGCGCGGTGTTAAATCAACGTCAATGCTTTGTTCCTTTGCCCCTAGACTTGACTCTGTCCTAGACTCAATCATTCCAGGAATGCTTAAATGACTAACTTTGAGATGTTTCAAAAGCCAAGTTGAAAGTTATGTAGCAAAGGATTGTTTTTGCTTCGAAATAAGTAAAAGATAAACATGCATTTTAGCTAAAAAACAAATAATAAAAATAGACGAGACAAAGAGATCAAAAAACACATAACGACGGGTAACCCATCCCAGTTAATTTTCAAACTTATTAATCTGAACATTATAAGCGTCTTTTAAAAGAACCCTAATACAGTAGCTATATTTAAAAAAGTTATCAGTTTGAATGCTGCTTGCAGACACAAATTTTAAAAATGTTTTTCACTTAGCAAAATAATCACAGAGAAATGTTTATTTTGTTTATCAGTAAAAATGACAAAAAACCGCAAAAGAAAATAATCCGAACGGTTCCAAAGTAGGCGGGTGATATTTTTCCTAGCTGTGGTTTTACAAAAACCAACTCCTTGAACAAAGAAATATAATTAGAGACATATACATGTATAGCCATAGAGCTTAATATAATTAATTTAACTGATTCATTTACGAATTTGCTCAATTGTTAATTAAATAACGGAAAAATTTGAGTCAGTATAACCAACACAAATTAGGTTCAAGTTCAGATAAAAATAAATTTGAAACAGCTTGAATTCGACGATGCAGTATTCGCTCACCCGCTAGGAGAACACCGCAGTAGTTTGGAAAAAAAAGTGTAGGATTACAAGGGTAGAAGTGGATTACAGTTCATCAAATTTGCCATTCTGGTGAAATTTTAAGGTTTCCTAGCCGTTAGAGTTGTGTTTTTAATTCATATTGCTTTGCGTTCATCACTTTTGGAGCTTAAAAAAGCTCTTGCGTAGCCATAATCATGAAATAATCAAGCAGGATATATTGTCTCTTTAAAGGTTTACCAAGTTACTTGGAGCATACACAGCGAAATCTTATCGCATGCATTTCTTGAAAAAATCTCCGTGTCCACCTTTTCCAAAGAACAAAAAGAAAAATATGAGGAAAATTGACTGTTGCAGGCGAATATTTTAATGCTTTCAATAGTTTTCAAAGATTAAAACACAGCACCTGGTAATGCTCACGGCCTAACCGGAGTTTTGCATAGTCTTTTGGCCAATTCCTGGAAAACATTTAGTACCGGCCTGTTTGAATTATGCACATGATTACGGAGAATTATCAAACTGTCAGAAGCAAACGATAATCACTATATTAGACAAGCCAGAGAAAGAGAGCAGGATGATAAAAAAATTGGATACCAATTTCTCTCATCAATGTTGACACCAAAATAGCTTATACTTTGGCAAAACGACTAGAGCTTATCCTACCATGGGCTATAAGAAAAGCGCGTTTCGACTAAATAAAGTTTTATTTATCAAAAAAAATTACATTGCTAGTATTAAGTAGTCCTGTGTTTTTTTCTGGTCGTTTTTCTCCATATATTTTGTGGACAAAGCTTTCAAAACGTCCATTCGATTCTCAGAAATAGTGCAAGCATTCGTAAAGTCTTGGTAACCAAGCGTTTTTTCGAATCCGAGGCGCAGCCGCTAATTAGCGCTTGGTGTTACAACTGACTAAAAATGATATGACTGGTGAAAAAAAAAACGGTTTACTTTTTGATGGGCGTGGTCAGTGCACTACCGAATGAATGGCAATTTATCATCAACAGTAACACCTAACGCGAACCGTACCCTCTTCGTGAAAGCTGCATTTCAGAGGGTTGTCCAATACTCTGACAAATTTATGTATTAGGGAGTGTTCATTATTTATGGGGAGGGGGGCTGGCAAATGGGAGGGGGGCTGGCAAATGGGAGGAGGGGGGAAACGAAGTTTAACCCCGTTATATAGGAAAGGTTTTACTCTGGGGAAGAGGGGGGGGGGGGTCAAAAAAGTTTGATGGTTTATATCCTTCGTGCAACACAGTATTAAATCAAACCATAATATACAACGATGCTACTCTAAAAGTCTACAAATTTTAAAGAGTAAAATAAAATAGATAATATTATTGATCTCTGTGTCAAGATTATGTACAAAATATACTTGTTAAAACATAACTTGTGTGTAATTAAATTCACAAATTGCACTTTCCCCCTAAGAATGGAAGTGTTCGAAAGTGATGCCGATGATATTCAAACAAGGGGATCACGCTGACTTATTAAACGCCCCATCTCTATTATCCCAGTAGTGGCAAAGGTCTTCGAAAGAATTATTTACGATCAGGTCTTTGGCTTTCTCATGGATTATAATTTCCTCTCCAGCCACCAGTCGGGCTTTCAATCTCTTCACTCTACAGTTACTTCATTGATACTCGAGGCTACGGATGATTGGGCATACAATTTTCACCATGGTAATGTGAATGCTATAGAAAGCCTTTATCACGGTGGATCTTTTATCGACTGAAAGTAACAGCTGTGTGGATGTCCGACTTATTAAAAATACAAGGTATATTTGCCACGCAACTCCATCGAATAGAACCCATTCATTGGGAGTGTGGTTTTATAATGAATGCATCATTACAATAAGGGGGGGGGGGGGGGGTCAAAAAAGTTTTTATTTTCAATCAATCAATCAATCATCTTTATTTAATCACGGAATCTCATTCATAAAAATACTCTTCCAGAGAGCCGTGCAAAAATCATGCAATAAAAAAATACAATATTAAATAAATATGGTCATTAAAATTATACTAAATTACAAATATGATATAAACGATTTCAGGCTTGTCTGTTCTTTAATAGTATTTGATAGACTATTCCAGAGAACCGCCCCTCTATAGTGGAAGCTATTTTTTCCAGCCTCAGTATACGGTCTTGGTACAAATAAATTATGTGTTGAGTTTCTTAGATTGTAAGAATACATAGAGTTTGAACTATTAAAAATTTGAGTCAAATGATCAGGTACATTTCGATTTTTCAATTTATACATTATTATGGCTAATTGTCTTGTCCTTCGTGTCTCAAGATTATCCCATCCACGGTTCATCCAGTATCTCAACTGATCGTCTATCGTAGTTAGAGGAGGTTATCATCCTGGCAGCTCTGTTTTGGAGGGTCTGGAGTCTGTTACACATCCCTTTCCCACAACTCCCCCACACTATACTACAATAATCGAAATATGGTAGTACAAGGGAGTAGTACATCATAATTAATGTATGATAAGGTATGAGATGCCTTACACGTCTCAGAACGCCAATCCCTCCAGAGGTTTTCTTAGCAATAGGCCATTTGCACGATGACGTCATATGACTACAACTACCAGAATCCTTCAGTTTTTTGTTTTGTTGTGCAAATTAGGGCTATTGTTATTTAAACCGCACTGGGATTAAAAATTTAAATAAGAAAGGAAAAACGAAATGAATTCTGGTAGTTGTAGTCAAATGACGCCATCGTGCAAATGCCCTATTTTGTCTACATGATCTCTCCAAGTTAATGATTGATCTATTTCAACACCAAGATATTTATACGTCTTATCCCTTACAAGGGGTTTGTGATCGACATGGATATTAAATTGGTACCGGAGGTGTTTTATCCTATATTGGCTAGCTACAATCATATATTTTGTCTTTACCACATTTAGGCTAAGGGAGGCAAAAAAAATTATCCTTGATCATCGAGGGGGTACAAAAAGTTCCAAACGTTAAGTTTCCTCATTTGCCAGCCCCCGACCCCCCATATAATTTATATTTATATATTTATGCTAACCCTTTCGTTTCAAACTGATCACAATTGCCCAGATATTGAGCGAAAATTATCTTCGCATGTGGCCTGATGCGTAAAGTGTGATCACAACTCCAGTAACTCTCAGCCAATCCAATGAAAATTTGAATGATTGTGTAATTACATAACATAATCATTTTTAACGTATTTAACCGCCTCCTGGTTAGCTCAGTTGATAGAGCGCCAGTCTGCAGAGCGGGAGGTCGCGGGTTCGTATCCCGGCCGGACCAACACTCAGGGTCTTAAAATAACTGAGGACGAAGGTGCTGCCTTTGCAATGACATCTGCAAATGGTTAGACCTTCACGTGGCTCGGATGACTACGTAGAAATGGCGGTCCCGTCTCCGATGGGGACGAAAAGGAACCACTGAGGACGTAACAAAACTCTGGCTGTGACCACCTTCAGTGCCATACATTGTCCATGGGTGGGGTGGGGAGGTGAGATCAACAATGGACTGATAGCGGCTGCCTGAGGCGCCTTCATAAGCTGACATCCGATCTCATTGTCATAAGTGTATGCAAAGCGCCATGAGACATGTGATATGTGCGCTATATAAGTCTCTAATTATTAAAATTAATTATTACATACTTGTGTATGAAGATGCATTCAATTAAAATCATTGTGATGTCCTATTTGTGTGTCGTATTTACTCATCGGTATCAATGGCGACACTAATCGTTGTCTCAGTATAACATAAATCTTACTTTCGACCATTGTGTGTCTTTTGATATTTAGGAAGAGTTATCTATCAACAATGGTTGTTTTCTGCCACGCCCTGTTTGTCATCTTGTTCCACCCCCTACAACTCTTTGCAGATCAGCCTCGAAAAGGTGAATGTCGGGACGACAGAGAGGAATTCGGTTTTGCTTTAGCTGGTCATGACTACAAGACCACTAATGCGGACAATTTTGGTCGCTGCTTCTTCGAATGCAGTTTTGACGAAAGATGCCAAAGTGCGACGTTTCTCTGGAACACCAAAGAATGTAAAATGGAAAACGAAACAAAGTTTTCCAGACCAGCGGATTTTGAGGAAAATCCAGCTTCCACTTATATGGAAAACTCTTTCCGAGGTAAATGTGTAAAAGCAACTGACCGGTCGTACGCGTTAGCGTGAAAACTAAGAGAATCAGTCCAATTCTTACACTGAAATGAAGGATGAATTCACTTTGAGTCTAGATTATAGTGTGTAGTGTCGAAAATAATTACACAATTGCTTTGGTTTTGCATTGCTACGCTTTGTGATTGGCTAAAATATATCGCGCCACTTTCTCGACCAATCAGAAGTAAAACCAAAACCAATCGTAACTTGCGCGCACGCGTTTTCCCGCGCTTGGCGGCGCCGCCGACATGTAATTGCTTCGAGCTCTGATTGGTTCATTGGATTGTTTACGACTGATGTGATTGGTCAGAGTACAGTAATTACTTTGGTTTTGGTTTTACGACACTCAATTGAAGACTATTTCATGAGTCAGTGGATATGAAAAATTCGAATTTAAGCGCATCCACTGAAAAATTCAAACAAATACGAAGAAGTGAAACCGTTTAAAACCATTTTTTGTTGTTGTTGTTGTTGTTTTAGTGACTGTTAACATTTTTGACTTAAAAATGCTTCAAATGCGAACAATAACAGTCCGCCCAACCTCATAAATGGACAGAGGGGAGGGAGGGGAGGGGAGGGGAGGGGAGGGGAGGGGAGGGGAGGGGAGGGGAGTGCAGGCTCAAATAATGGCCGTTCTTAACTCCTCTAATATTTATATTTTTACCATAACTGTAAAATCTCCCGCGCGCTCATTGGCCGAGAGCTATTGTTTACAAGAGTACAAATCATGATTTGAATTCACGCCATCCGCGTCTAGCGCGCGGGAAAACAAATGAATTTGGCTTCGAGAAGAAATTCAGCCGGTTTGGCTTGAAAGATAGCAGCTTTTTCTGTCCATTTTCTGCGAATTGTCGCCGTTTCTAATCAAATATTACATTTGCCATTGATAAAAAAATCCACGCTAGTCAAAGCTCAAACGTTTGGAACAGAACCTGGGACGGAAACTGACTGAAACGCTATTGCTTCATTCAGTAAACTATCGTCACTTCCACAGAGGAAAATATGCTTGTTATGAAGTAAAAGAAAGGTCAATAAACGAATTACTTGAAAGTTTACTTCGCATCCTTGTCTGTGAAAACAAAAGTTTCCGCGATGATCAAAGTTTCAATACGCTCGATGTTAAGTTCATTGCTCTGGATTTTGAGGCCAAATTGAACATGATGGTTCCGAGAAAAATGTTTTTGTTATGGTAAAAAGCAAATAAATTTTAGTTCGCTTTTTTATGTCCTCTGATAAATAATGGATTGACGCCATAGCATGGTCAAAACAGTTGCGGAATTACTCGCTTTGCTCGTAATTCCTCACTCTGTTTGGAACATATCAGAGGACACATAATGGCAAACTTAAATTTATTTGAGTGAAATTTGTGATCCTCGCAGTGTGCTAAAAAGCAGCCTGAAAAAAATTCAGGTTTGAACGGGATTCGAACCCATGACCTTGCGATACCGGTGCAATGCTCTATCCACTGACCTATCAAGCCACATGGAGATCTAGAGATGGTCAATTGTGAGTTCGTAATATACCCGATGATAGTGAATATATATGAATGTGAATATATATGAAAATCATATATTTGAACTGCGGATAAACATGAGTGAAATTTGTGATCCTCGCAGTGTGCTGTCAACTTAAGTAGTTGAAAAAGCAACCTGAAAAAAATTCAGGCTTGAACGGGATTCGAACCCATGACTTGTGATACCGGTGCAATGATTTTCATATATTCACATTCATTTAAATCTATTTGTTAAATAGAGCTTTTGTTTTAACAAGGCAATATTTGGAGCCTTATGCAATTAGAGCATTGTATCAGGATATCTGTTTACTACTTTTGTTCATTCTCGGAATATTGTTTCTTACAGCAAAGAAGGGTTCAAAGGCCTCTGTGCCAGGTTTTTCGTGCAAAGACATTTTGATAAGCGGTGACGCACAGGGTGATGGTGAGTACTGGATTGACCCAACAGCCACAGGGGAACCCGTCACAGTGACATGGTTACCGATGGAGGTTAGTTTTTTTTTTAAGTTGATGCATGGTTTAAAAAAACAGTTTGGCATTTAGCTAGTACAAGTCGTTTAATTTTGGCTTAATTTTATAAGCTTATGCTTGCATATATTTGGTAAACAATTCACTGACCAATACCTCTACATCTGGCTCCAGTCATCAAAAGGTGGATACGGTGCTATTCACTGTCAAAACTCCATCCAGTAGATAACGCAGTATTAGTATATACTGAAACAGTGGATAGCATTGTTGGCGCGCTCTGATTGGCTACTGAAATTCGGAATAGCAAGTGCTATTCACCTCCCAGCAATTTGCGCGCGAAAATAGCAATCGTTGACAGGAATAAATGAGTTAAAAAGCATCATTTTCGTTATAATATTATCTCACTGTTTCAGTATATACTAAAACTAAAATATCCACCACTACCCACCTCCACTTCGGTGAATAGTTGTTAATTAATAATGCATGGTTTTGCTAACATTTATTGACTGGAGAGTGATTAATCGGGAGGGTGGATACATGCAGTTGTCCACTATTAACGGGACAATAGACAATAGACAGTTTATTTGACGTGAAAAAGACACTTAGCTATGTTATCAGTGCGTCCTGCAGATTTTTCCAGCAAAGTCTGAGGACAGACCAGCTAATTTGCAGGTACACTTGTATTACACTTTTTTTAAATTCATTTATTACCTTCACCTTACGGCTTGATCCAGAATTGAAACGTACGATATTTAACTATTATAGCGCGAAAGCGCGCGTGATATCGCCTAATACTTAGCCGACGAGGCCGTAGGCAAGGTCGGCTAAAATTAGGCGATATCACGCAAGCTTGAGCGCTATAATAGTTTTATAATTCAACACATTGATAACACAAAGCACAGTTTGATGAGAAAATATCGCCGACAAGCCTTTTATTTTAAAAAAAAGCTTACATAAGTTTTAACGCGCGAAACTTGCAACATCACACAGTTCAGGAATGAAAGTGGCGCCTTTGTCAATATTGCGCAAACTTGAACACAAAAACTGTTTTATAATTCAACACATTGATAACAAATCACAGTTTCGAGAAAAAAATCATTGAGATATACAACCTTTCATTAAGTAAAAAGGCTAACAACGATATTTTACCTCGGACCATTTCTAAACAACAAACAGCGAATGCCGAAACTTTTGCCAAGCTAAAATTAATTTAGCGTACACAATCAGTTGAGAGTTTCTACGAAGAGCTTTCGTCTACTCAAAGAACGGGACAGAGTAGTGACTACAAGACTTAAAACACAGTAAATGGCATAGAATGTCTTAGTTACAAGTGTTTCGTATCTTAAAAAGTTCAATTCAGAATCAAAACAAATTGAACAAACACACGGCTACGAACCTAAACATAGCGGCGAAAGGTCGGAAAGAACTGCAGCGTACAAAAATTCACAGCTAAAGGATACAAGAAACGGTTAAAACATCGTACCTGTAGTTGATTTGGCTTTTTATTCCCTTCCATCAGCACCAAATTTTCAAACATGGAAGTACAAGCTGAGTCGATCAATGTTGTTTACAAACTTGCTCGTTTTTTAGCTCCTACAGCCGTAATGACGAGATCAGAAACTTTTCTGAGAAAGCATCAAGTCTATATCATATTCCAGAGGTGATTACCAAAGGAATTTTACGAAAATTGTGCTCCTTCATTCACTCCTTGTCGAGCGGTTAAACTTTGAACCAGTTTTCATTCAGCTACGCCAAGAAACACTGCGACCGCGACAACGCGAAACTTTCGCGCCTTTTTTGTCCTGACCAATCATGTGAACAATATTTTTTCTCTTTTCTTTTCTTCTCTTTTTTTCTTTCTTTTCCCTTTTTTAACTCATAGTTCACGCACTTTTTCGCCCAAAAACACGAAATTGCTGGCAGCAGTCATTTTCACTTTCCTTCAAAATACCAAATTTACCGCCATCGCTGGTTATACGTCATGTGGACATAACATATATCGATAACGTTTTGACCATATTTGGGCAGTGTATCAATGTGTTGAATTATAAAATTGGTTATCTGAGCCGGGTCATTACAATTGTTTTTTGCCTGGACGGATCCAGTCAGTTTTCGTCCGATCCGCTAGCACACTTTAACCGTCACTATATATTGGCGTTTTCTGTACAGTCAAACGTCTGCTTACGGACACCTCCATGATACGAGCGCTTTTCTTAGTCCTGGGCCGGAGATACTAAAATTCATGCAATCCCTACCTCTACAGTACGGATACCTCTATAAGGCGGACACATTGGTCTCTCCATTTGGTGCCCATATTGCGGTGTTTCAACTGTATTTTCAATTATAGTTAAAAAACCTTAATTGGTTAATAGGTCTTTTAAAGAACTTGCATTGGGCAGTATTAGTATATCATACTTACACCTATATATATTGTCCATCCCTTAGGTGGTTGGCTTCTCATTAGTCGTTTTGTTATGGAAACGTCGGATTCTGCGCGAGATGAAACTACCAAATCGGATTCTTATAAAACGATCCTTCCGAAGTACACTTCCAACAAACAGTACTTGCTGCGAAATGGCTTCAATCAGTTGAAAAAGACATGGGTTTCACTCAAATCTCGTTTTATTGCTACAAAAAAAAAACGACAGACCGAGTGTTTCACATTATGACCAACAACAATGCCAAAGGTGCCAACGTGGTGAAATTTTTGACCACTTCTAATAGCATGCCTGTGGCTTGTGGCTCTTTTACACGCCTTCCAGAGAGTAGTACTGTAGCTCTTCCAGACCTCTAATTTTATTGGCCCCGTAGTACTGTAGCTTCTATTGTGTTTAGGTCTAGGGCTATTGTTTGTGTTGTTTAACCTATTGTTTCGTTAACCAGTCACTGAGCTTGTTTGGAAAGGTACAGTCTCTCCCCTTGCAGATGACAACTCGCTGTGAATTGTGACAAATGGGGCGGTTATCCAACTGAAAATCGATGGGGGCATAAGTCGTATCTTATTGATCAACGCCTTTATGCAAGGACAATAGCATGGATATATACCCGTTTTTATCACCTTGCAGGTAATGGCGTTTAACAGTGTGACGACACTGTTCCAAAGACTTTGTCTCTTAATGACATATGGCAGGTCTTTGTACGATAGTGGTATTATGTTGTATTGGACGTACAAGAGGGTGTGTGGAGGAGGGGATATGATGACAACTAGATATGACGTCATAAGAAGCATAAGGTCAATCTATTAAACAAAATGTGTAATTAAATCAAATTTCAAAGCTCTAGCATAATTCTTTTAACGATATGCGATAAACATGAATTTTAGCATCACAGATTCCCTGCAGCGTCATATCCCAAAATATTACCTTATCTTGTGAAGCAAACCCTAACCCACCATCCACCACCCATCTTTCTCTACGTACTAGCCTACTGCTCGAAAAAGTAAAGAAAGCGGCCCAAGAAATCGAGCGTTTTATTGCGTTTAATTGCACCTTAACAATAAATAATCGAAACCTTTTCTCTCGAGAGTAGAACAGTAGCTATTGCTTCTGTAAATAACATTACTTGCATCGTCATTCCTGGCAGCTCAATATTTATTTATTATTATTATTATTATTATTATTATTATTGGAGCAGTTTTCAGTGTCGAAAGTAATTACATAATTGCTTTGGTTTTGCATTGCTACGCTTTGTGATTGGCTTAAATCTCTCGCGCCACTTTCTCGACCAATCAAAAGTAAAACCAAAACCAATCGTGACTTGCTCGCACGCGTTTTCCCGCGCTTGGCGCCGCCGACATGTAATTGCTTCGAGCTCTGATTGGTTCATTGGATTGTTTACGACTGCTCTGATTGGTCAGAATAATTACTTTGGTTTTGGTTTTACCACACTCAAAACGTATAAAGACGATTTTTTTTACTCAATTGAAAACTGCTCTATTATTATTATTATTATTATTATTATTATTATTAACTTGCTAAAGACAATTTTATGAGCTGCTGTAGCGTAGTTAGTGTAATGTGGAATAGTGTAATGTATGTAGTGTGAAGCAGTGTAGTGTAGTGTGGTGCAGTGCAGTGCAGTGCAGTGCAATGTAGTGTAGCGTGGCGTAGTAAGTAGAGTAGTGTGGTGTGGTGTGGTGTGGTGTGGTGTGGTGTGGTGTGGTGTGGTGTGGTGTGGTGTGGTGTGGTGTGGTGTGGTGTGGTGTGGTGTGGTGTGGTGTGGTGTGGTGTGGTGTGGTGTGGTGTGGTGTGGTGTGGTGTGGTGTGGTGTGGTGTGGTGTGGTGTGGTGTGGTGTGGTGTGGTGTGGTGTGGTGTGGTGTGGTGTGGTGTGGTGTGGTTTAGTGTAATGTAGTGTAATTTTGTTTTGTGCGATATTAGTATCGTACAATTGTAATTTTCAACATCTTGTATTTTGTATTGAAGAAAAAATAAATAAACGTTGCTCACAAACGAATAAAATATCGTTAGACTCCATATCTAACCGTTTATGAGACATTGTGTTAAAAAAAGGTGTGAACGCCAAAGGAACCCGCCAAAGTTTTAATTTATTTACAAACCCGTAAAAAATGTTTTACGTTCCGTGTCACGTTCGTCAAATTCTTGTTAAACTTCTTAACATTGTAGGTCAACAGTCTTAGTGAAATATCAACGAGGCCGGAAAAAGGTCGACGTGATCGTACATCGAAAATGAAAGGGACGATTAACTGCTTTGAAATACTGTCAACCTAAAGTAAATCAGGACTTGAATACTCTTTCGTCACGATTTTTTGGTATCAGAGTTTATGTACAGCGAAAGCTATGTAAAACGGACCAATGCGGCTGTGTAGGTTTTGCAACTCCTTTTTTTATTTTTTAAAGTGTTAATTACGGCTAAAAAAAGAACGTAACAAACATAATCGGCCAGCCTTATTACTGATAACAATTTTTTAACTTTTTACCATACGAAATTTATCTTTTTTGTTCAAAAATCTAAGGCTTTTGACAGTTTTCTCCATATTTTCGTTATAAAATGCCATGTCGCATACGAAGACAATTAGTTGTTACTGCTTCTCTTTGATAACAACAATGAGATTTTAGCTTAATCGTGATTTACACGCTAAAGCGCGCTTTAATTCTACAGTGGAACCACAGCCACTATTTAGGGTCAAGACAGATTCACACTGAGATTTCCATCTTCTTTCTCCACTGTTACAGTATAGTTCACCCATTCTGCAGGTTGATCAACTTCCTTATTTGCACACAATCGGTTCCATTCTTAAGCTTGTGCAGAAGTGTGAATACGCAGGCTTAATTTCTGGCTGGATGAATTCAAATGTGATGCTCCTCTTCGATCTCTCCAAGGCCTTCAAACTGACTGATCGCCAACTTCGTCTAAGACCATCTAAGATACCTTCAGTGTTGGCACTCACTGTATTCAACAGTTCTAACAAACGTGTTTCGGCTTAGTTGATGAAATTCTCGTAAGCCAGCCGTAACAGGTTATTGAACCCAGTGAGTTTTGCTCTGGTTGTCTTTTTTTTGCGGTGTTCTTTCGGACGAGTTAAAAACATACATCACCTTGATTTTGAATACCTCGGATTTACAGAGTAAATCAGGCTTGTTGTTGTCACTCGGAAGAGTACATTTCCATTTGTGATGATGATCAGCTATCTGGACTGTTCGATGAATAATTCTTTAAATTCAGTTTGATTTTTGGTTCGACATGAGGTTGTAGATAATTTTTCACTTAAGGAAGACATTTTTTCATAAACACTGAGAAGCAAAATAGTTAAGGTTCTTGGACCTCTGACAGATTGAAATTGCTGTTTCAACTGCGCCAATTTTCTACAACATTTTCCTTTTGGGCGTTTTCACTTAAGTCATATCAAAATTCAGAAGCATTATAAAGCAGATTTATATTCCAAAATGTTTATAGAATTGAGGAGAGTTTAAAACTACACATTTGGGCCAAATTTTGAAGCGCAAGAGTATTTCGTTCAAGAGTTATTGGCGAACGAATATTAAACATTTTTAAAAAGAAATGTATGGAGCGGCCATTTTGGTGCCCCACTTAGGGGCACCAACATGGCGGCCAAAACTTCAGTCTTAATTACACCCAAAATTTCATTACAAAATATCGGATTCACTATAAGTTCCATTAAATCGTCTGAAAGCATCTATAATGCAAAAATAACTTTCAACTGATTCAATTTTGTTTATTTTCACGGCTTTTCCGAAATAGCATGACGAATTGCTTAGCGTATCATCGCCGTTAAAACCTGAAACTTTTTCAGAAGGATTAATGACTTGATGAGATCACAACACGACAGGATAGCTCTGCACGTACTAACACTTTTTAAACATTGTTTGCTGTCACTTAAGTATTTTAACCATACTCCAGTGTTTGAACCACTTTTCCATGCAACTCTCCATCACTCGGTTGCTCGGTTGTTACTCTCTTACCAAACGAACTGTATTTTTAAACTGTACTGCTTGAACCTATTTTAAAGCCACCAATGACACTTCCTTAACATGCATTTAATTTAATCATCTTAGTGCGAGCCTTTTTTGTGAGATCTTTTGTTGAGAAATTGCCTTCACTATTAACAAATGTGCCAAAATTGAAAACTGGATAAACATGCCTCGTACATGTATTGCACAATATTGAAAAATCAAATTTAAAACCGACCATAGGAAAATACAACCCATTATGAATTTGGAATCGTCATGCAAATTTAAAATTAATCATCCACAAACTCAGCGGTCAGAATAACATTTACTGACATGAAAAGTTGTTTGCCTCGCAGGGTAAAACGGATATCGATTAATAAAACGGCTATGAACTTATTACTTATCTGACTTATACTAAGACTCGCATTATCATGATTTGCTAATTACTGCCCGCCATGCTGAGTGGCAGAAATGGAATCAATGGCGCCGAATTTATACCAGAGATGAATTATCCATCCGAGACCAGCTGATAGACGGATAATGTAGTTTTTAAATTCATATATAGACGGAAAACGAAGAATGTTTTTGATTTAGTTTTCTATTGTTCGCAAGGTTTCATGGGATGCCTACATTTCTTCTTCTCAGTCCTTCACTGGGAATCTTCAAAGCCGGATTCGCCGTTGAGTTATCTGTCCTATCATAATAAGACAAATTGTTCGTCTGACAGATAATTCGTCCAGAAGAATAATTCGTCTCTAGTATAAATTCGGCCAATGATGGCATGGACGGTTAAAAATGGCATCGACCGTTAAAAATTTTTCTGTTACGCAATCAATCCTGCCAGCTCTTGCAATCGAAAAAGTGATAATTTATCCCTTGTTACCTATACGAATAAATCAGAAATTACTTCAACCAGAATGACGCAAGCCATTTTTATTCCATTCGGAAAGTTTCAGAAATTATATATCGTTTTCACCTAACCACATCACAATTCTAAAATCTAAACAGCTAATTCTACACGACCCCTTCTTTTAACAGGTTGTAACATCAGCAATTCAAAGGTGACAGACTTCAAATAAATGTGGCTTCTGAACATATCTGAATTTAGTAACTGTTCATCAGTAGGATGCCTAAAATGTGTGCAATTCCACCATTGGTTTCGGCTCCATTAAATCCTATATAGTAATCCGGCGTTGTGCCAAATTTCATGTCAATAATTTTAAAGCAAAGTGATATACTCTTTCTTTGTTTCACACATGAAGACGCTCAGCTGCACCACCAAAATCGTTTTTAAAACAAGTACATTTCACTTACTTTGCAGACTTTTCTAAAGCGAAGATACAAATTAGAGGTCTTTTGAATCTTTTAACTGAACAAAAACAATTATAAAAAAAATTTAGCTGTATTTTAAGAATTTCTTCAGTAAAATGCAAATTCGGTCGCCATGTCCGGGTGTACATCAAAATGGCGGACGCATACTGCTTTAGTGCTTTTAGTGTTTCCAGCTGATTTGGCTGCATCTTAAACTTTTCTTTATCATTTCATGTTTATGCATGTAATTTTCAATGACTGGCTTGTGTAAATGGTAGCACCGGCTCCTCATTTTCAGGTACATGTATATCAATTCACTGATACTGTTATAATATTTCAATACACCTTATTCCAAAATGGCAGCCAATTTATTATTCTTTTATATGCATGTTAATTAGCCCTCATGGCCTCATTTTCACTTGAAAATTCTTTTGTATTTTGCACATGCTAACGAGGCCATGAGGGCTAATTTACATGGATATAAAAGAATAATAAAATGGCCGCCATTTTGGAATAAGGTGTATACCGCAAGTATTTGATTATGTGCATGAGTCTTGTGCTCAAGTCACAAATCTTTAAAGCCGTTAAATCTAAAATTTATAGAAAAGAGGAATTTTAAATTTGCAATGTCTACTGTTGTAAATTATAAACAACATCTGCTATCGTTTTTCAATTCGAGGTGCAAAATTACGAACAATATATAGAGACCCCATTCCAAAATATTCTAAATGACTATATCTTTAAATATATTTCTTTTATTTCATCTGCAAAAATTTGAAAGGTTCTTTTGTTCTGGCGGATAACATACAATATCCTTGGATGCGTCAGCAAATTTAAATTCAAACTTAGACAAAATAGATATAGTTTGTTTTCAATACTGACAAATGGTCTTTAAATAAAGGAGATTTGGTTATTAAGACTTGTGAAGATGAATAGGCTGTCACTTTGTTAAGAGGCCATTTACCTGGCACCGAAAAGGCGACGGTAGCGATAGTAAAATAAAACAAAAGGATCCAATGGCTGTAAGATTCAGTTTGTTATATATTTTTCTAAAAACTTCAAATTACCAAATTGAAGGTTGTCTCAGTTGAGAATATGAAGTGTACGGAATTTAATCAATTTCTCGATCAGTGTTGTCAGGTGTTGTGACTGTACTAGCTTCGACAACCCTATTCCAATTCAACTCCTCGACAGTTGTGCCACGTAACAAATTCAACGAGTTGGAGACAATCGTTAAGTAGTTAAGCATTATTGATGTGGGGGACAATAACGAATGCAACGCACGAAAGACAATTTTAGCCGTCAACTATCACAAATAGGAGCGACTGAAGAAAAAAAGAAGAAATACGTTGAGGAAAACACTTTCCTTACATCTCTCTAAACGGGAGTCATGAAATATAGTTTTGCTAAAAACAAATTCGCCTTGAAAAATTGAGACCGCATCAAAAACAAACAGAAGGGTTATTTGCATATTAGCAGCCAACCAATAGTGTAAAATTATAGACTGAATCCTTTTTTTCACTGAAAACAAACAACTTAAAACCCAGGTCATGTGACATTTGGTGAATAGCCAGTGACATGTTGCTTTGTAATATAACAGGTGATTAAATTTAAACATTTCATTCAAACCTGCAAATAGGCCTTTTTCTTGACAGGTAAACAGCGGGCAAAGGAAAAATGAACCGATGTTAAGTTCAAAATGATGCGGGGTCGAATTGCGTCTACTAGAAGACGACGAGCATGTAGCGCGCCTTCAGAACCGCAGAAACAGTCTAAGGATGTCGAGAAAAAAGCAAAAGAAAAGCTACAACATAAAAAGTCAGTTCAATGGGCTTCAGAGATTTCGAATGAGTTTCCCATAGATCCTCTGAGAAAAAGCAAATCCGAAGGCTTCTACGAGTTTGACCAGGCACTCAAAAAGTTAACAAAGGTTTCGAGCATATTGGACAAAACCGCGACACTTGACAAGGATTATGAAGATGATCTACAGAGTATTCAAGAAAAGCTATTGACTGAACTCGATTTAAAAAGTACCGAGTAATTTTAAAGGACGCACTACTGGCTACTCGAGGTTGCGTTTACATTAATGATGGAGAATGACAAAGCCGTCGACGTTGCTGCCCGTCTTGAAGTCAAAATTTAATAGTTTCAGATTTTACTGTAGGCTGACTTTGGCTCAAGATTTTTTCCCCAAAATATAGGAAATATAGGCTAAGCCGGGATCTAAGACGTAAATGTGACTTTAAACGCTTTCTGACGTCGCGTCAAGTGTTTACCATGAGCTTAAAAACAAGAAATGGACACTTCTTCTCATAAAATATTCAGCACTATGTTAATTACGTCTTAAAAACTAAAAAGGTAAGCGTTGTTTCTCGTCGTTTTGAAATAGAAAACTGAGCTCGATCTCCTGCTGCGTTAAAATAGAGTAAAGAGGCAGGATTCCCTGAATTAGCGGTGGGATTTTAAATTGTTTTATTTCTTTCGGGGATCGTAAATCGCCTCTTTTTATTTGCATGCATTCGATTGAATTATTACGACATATTAATTTTAGATGAGGCAGTCTTATTTACTTCGTCCCTTAAAAGAAAGTGTCTGAGTATTAAATTATTACACAACAAAGCTACAAAAGCATAAGTAGAAATACAAAATATAATGCGAATTTTCCTGCATGTAATTTCGCAATTCTAAAATTGCCTTCAGCTCAAGTTGTTACTTTGGATACATCATGTTTAATGTCTGCCAAAGAAGCCGACAAATCCGTCGCTATTAAGAAATAATCAAAAATACATATTTAACGATAGCGCCAGTGGTTTGAAGGACTGTATCTTATTCTTTTTCAAGAAAAATCTTCATTTTACTTCTATTTAAGGACGTTCGCGCGAAAATCTTCTAACATTGATTTTTTTATAAAACTTTTGCTACAGCTAGGTTATGAGTTACTCGTGTCAGAAATGCAAAAAAATTACGGGGTCACCGACTTCGTTTCTGAGATAAGCTATCTGAAAGGCGACCCTAATTTTGAAAAATTGGTCTCCCTTACGGGATGTGATCCGAATGTCTGTTAGTCTAAAAATATTGCAAATGAATCTCTAAAATGCAACTTTCTTTCCCAAATTTTATGCTAGTAGGTCTGTTCAGCAAATTCATTCAACTGGTGACGTTTCTTGAAGTAAATTTCATCTTTAAATGACAGCATTTGCAAACTCTGACAGCCGCAAGTTGGCAGGATTCGATGGCGCGCGGGTAGAAAAATGAAAAAAATTTAAACTTCCTACATTGATTTTTTGTTCATCTTTTCACAATCTGTCGAGAATTGGCAAAGAAAATTATCTATGAAAAAAAAATTAGGAAATACGTAGAGGTTATTCATGATCAGAGAAAAGTTGTGTTATACGACTGGGTATTTTTACGAGTTAGGCTTTATTTTTTAGCCTTTAGGTAATAATGTGTTATATTTGCACTCGTTTTGGTACGCATTCGTACTTTAAAATACTATGTCGAATAATAAGAGCAGATCCGTGCAAGAATCAAACAAAATCGCAAATCTTCGGCAAAGCTGAAAAAAATCAAATTAGCTCCTCTTTTGCATATAGATAGTCTATAGTAAGTACATGAATGCCATGTAGTTTTTCCTTGAAATATCTATTTGTTTCCGAGAAAAACGAAGAAAGTCGTTATCATCTCAGGGCACAATTTGGCAATCCCAAACACATACAAACAGGGTTGAAATAAGTCATGATTCACTCGACTCGCGTATCAAAACTACTGCGCTAGAAAAAGCTGTCATAGTTCCAATTTGTTGTATAACTTGTCATAGTCTAAACACCATGATTTCATAAAAATTGGATTAATCTAAGTATTCAAGGGAAGCAAAAAGCTTATGGCTCTCCCGTGCTCCGTAAAACGGAAGACGAAAAACAACAGTAATTTTGAGCATGTGCCTTTGTTCAGAATTTCGTAATATTACGAATGACAATACTAGAATTGACGATCTTTTAAAATATGTAAAGTTTGGTCTGGGGAAATGAATTTGAGATTTTTAAGAATTTGTTGAAAATCATGAACGAAAGACATAAAATCACGCCACCTTGTGTATGCGTGACCAACAACAAAAACACTTAGAACGTTTTTCCTTGAGAAATCTTGGCAATTAAACTCTGACGCCAAAAAACAATGGAAATATACAAACCTTCACTTGGATATGACATTCTTGAATGTCCAAAATGTTTCGTTTTGCCGTCTGTTCAATTTCATTCGTGAAGTTGATCACGAACAGTGTAGATCAGTGAAGCCCGTAGCCACGATCAAAACCGCTTTACTTTTCGCTGAATTCTTCGTAGCTCACTTTGCACTTTCGTACTCTTTATGCTGTTGATACAATTTTTTCTGGTGGAAACTGTAAAAGGGCTTACAATAAAGCGAACTAGTTCAAGCTTTCCATCCTTGCATAACCGTGAACCAATTTGAGACCATATGCAAATTACGTCTTAAATTTGCATATCAGGCTGAGCAAGCGTTCGTGACAGTCACGGTTGGTACACAGGGTGGATATTAAGGTATTCTCAGTGGCCAAAATTCCATATTTTTTTGAAGTTTGATGAGTGTTGTTCGGAAGTCTTCAATAGACCAATTCCGATATATTAAAATTCATACTTGGCTCCGAGGCTTAGGGGAATAAAACAAAAGAAATAAATGATCCATACCTGAACCTCGATGTGATTTCTTTTGTTTTATTCCCCTAAGCCTCGGAGCCAAGTATGAATTTTAATATATCGGAATTGGTCTATTAATACAGTTCAAAACAGGAAAGAGATCTCGTGGGTTTTAAAATACAGTATTGACAGAAAACCAATATTTATTACATGGGTGGGGTTGGGTTGGGGTGTATCTTGTCGGCCTGGATTTCACATGTTAAGCTACACAAATAATCTTTCAAACGAGAACGCAGGTACAAAGATTGAGAAATTTTGATCCATTTACTTGTCATTGTTTTTATTTTTAGAGTTTTATAAAGTCTTCTACTTCCGCTTCTGGTTTCTGATTGGACTGCTATGGTAAAACAACAACAAAGACAGGCCAGCCCTAGTTTCATTTCTAGAGTGTGACAATTGACAATGCTTTAGTTGTGAGAGGAACATTCCTCCTTCATTGTCCCGCTTTTAATAAGAAATATTTCGGTTAATCTTCTCTTTAGCCGATACATACATGGCTCGCGCTTTCCGCTCATTCCTTGCTCTGGTATTACCTTTTTCTGTTTTTTAAGGGGGAGGTCGGGCCAACAAGAAATCAATTCCTGCGAAAAATTGCAGACGAAAAAAAAAATAAACACAATAAAATGAAGTTAAAAACACATTGAAAACTAGCGGAAAAGAATCAATGCAAGGCACGTTTCATGCACAGAATTAAGAAATATAATTGATCAACTAATCAATTAATTAAAGCCAATATAATGAAAAGAAAATAAACTGATGTGATATTTTTTTGGTGTATATTGTAGGAGAGCTATTAGGCATTTAACTCTAAAACACCCTTATGGACTACTGGTCCTAGAAAGAAAATTTGGAAACTATGGAACAAAGAATCTTCCGCGTTCTGAATTATTAGGGGTTTTTACAACAACAACAAACAACAACAGTTTTATTTGAAACCTTCCAATTACTACAGTACCTCTCATCTATCATACATACATAATTTCATTCCACTTTAAGCGAATGCTACGTCGCTTGTACAATATATGATAGTCCAATACACCCTCTGGTGTCGTATTCAGGGCCCATGCACCCCATTGGGAGAGATGGGGCAGAAAACGTTTGGGAAAGTTCTGCTTTCTCTAGTTCAGGTACTGCAGTCGCACAGTGTTCAGAGCCTTGAAGCGTACCGCACTGTACATAGCGCGAGCATTAAGCCTTTCTAAAAAAAATACATGAAACATATGGCAAAAAGACCCAATCAATACCTTATCCACCCATGTATCAACCGTGACTGTCACGAACGCTTGCTCATTCTGATATGCAAATTTGAGACGTAATTTGCATTTTGTCTCAAAACGGTTCACGGTTACGCAAGGATGGAAAACTGGGAACACATGCTTGAACTAGTTCGCTTTATTGTCAGCCCTTTTACAGTTTCCGCCAGAAATCTGTTAAAAAAATTGTATCAACAGTATAAAGAGTACGAAAGTGCAAAGTGAGCTACGAAGAATTCAGCGAAACGTTTGTAAAAGCGTTTTTGATCGTGGCTACGGGCTTCACTGTTCATGATAAACTTCACGAATGAAATTGAACAGACGTCAAAACGAAACACTATGGACATTAAAGAATGTCATATCCAAGTTAAGGTTTGTATATTTTCATTGTTTTTTTTTGTTTTTTTGTTTTTTGGCGTCAGAGTTGCCAAGATTTCTCAAGGAAAAACGTTTTTGTTTTTGTTGTTGGTCACGCACATACAAGATGGCGTGATTTTACGTCTTTCGTTCACGATTTTCAACAAATTCTTAAAAATCCCAAATTCATTTCCCCAAACTAAACTTTGCATATTTTGAAAGATCGTCAACTCTAGTATTGTCATTCGTAATATTACGAAATTCTGAACAAAGGCACATGCTCAAAATCATCGCTGTTTTTCGCCTACCGTTTTACGGAGAACGGGAGAGCCATAAGCTTTTGACTTCATTTGAATACTTAGATTAAACTAATTTTTATGAAATCATGGTACTTAGACTGTGACAAGTTGTACAACAAATCGGAGCTATGACAGCTTTTTCTACCGCAGTAGTTTTGATACGCGAGTCGAGTGAATCATGACTTATTTTAAGCCTGTTTGGTGTCGCCAAATCGAACCCCGGGCTGAAAACTAATGTTTTCGTTTTCCCAGAAACAAATAAGTTTTTCAAGAAAAAAACTACACAGCAATTGTATACTTACTAAAGGCTACCTGTATGCAAAAGAAGAGCGAATTTTAGTTTTTTAACTTTGCCGTGTAATGTTTGATTTTTGCACGGATTTGCTCATAAGTCTACAGAATCAATGGAAAAATAGCACTGCTTTATCTTTTGCCAAGATAAAGACGTCGTTGAATCATTTTCGAACGGAATGCCGGGAAATGCAAATGAGTGGAGTGCAAAAAAAAACTGTAGAAAGGAGATGAAAAAAAATAGCAGGCTTAGGAGCTGAGAGTCACAAAAAGAAGTGGATAACAAAAATAAAAGGGTACTTTCGAATGTCATAACTACAAAATTGAAAAGTCGAGAAAAAAGTGCATTTTTTTTTCTTTTTATTTCTTCATCCTGCAATTATGCTGTTTCAATTTTATTGCGGCCTAGATAAAGGGGATGAGAAAAAAAAAGCTATAATTGTAAAATTGTCGAAGGGCGCGTTCGATTGACTATATTCCGGAAAATAAAATTTGTAACGGCCAGAGGCGAATCCAGGAAGTTTAGAAAGAGAGGGTTGACTTCGTAAAAATGTCTATGAGAGACAATGGGCGCGTCGAGGGCCTGGAGGAATGCCGCCCCCGGAAAAATTATGAACATTTTTTAAGAAATCATCCATGTTATTAGTTATTCTGTTTTTATATGCAATGAACAACTCTGAGATAACGCCTTATAACATTCGTTAATGTTCTGTCCTGCCTTTCTGGTAAAATCAAAACTGTTCACTTTAATGGAAGCTGCAGACATTAAATGGTCTACTTTAAAAAAGGCCAAACCGACGATAACGCTAATCCACGACAGATAGGGCATGGATGTATCTGTTTAAAAAAAGGTTGTCCATTTGTATTCAGAAACTTCAACCTAAAGGTTAATATAAGATGGACACCCCTGTGAAGTGGACACCTCTCTACGATGGACGTCAATTATTGGCGGGTTCTGGCCAAATTTCACTTGTTAGTCTGATCTAAAACTGAACTCTGTATAAAGCGAATACCTCTCTAAGGCGAACAGCTGGGCCGAGTTGTTCAAAGCCTGGGCCGGGTTGTTCAAAGCACGATTACGCTAACCCAGGATTAGCGTCAATTTTGAATCCAATTAAAAACTCATCAATTGAAAATTTTCCAAAGTTTTCTGCCCTTCAGTTTCGACTTTAACCAAATGACCTTTTGAAAAAATTTTAAACAGAGAAATGAAATCCTCGGTTAACTTTTAATCTGGGATTAGCGTTAATAGGCTTTCGAACAACCGGGCCCTGATTAGCACTAATCCTGGATTAACTGTCAACAGAACATATGAGTTGTCATGGTAATTAACCCTGGATTATTGCACTAACCGTCCTTCGAACAACTCGGCCCCGGTCCCGAAGGTGTCCAGCTTAGACAAAGGTCACTGTATTACACTGGAAAGAGTATCGATTGGGTGACAGATGTACACTTTTTATATATTTTCACCTTTATTTTTGCCTTTATTCACGTACAGTTACAATAACGTTTTACATCTGTTTGTACATGTAAATATATGCACCACTTAAGGCATGGCTGAACTACAATAAGTAAAGCTACATGCTGCAGATTACTTAATATACAACTCACACAACAGACAAAATACAAAAAAAACTTGGAAAGCATACATTATGTTAAGAAACTAGATCACATTTTAACAAAGGCAATGAGTTTGTTTTTCATTACAGCAATATATTTTCTTTATTTCGATTTTTTTTTCTTGAACAAGAGTAATAAAATCTGCAAACCGATATTTTTTTATCATCTAGAGAATTAATATATAGAAAATATTTTGCAATTACTATCAATTGATTAAGAGTTAAATATGACTACCAGTCGTTTAATACATCAGTACCCCTAATTCGATGTTTTGGGAGAAAATACGCGCGGATATTTTACGAGTTGCGTAGTATTTTTCCGAGCCCCCCGGGGGCGAGGAAAAATGCGAGCAATGAGTAAAATGTCCGCACTTATTATCTCCCAAAACATCGAATAAGAGGTTTATTATACCACTGATTTTTTTCTGTTATCAATCATCTATTTTTTCAGTACAGAAAGCGGCAATTTTCTCATTCTTCATATGGCGCGCGTGAGTGACGTGAGCAAACAAAAAGCCAGTAAAATGCATTTTATTTGACAAATGACATGTTTTTGACACACGGCGATTAAAAATAGTTTTGCGTCGTGTCAGATTTTTCATTCATTCATTTTTACAAAGACTGAAATAAGTTTTCAAAAAAACTCCGTAGATAGTTCTAGCGGCCGTGAAAGTTATGTTCTAAATCGGCTAAACAACACTGCAAAGTTTCTTTAAAGTTCATCGTCTCTATCAGAAATAGGCAAGATTCTCTTAAATTTTTTCCTCTGAAATAAGTTGAATTGCTCGCCAGTTTCGAAGCCATGTGCATCGAAGGCAAAGGTGAACTGACAATTCTCAGTGAACATATTTTGGCTCCATCATCGTGCTGCCCATTTGAAGCAATCTGAGGCTTCAGGATGTTGCTTTCAACTGGAGACTTGCGTGTTTTGGAATCTTCAATGTAGTTGCTGAGTTTTGCTGACATGTCCTTTTGCTGCTCTGTGGAGTGCTGGAATAGCTGTCTAAGGACTTCAGATTTCTTTGTCCAGCAAGTGCAATGATGTTTAAAGGCTCGACGTTCTCTTTCCGAAGAGTTGAGATCATGGTTCTTCGTACGGAGTGGTTGGTGTGTCGTCCGGTTAATTCTGCGGCCTCGCTCATAGACTTCATATATGAACCAAGCGAGTTCTTGCCAAGTGACTGTTTCTTGTACCAGATCGTAGAAGCAGGCTTAGTAATGGCTGCCAGGTAAAAGGGGGCGTCTTCACTGTTCATCTCAAGTGGTCGCCTGTTTCGCGGGCGCGTTGTGTGCCCGCCGTGTGCGGTACGCGCCGTACGAGCCGTACGCGTTGGGCTAGCTTGCGGGCGCATATGACTTCGCAAAACATGCGCGCATGACGTCATTAATATCCGGGATCTTTGAGGCTTTGTTTTTCGCGCGCCTACACACTGTCAGCTCGGTAAACATGTTTTAAAAAGTTTGGATCTTTCGCTGGTCAGTGTTCAGCGGAGAAGTAAAGTCGTTATTTCCCTGCATTTTTTCCCGGTTTGCTACTCAAGACAGGGATACTAATTAAGGTATACTCAGAAGCCGTTTAGTAGAAAAAGAAGAGCTTTCTGGGATAAAATCTTGCTTCGAGGAACTTCATATGTTTTTCAATGTGGGGAGATATGTTTGTTTTTATTACGGATTTCAAAACCAAAGGAGCGTAGATTTAGAGAATTTAAAACAAGCAAGCGAGGGACCCAAAGGTAAACTGAACAGATTACATTTTTCGATGGGAATTTATGTTGATATCAATCTGTGATTGACTTTTTCTTTGTGTTCTTGTGTAGTTTTGGAGAATTATTTTAATTAAAACAAGCTTAACTTCAGTTGTATCGATTTCTTGAATTTCATCGAAGGCAGCTTGATGCGCTATATTAAAATGGTACGCGTTTTGCTTTTAAACATAAACTAATGGAGATTTGAATCAAATTTGTCGAAAGAAGATTGTGTTGTCCATTTTTATGTGTTTGTTCATTCATTACATAGATTGAAAAGCGATTTTATGGAAACAAAACAAAACTTAGACTTCACCCGCGTCGCCTTATGCAAATATTTTTGTGTATTTTTGCAATTTTGATTTCCAAATCAGTTTCTCGCGTAATTATTGGCAAACAACAACTGTATTTTATTCGGAAAGTAGTCGTACTTTTGTACGGTCTAAATGTACTGTGCAGACTGTCGGGTAAATAAGCCTTAAGTCATCTTACTGTTTTTGAGAATTGCTAAAACTGAAAAATAGCCCGGTCGTCAATTTTAATTCTTGTGCTTCCGACCTTTCACCTTAGTTAAGTTTCACCTTAGTTAAGCTTGTTCAAAGTGCTACGCTCTTAGGCTCAGCCTATCTATATATATTAGGGTTGAAAGAGCGGTCGGGAACAAATTCATGTTCACCAGTGCGGATTTTGCTTCCACGCTTGATAATCCACTAAACGTACCCTTTTCCGTGGGGACCGTTTTCTCGTTTAATCTTAAAGTCGCCAAACTTAACTCGGTGATGTTCATCACGAGCCCGCCAGCCAAAGAACATAGTGTTGTTAAACCAGATGGTACGCAAAAGGCTTTGCGGAGAATGGTCTCCCAACTGTTTTTCTTCCCACAAATGCTGGATTTCATCCTCGCTCAGTCCGACGGCTTTATTTGGCCTTTGCCCTTTGCCTGTGCGACGTAGCTGTTTTCTTTTGGAAGACAAAGCTTCTCTGGCCGTGGAAAATTGTATGTCTGTAAGTATACTGTACTTTTTTCCTTGTTCACGTAAAAAACGGTCAATGCTTCTAAACAGTGAAGTTAGCGTGTCAGGCTTAAACTCGTCTCTGTTTTGTTTACGTACTTTTAAAACAAAGTGAGCTAAAATCTTGTCCAGTTCTTGTGGCTGTATGTCATCCAGTCGTCTAGTTTCGTTTACAGATTTGGCCCATCTGTAAAAGACGTTAAGGTAACTTGCTGTCTTTTTGGTTGTATTTTTGTTTCTGTTATGTTTAATAAATGTTTCAATATCAGTATCGTTGAGTTGTCTGTCTTTAGTTTGTTCAGTTTGTTCACTTTCCTCAGTACTAATACCAGTTTGGGTTGTTTTAGTGTTTTCTGTATGTTCAGTTAGAGAGTCGGCTGCTGCAATAAGTTCGTCGTCTAAAAAGTCAAGTTGAAAAGTTAAAAACAAGTCGGGTCCAGTCAGGCCATTTTTTTCTTCGTCCTCCTTTAGCTAAAACCGGTCAAACCGGGATTTTACAGTGTAGTACGCTTGCATATTTTGCGTGTTCTCTTGCCCTTATACGGTTAAATGGCGCAACAGTGGTATAATAAACCGTACTAGATAATCTCTTTTTTGGCGAGAACAGACTTCTTTTTGGACAATGAACAAGAGGCTTCAAGTAATCTATACACGCGCGCATACGTAAGAAAGACTTTGGTATATTTTAAACAAGAAAAGAAGATGTCCGACATGGAGAAGAGTTACTACTTTCGTTCAGTCGTCGTTCCTGCAAACCACGTTGTTACTATAAAATGCTTCATAAACAAGAACTCTACGAGTGCTGAGTGAAACCGGGCTCATTCTCGTCCCCAGAGCCCTCGTTTCGTTTGGTCAGCGGAAAAAACGAAGGCTCTGGGACCAAAGCCTTCCGGATGTCGTAAAATCCACGACATCCGTTAGCGCATGCCTAATGCATAAATGTATTATTGCGCTTGCTCAGTACCAGAAACCGGAAATAATAAAACCTTTCGTGTGTGCATTCTCGTCCCCAGAGCTCTCGTTTCGTTTGGTTGAGCTCTGGAGACGAGAATGTTGTGTGTGTGTGTGTAAATGGCGTTCGAAAGGACAACAACTACAGGAAAACATCGCGCTGAAAAAGAAAGAAGAAAAGCTTTACGTGCTGCTGTTATTAAGAAGAAATATTGTCTTTGTATTTTGCCTACTGGTTTTAGAAAAACCTCGATTAGTCAACCGATTTCTTTCGTTTGGGAGCTGTGTATTTATCATGTTTCGCCACTGAACGCTATCATATCCCACCAAATCAGTTGATGGGACAGCTTAGTTTGTTGATGGACACGCTGTGGTCATTGATTAGGCTTATTTCATCGAACAGTGGTAAGAAATATCGACGAATTTTTGTTTTGCATTCGTTTCATGTTATTTTAATTGGGCTTCAAGTGACCTTCGTTTCCGTAGATTTGTATTTCAAGTTGTAGCAAAGAGTACTACCTAATAAAGAAAATATAACTTGTTTAATACGAGAGTGCTGATAGCGTTGTTGTGTTGTTGTTATTTAAAATGGGTAACCTAGTGGTAATATTTATTTTCGCCCTTGGGCTTTCTTCGGGAATTTTGCCTCTCTTTACTCGACCCTGTAGCAAGCAACATACTTCTTTAATATTCGTGGCCGCTTATCGCTTCGTCTTCCAAGACACATATTGATCATATTCGGAAACGAATCGCTCATATTTAGCGACAACCAGATCCCGTTATACTTTGAAGTTTAGCAGCCGTATCTTTACGTGCTAAACAAAACTGGGTGACATTGGTCATTGAATGCGTTGAAACTAGATTAAAAAGGTTGGCTTTGTTGATGTAATCGTCATAGTCAACATTTGAAATTCAACCGGAAGGAAAACCTTATGCGTAGAAGGGCAAAACTTTTTACCTTGTTGCGCATTCATTTTTAAACGGCCAATCAAAAAATTCAAATTTATTTCCGTTACCAGAGCTACACGAGACGCAATTTAAAAAAAACCGTGGAGCTCTGGGGACGAGAATGAACCGGGCTTGAAGGGTCTGGATTTTCATCTGGTGTGTTGCTGTTGGCTAGCTAACTAAGATAAGAAATCCTGCCTTGAATTCTATTTTCAGAATAATACAGACGTTGTTAGCGGTAAATGTTATCAGAGTGATTCTCCGAAGGTCGCATTGTGTTCAGTTCATTTGTCAAAAATTTACGTTTTCCAGCTTGTTAGAAAACTTGCTAGAGGCCTAATCAGCCTCATCAACCCGAGTGAAAATAAAGTTATCTACCTATATCTATCTATTGTGGTTGAAATTTTCTTCGAGAAAGCACTTAAATTGATATCTTCCTCTTAGTGTTCTATAATCTGTATAATCATTTTGTGTTTTGAGCCAGAAGCATCACAATCCCCGAATTAGATGGTCATCTGCATACATAGCTAAACCCGTGTCTAAACTATATATGAAATAGTTCTGAAAAATGTTCCAGAGAAGCGGTCCTAAGACTGACCCCTGAGGGCAGCCACGATTTACTGGCCTCCAAGAGCTTCTTACCGTCCCGATTCGTACACGACATTGGCGATCGTACAAGTAACTCCGTAGCATGTCAACCGCCTTGTCTCGGAAACCATAGGCCTTTAGCTTACATAACATGAGTGGTGGATGCAGACAGTCAAACGCTTTAGACATGTCCGTTGAGAGGATACTGACAGATAGCTGGTTGTCCTTGGCACGTTTCCAGTTCTCCACAAGGCCAATGAGTGTTGATTCACAACTGTGATGTCTACGATAGGCAGTAAGACAGTCTCCGAGATAGCAGTCAAACTTACTTGTAATTTGGTTGCCTAGCAGCCGCTCAAATACTTTGTTTAGGCAAGATAGTACCGTTATAGGCCTATAGTTCTCCCGTGCCTGTCTGTCTCCTTTTTTGAAAACTGGAGTCCAGTCCCCCCTCTTCCAGTCACTAGGCCAAGTACCCTTTTCAATGCACGAGTTGAAAAGGGTGCAAAGAGGTAGGGCCATTTCTTTAGCACTGATCTTCAGCACCCTAGCCGGGATGCCATCACCCCCGGTAGATTTTTTAACATCTAATGATTCTAACACAGTTCTTACTTGTATCTCATTTACTTACTTCTTTTTTTTTCCATTGTTCCGTCATATAAGGAAGGTCTTTGTTCCTAACTTTCATTGTTTTTAAAGATGGAAATACCGTGTATAAATAAAGTTGTCTATCTATCTATCTAGTCGAGACATTGGAAGAGCTTAGAGGATACAAAGAACTCGTTTGTATTAACATTTCTTCTAGTTTGACCACCAGCACATGAATTAAATGCTAAGTAATTAGCGTTTCATTTTCAGTCCGCCATTGTTGATCTTCAAAGGGGGTTCCCTCGAACCCCCCCCCCCCCCCCCCCCCCCCCCCCCCCCCCCCCCGCCTTACGCGCCTGTCCTTAATTGTACACATTTTCTTCGTCTTCCAAGATTCCTAGGAGTAAGGAACCATCTTCTTTTGCTAAAGAATTGTTTCTTTTTATTTCTGGTTTCTTTTTTCTAAGTTGTAGAAATATTTACTGTTCTACCATTGTGCTTCGCTGCGCACCATTGCGCCTTGTGTGTTGTTAGCAGACGTTTTCGCGCGCTTTTTCTTGACCCGAACCATTTCAAACTTAGTCTCTTCGCGGAAGTTTAATCTAATCGTTTCCTGTAGACTGTTGAATTTTATTAATAACTCTTTTTCTTTATCCAGTTTTGGTTTAACTTTCCTTTTAGCGAATATTTTTGTTGACGCTCTAATTTCCATCTTAAGCATTTCCCATTGCAGTCCTTTGTCAGTGAGCTCGTGATATTTCGAAACAAACTCGGGTAATTGCCTTGAACATTGGGATTTTTCGAACTCCATGTGTCAACAAGATTGGGATGTACATGGAGTGTCTATATTCTTCAGAGAACGTGTATTTTGCAATTGGATTTGTCAGCGATTTTCACTTGCACATTTAAAATAAACTTTAACACAACATAATCGGGATTTGCTTTTTATCGATCTTGTTTATTAGGGGAAGTGTTTATTGCAGTTACTCATTGCTATAAATGCAAAAAAAAAAACTAAAATTAATTGTCACAATGCAGCAGTTCGTTTAATAAAACATTTCTTACCCCTCTCTTATCCTTCTTCTCACAGGTAAAAAGTCTCTGAACTAAGCCTCAAAGTGTGACCATTTAAAAATTAAATCCGGTTACATGAAGTATTAAGCAGTGCTTGTTTTGATGTTGTTTCTTTTCTAAATTGTGCAAAATACCGTATAGAATTTTGTGCTCAACACATATCAAAGTAGCTAGCGGTTATGTGGGGAATCCTTAAGAGGCTTAGATAGTCGACTCTTAGCTCTGTAATCAGTTGAACTGAGTATCAATGAAAATGTTTCCATCATTGTCTCTTATAAATTCCTTACGAGCCAGGGGACCATTAGTTTACTTTCATTTGTAGTTGCTCTAGTTTCTGTTGACTTTCCTTCATTTTCTCTTCCAACAGTTTAGCTTTCCTCTGTTTCTCTTCCTTTGCCACTTGGAACTCCAGGTATTTAATAATGCTATGTCGCTCCATGGAACGAGAGAATTCCAAAGCTGTTTTTCCTTCTCTGTTCTGCAAGTAAATATCTGCACCCTTGTCAACAAGCAAGCGCACTAAATTAAAATGGCCGTTCATGGATGCTGCCATTAGCACAGTCTTGCCAGATTTGTCAAACTTGTTGATGTTGGCGCCCTTGGCAATGAGGACTTCCGCTACATCGTCATTTCCGGATAGGCACGCAACGCGCATTAGAGGGGTCCACCCATTGATATTGTCTTCTATGTCGACTGGGCCGCCATCTTTGAGAACCCACAATAGGAGATCGTCGTGGCCTCCGTCTGCAGACCAGTGTACAGCGGTCAGCCCATTTTTGTCACGCGTTTCCCAAGAAGCACCATGCTGACGTAATAGTCGTGCCGCTTCTTCTTGGCCGGCATAACAGGCAGCCATCAAACTTGTCTTGCCGTTTGAGTTAGCATAATCAGGTTCCGCGTTAAATTCGAGAAGGATTTCCATTACATCTGAATACAAATAAAATGGAATTTAGTTAGAAAAATAGATTTAAGGAGTTGATTAGCATTAAAACTGCCTCACCATTTTTGTAACAATGCGTATAAGTAAACCGTAAATTGCAATATTTGTCCTTTAAACAACCAAATAAAGGAATATATGAATGATACAATGAACATTGCAATTTAGCAGAAATTGAAATGCTACGGTATTGTTTAATCTGTACAGCGATATAGGTCATAAAAATGCTAATCAACAAAAAAAACAAAATCTTCCAACTGATCGAGTAGTTTCTAAGCAAATTTTAGTCTTAATTTGTTTAGCTAATCTTATGGCTTGTCAAATGATATGGGTATAAATGAGGTATCTGACTTTTTTATTTATTTTAATTTTAAAAAACATGATCTTTAATCGATTAAGGAGATAGAGTCGTATGTACCTCTCTTATACGGACAACAGGACGAAACCACGTGTCCGTATTAAAGAGAGTTCATGGATATGACGTCATTTAAGTCCCCTGCATAATTTCTTTTAGTTATTATGGGATCAATTTTAAGTTTGTTTTGCTTTACACAAATTATATCACTCGTAATTTTTGAATGACCTGATGACAGAAGAATTGTTAAAAAACACTCTGTCACTCTCTATTTGATATGACGTCTGATATTGATGTTAGCATTGAAACGTCGTTTCGCCATAATTGTTTTGTATTTATATTATTATTGTACAATTATATTATTCAAAGATTCCACGAAGCTTCATCGAGCAAATACTGGAACAATTGTTTAACTTGGTCTCTTGTAACAAAAACAGAATTGAATTGTATTTTATCCTTCTTGAAACTGTCAACTTTGTAGTGTCCGTAATACAAAGCGGTTACGTTTATATGAATTTACTCTGTAGCCCGAATTTGGTATATGGAGATTTTGCCGGGACCAGCGAATTAGAGCATAAGGGTAATTTGCATAATGAAGCAATTTCATTGTGTGCGAGACATGACAGCCTTTAATTCAATGATTGAAGTTACTGTCGGACTGAATAAAACTCACTCCGTGTTACCTGTCAATTTAAAGTCAACAAGCGTATTTTCTATCTTTCTTGAAATTTTAATGTGTTTAGGTTGTGGTTGTTTGAATAGAAATGAACCCTAAATTATATAAAGGACCCAACGAAATATATATTATAAGACTTGTTTATTTGACTGAGAAAGGCGGTTAGTAAAACAATGAAATCATTCATCGTTTCCCCCCTCGATTTTTTTTCCTGTTACCATGTCGGTAATCTTACAAAGCCATCGTGATTACTATCAATAGCTTCTTTTACGAGCTAACAATTTCTCTTTTTTGTTTTCCGTGTAAAGAAGAAAAGCAAAACAAAATGGGGCAGGTGACGCTGTTGTTATTGTAATGAGGGCCAAGGCCGTGCGTATTAAGCTTTGTCTCAGTCGAAGAATTCTAAATGAGGTTAACGAACCGACCCATGCCAAAATTATTTTCGAAGGCTAAAACCTGAAAATTTGGCAGACGAAATCGCAATACATAAAACAAAACCGATACTATTCATCTCCTGGATTATATCGTAATAACATTGCGAATGTTGGTTGCAAATGATCCCAATGATTAAGATATTATAAAACTCAGTTGGAGTAGACAAAACAGCGGAAATGTGTAAGGGATTATGTTATTTCAGCATTTGAATTCCTTATGCATGTATCATGTAATGTTTTCTCCGTTAGGAACATTATCCGCATAACTGCAAAATTTATTAATTAACTGGAGTCGTTTCTAATTTTGGCCCGGGTTTTAGAACAAGAAAGAAACGCGCGTATACCTGAACATCGTTTCGTGTAAAATTGTATTATGCAGAAAACAGTAAATAGACTGCACAGGATATCTGACTATAATCCTACTTTGTTATTTTGCGAACCAGTATAAAAACCTACAATAGAGCTAAACCAAAGCTTGGAGAACGTCGTTTCAAATGACAAGTGCGAAAGTCAGTGTCATAGTTAAGTTGTCATGATTTAGCGATTTACGAATCAACATCACTTAAACAGCGATAAATTCTTGAGAAAAAAGTGCCATTTTTGTCTATATGCCGTTCGCGATGTGCAAGACAACTCGTACAGCTCAAAATGGGATTAACAAATTTGACCAAAAACCTGCTGTACAAGATGTTCAATTATCTCACCTGTAAATCCGTTCTTTGCCGCAACCATGAGTGGAGTCAGGCCGAACTTATCCATCACCTCAACAACCGTGCTATTTTCTTCAAGAATGCTCCGCACTTTTTCCAACTGTTGCCTGAAAACTGCCTTATGCAGTTCAGCTCCCGATGGCGGCTCGTTCGCTGTGCAGATAGTAATAGGCTCACTCCAGCCGCTTTCTTGCCCACCGTTTCCTTCATTCATCACTCGCAGACGGCATAAGTACTGAGTCATTGGCTCCAAACCTTTGAACACATACTGCAGACTATAACCTTGATAGTTGGTTAGTGGATCGAGCGAAGGACCGCCGGGACAAGGGCTGCGTGCTCTAGCTCTGTTCAGTTGCACGTGGAATAACGTTCGCTTCTTAATGTTGTTATTACTCTCTGAACAATCCCACTTAAGTTCTATGCTGTTGTAGTTTACTTCGCCGACCGTCAGCACAGGTACAGCCATCTTGTTCCAAAAATCAAATTGATGAGAGCCTCTTTCGATCTTTAGCGCCTTTAGTTGTTCCCGTTATCAGACGATAATTGAGCTGAATTGACAACCCAGACGCGTAACACTTCAGTCAGTTTTCGACCCAGTAGAGCTGACGGTAATGTTAATCCGCCGCCGAGCTTCTGCCACGCGTACTAAGCCGCAGTTCAAGTTTCTTTGAGCGCTCGCTCAAAGCTCAGTGACCATAAATTAACGAAATGTAAATTTTATGTTGACATAAAACATCATCAGTATACATGGGGTTATATGGTCTTCAGCATACAAACTGTCCCTGAAGTCCCTGAATAGTTTGAAGATTCTGAGCACACTCTTAACTTTTTCAACGCCCCGAGGATTGAGAACACAGTTATGAAATTTTCGTGTCGTTCCTGGCTTAGCAACGCGAGGACGCACGTATGATTAAAATTTGATTGCAGCTCTTTGAATCCCGCTGATTCGCTCGGAACCCAAGGTTTAATAAAATATTACTTAGTGAGTTAATTATTAACTCCTTTTGTATACAAAGAGCTTCTTGTGTGACAGTGTTCATCCTATTTATTCGCAAAGACGATTAGGCTTCAAACATGCCGTAGCTTATACACCTAATTCAAAAAAGGTTGCTTTGGTCATTGGTAATTGGGCTTTGGGAAGCTATTGTTTGGCGGTCACTCAAGCGAAGCATTGCATTGTGTTCCGTATGCCAAATGCCAATTCCCAATTACCAATGACCAACTGCCAAAGCAACCTTTATTGAATTAGGTGTAAAAATAATTTTTTTAATATTGATTATGCCTACGAAGCCGTTACCGAGAAGCTTACCATGAATGTGCCGTTACGTCATCAATGGTAATGAGTTTTAAAGTTCTAAAATGATACCCTGTGAAATGCTTCTTTTTGTTCTGGTTGCAGCAAAAACGTCTTTATTTATAACGCATAATTTTTATCACATTTGTGTTTCCTCCTCATCCCACGCTTCCACAAAATGTGGATTCGCACTGTCCACCCCCTAGTGAGTTCATTATGTTCAGTTGTCAGCCGGTATTTTGTAGCCCAAGAAAGAAAAGAAAATTATTCACATATTTTCTACAGAAGGTCGGTGACTGTATACTAATGTGTACTAGTTCAACTAACATTCATCTGCATTTGAGACGTTTTACAGAACGTTGCCGAGAAAATGGTTCTGGTTCATGGATTTGTTTTCACGACCGATGCTCTATCGATTTGTTCAATGCAACAAACTAATATATTGTGAGAAATGGACCAAAAAATAGATCGCCGCAAGCTTTTAAAATGATGCGAGAGACTGGTTTCCTAAGATGCTTTCCACTTGCAAAGAATTTATGGTGTGATTTTTTCAACAAATGGAACTTCTGAAAGTGCCAATTCATAATTTATTTTCCAATTTAAGAGTATGGTCAAGCGCGCAATCTATTTTTTTTCTTACCCCAAAGTTGGCCTATTTGAGTCAAAAATATGGGACAACAATGGACAACCAGCACGCGGCCAAAATAGGCAAAATAGGTCTTGTGACGTCAACAGTTGTGCAGACCTTCGTAGTCAACATGGTAATCAAAATTCATCGTCGGGAGCATTTCCAACTGAGCAAAACTGCAAAAATATAGCTAAAAAGTGGTTTGTTTACGAGAAATACTGAAAGGTCTGAAAGCGACACTGCATTTTTGGCATTTTTGCACAACTGATGACGTCACCATGTTATTTGCTTCTGCTGCTGTTTTTCCGTCGTAAGGATCAGTTTGCCTTTTTTTCTTTCTTTCTGTTTTTTTTTTTTTTGTTTGTTTGTTTCACTTCAAGTATTAATAGCGTAGCACTTGCGGGCCGAAGGCCCGCTGCGAAGCCCCATACTCATAGAACCTATGCCCGTCATTTTTCATGGTCATGGCTAGCGGAATGTTTCGCGGTTGCGCCTCCATGACATGTGTGTCTGTGCGTCGCGCAAGGCCAACTCGCGAGCGCGTATGACGTCGCAAAACATGCGCGTATGACGCCACACAACATCCGAGATCTTAGCAATTTTGAAAGCAAAGCGAGGCTGGACAAATGGAGGCTACACAGCCGTCAGCTCGATAAACTACACTCAGTTTTATAGTTTGGATCTTTCGCTGTGTTTAGCGGAGAAGTAAAGTCGTTATTTCCCTGCATTTTTTCGCGGTTTGCTACTCAAAACAGGGATACTAATTAGGGGATACTCAGAAGCCGCTTTAGTGGAAAAAGAAGAGCTTTCAGGGATAGAATCTTGCTTCGAGGAACTTCATACGTTTTTATCAATGCAGGAGCAATACGGGGAGACGTTTGTTTTTATTACGGATTTCAGAACCAAAGAAGCGGAGATTTAAAGAATTTCCAAGCAGTAGAGGGACTTAAAGGTAAAACAGATTACATTTTTGGATTGGAATTTATGTTGGTATCAATCTGTGATTGACTTTTTCTTTGTGTTCTTGTTAGTTTTGGAGAATTGTTTATAAAACGTGCTTTTATTCAGTTGTATTGATTTCTTGAATTTCATCGAAGACAGCTCGAATTCAACTCGATGCGCTATAAATGGTACGCGTTTAGCTCCGTCCCTTCGGTGTCCGTATTAAAGAGGTTCAACTGTATATATACAAATTGAAATCTCTCCTGACTCATACAGTCTTTTCAATAAACCATTATCGAAAAATGACGCGGTAAAAAGGACAAAACAAATGTAAAACACTTCCATTTTATTGGATGTATCAGACTAGCAAGGTGTCCTTAAGAATTACATAACGCTGCATTTGTCTAATTGCTCCCAATGCAATCGATACTTTGATATATAAAACGTTGTAATACGCTTGACGAAGTCACCGCCTAACTGTTATTGTAACTTTTTTGTACATTTATGTGCGATCGATAGCATGAAATTTTTGCTGGAGTTTAACTTTGCATTTACGTTGTTTTGTTTGTTTGTTTGTTTGTTATTGTTTCGCGGTTTTAACCCTTTAACTCCCACAAGTGTCAAAAATCAAAGAAAAATCCCAAATTTCGTTTTGTAAAATATTGAAAAACAAATGGTACCATGTACCATGTAAGAGTACTGCTGAAGAGGTTTTATTTGAATGGTCACACCATAGGATTTAGTCCACAGAATCAAACGTTCGTTTTAGCCACTCGTCTATACACAAATTATTATCAAGCTAGTATAGAATTAGTAGTTGATAAGTGATAATTATTCGGTGATCTTTATGAACGAGTAAATTTTTGCAGAAAATCTTTTTTGGGTGAAATATTTTTTACGATAATGTTTTTACCCATCGTCACGTTAAAAAGAATGCAAAGCTTCAAACTAAAAAAAGTGTTAATACATTTTTCGATCACCAAAAATGGCATCTATTCTAAAGCTAGTCTTTAATTGGACAGAATAAGAAGTGGGCAGGAATTCTTCTAAGTACTTCCATGTAATTTACCTAAATTTTGCCCTTCTTATCAAGGAGTCGAAAAGGTTTACACTCCGTCACAATCTCGCTGCCAGAGTCCGCGTTATCCTTGTCCAGCGGAACGGCCGTCGGCCAACGATGGATTCGTTGCCGTTCAGCTGGACAAGGGTAACGCGCGGATTCTCGGAACGAGGTTGTCTTCATCAAAGCATAGTTAATCGAGGGACCGGTTATGAAACCTTGCAGACTTCATTAGCGATAACGAAGGAGCTACAATTTATGTTGAACTGTACTTGACCGTACACATCTTTTGTCAGTTTCGATCATACGCTATGACATAATAACTTAAGGTGGCTCCATATAGTAATTGGCCAGTCTTGTGTATGTACAAAAATTGTTGTCTTTGTTTGTTATCGAGAACAAAGAAAAATCTACCAATCTGTCAATTTTTATAAAATTTCACCGTATGGAATGCGCGCAATGAACGTTTTAGTTACCGTAAAAACCGCTTTATTTTCGTGACGTCATCAAAATAAACAAATGGCGCTCCGCGATTTTCGTGTCCATGCTTTGCACGTCAAAAAACAATTTGGAGCCACCTTAATGGCAACATTTCTATTGGTCAGTTGCTCGAACAAAAGCTTCAACATTTATTGTGGTTGTGCAGGGTCAAGGCCGAAAAACGATCACAAAACTATTGAAAAAAGATATTTCTCAGGTTTCATAACCATTGCGATCAGGGTTTGTCGTTGAATGGCACCTAACATGCGCAGAAGGAGCACATAACACGCAAGCGAGGCCTGGAGGAACACATTTGGCGAATAAGATGACCTAAGAGTGTTTCATTTACACGCGCTATATAACTTCTATTTTAAAAGCACTAACTTACGCTTGCAACTCCCAGTCTTGTGTGTGTTTTGGGTGTCATTATTCTTTTCCATTAAATGCCGACAATTGCGACATCTTGTCCACCAATAGCGCAATCATGTTTTCGTCGCCCTTCTCAATGGCGATATGAAAAGGAATGTACTTCTCATTCGTCTCGGCGTACATATCTGCTCCCTTCTGAATCAACAAACGTACAAGTTCAACATGGCCGCCTAAAACAGCCGCGTGAAGAGTAGTCCAATCTTCGGCGTCAAGCGTGTTAACTTTCGCGCCGCAATCTAAAAGTGCTTTCACGCACTCTATTCTCCCCTCAAACGCCGCCTCGTGAATTAATGGAGCACTGCTTTTGCTCATTTCATTGATCTTAATACCTTCCTCTTTGACAATTCGTGGAATATCATCGGCTCTGTCGCTCATCACCGCTTCCCAGAGTTTGCATCTGTGACTCTTGTGTCGCTCGGGTTTCGTGTATTTCGATTTTAGCTTATTCAAGCAGAGTTTGTCAGTTTCGGAAATTGTGTTTCCTTCTCCAGCGCCTGAACTTAACCCGTCGTCCCAGAAATCGATCCTTATTTTTGGTGTTGGTCGTTTCGTCGTCATTTCAACAGGTCGCGGCGAATTTCTAAGTTTTTCTCTTTAGATGGAAACGGATATATATATATACAACTATCATTCGTTTATGTACTGTTTTGCGATGGGGTCGAACTTGGATTAGATCTTTACTGACGGTTTCCGAGGTGAAAATGACAGAAGCATTTGTTTACCTCCACTTAGGTCGTTCCTTTTTTTTTTTTTCTTCGTTGAGCATGTCAAGTTAAAATAATAGTAACTACACGTTTGACGAATGCGTCAGACAATGTCAGCTACTCCTGGGAAAGATTAGCGGGTAATTTGTATGAAACTAATTTTATGCAACCTGCTAGGCAAACAAAGTGACCGCTCTTTGAAAATCATATTTTGAAGGTCCTACCAATCAGATGCACGAAAACGTTTAAGCTAAGTGCATTAGTCGAACTGAGAAGAAAATACTGGTTACAATAAACGCAGTATGATGTACGTGCAACATAACGAAATAGCGAGTAAAAAATTCATACTGTTAATACTTCTTTTGTTCTGCCGCTAATTGTTGTGACACGAAAGAAATAGGTAAATTACAACCCTTTCACCGCTTAAACAAATAAACCTATTCGAAAATATTGATTCCGGATGCAAAGTCTGCAAACGTTTCCCGGACCAATTTGACAAGGAAATGATTAAAAATTGTCAAAGATGCGAATATTTTAATCCGAAATTAGGTCTTTTAAATTAAAAACTGAAATGAGAATAGAACTCGTATATTTGCATATTCATTTCAAATCAAAACAAAATCACATCTCCGAAGCAACGTAACCGGGAATACACAGATTTTCCCGAAATCGGAGACTCCATTATGGTCTATTATAATATCATCTAGAGCTCTGTAAAAGTGTTAAGAATTGTGAAAGAGATGTGTTCACTATTTTGCGCAAGATTTGTTTTAATAAGTGCGTGTCAAAAATTACATCTGGCAAATAACAGGAACAGTGAAACACTTGACCAATCAGAGCCCAAGGCTAAACACAGGCAGTATTTTCTGTTGACGCAGGTCAAGTCCGGGAAAATGCGTATAGTCATGGCTTTTGATGAACAAGGCTTTAATATCAGCCGCGTCGGAAAAAAAATGACATTTTGGAGTAATTTAGTAAGAGAAGGATAGTAACCCTAGAGCTTGATCATGAAAGTAATGATCTTTCATCCCATCATGTTACAAGGATGGGACAAAGAGAATATATCAGAGTTCCTGGGCCCAGTTGTTCAAAAGCCGGTTCAAATCCTAATTCCTCGGGTTAAGGCGGGACTTAACCTAACCGCCATTTTTCCCCCACTTGACATGGCTTTACGGAAATATCTCGTTCACGTTTCAAGCAATCCAAAAACTCTATGCTCATCCCATAAATCTATGTTATGGGGTGTTTTGTTAATTTTTGGGTGATTTTTGAGTATGTTTGGGAGGAAATAGTTTTTCTCAAAGGATTGGTAAAATTAAGAGAAATAAGAAATATCGAAGATTAAGTGGAGTTTTAAAATTAGAATTTGTAGTTAATAGTTAATAGACGGACACTAAACCGATCCTCAAACCGGGCTTTGAACAACGCCATTTCAACCTCGAGTTAACATTCATTCTCGTCCCCAGAGCTCCACGGTTTTTTTTAATTGCGTCTCGTGAAGCTCTGGTAACGGACAAAAATTTCAATTTTTGATTGGCCGTTTAAAAATGAATGCGCAACAAGGTAAAACATTTTACGCTTCTACGCATAAGGCTTTACTTCCGGTTGAATTTCAAATTTTGGCCCGTGTTTATCAGCCTGTGTGGAACTGAAAATATGGTGACTACAGCAACAAAACCAACGTTTCAATTTCAACGCAGTTAGTATGTGGCTTGAAGCAAGATTAAATGCGACCCATTATCACTTAGTTTTGTTGTTTGGTTTAGCAGGTAAAGATACGGCTGCTAAATTTCAATGTGTATCGGGATTGTTGCGATTTTTAGTATGTGTCTTGGAGACGAAGCTGTGAGCGGCCTCGAATATTAAAGAAGTATGTCTTTATACACAAAAAGAGCAACAAAGCTTGCTAGGGATGAGTATAAAGAAAGGGAAAAATTCTGAAGAAAGCGCTTGACCAAGGGCGAAAATAAATATTTTTTGTAGCACTCTTACAAATAAAATAAAAAAATAAAAATTAACTACCACTTGGAGACCCACAACACAACAACGCTATCAGCGCTTTTGTAAGCCAGTTACATTTTATTTATTAGGTATCACTCTTTGCTAAAAGTTGTAATACAAATCTAGGGAAACTAAGGTTACTTCAAGCCCAATTAACATAACATGCAAACAAAAAAGCAATTCCTAGATATTTCTTACCTGACTCAGTGTACGATGAAATGAGCCTAATAAATGATCACAGCGTGTCCGAAACAAAGTAAGTGGTCCCATCAACTGATCTGGTCGGATATGATGGCGTTCAGACAGTGGCGAAATGATAAATACACAGCTGTGCATACAACAGGTCTCGATCTCAAACGAATGGAATCGGTTAAAACATCAAGGCTTCTCTAAACGACAAAATAGTAGTAGTAGTAGTAGTAGTAGTAGTAGTAGTAGTAGTAGTAGTAGTAGTAGTAGTAGTTTTAGTAGTAGTAGTAGTAGTAGTAGTAGTAGTAGTAGTGGTGGTGGTGGTGGTGGTGGTGGTGGTGGTGGTGGTGGTGGTGGTGGTGGTGGTGGTGGTGGTGGTGGTGGTGGTGGTGGTGGTGGTGGTGGTGGTGGTGGTGGTGGTGGTGGTGGTGGTGGTGGTGGTGGTGGTAGTAGTAGTAGTAGTAAAATTTCTTTATTTGCATGACCGCAAGATTTTACAGTATTGCAAAAGCATATTTATAGCAATTAATAACAAAACAAGACTAATAGTACTCTAATATTATGCTAATGAACTTAAGTTACATCACTTTCACTTAATAATAACAATGTATCACGTATATTCATACACAAGGAAATAAACTTCATTACTAGTTTATTCACATGATAGTCGTTAGAGTTCATGAGAAGTTTTATACTTTCTGAGGTTGATTTCCTTTCGATGTCAGGTATTATTTCATTGATTCGATTTAAGAATGTCTGCCTCTGCAGAGAGTATTTGCTACATTGCAGCAAGAAATGAGTTTCATTTTCTACTTGATTTGATTTACACAATGGGCATAATCTAGTTTCTCTGGGCATATGATCGGTTTGATATCGACCTACTTCAATCATAAGTTTGTGATTACTTACTCTAAACTTCACTAAATTTCGTCTTTCATTAAAGTTTCTTAGCTGGTTTAAATAATCAGATGTAAAGTATTCATCTTTAAAAACTTTATAAAATTCTAATTTCTTTGAATGTTCAAGGCTGTGTCGCCAAAAGGTTATTATATATTTCTCTTTCATTTTAGTTTTATATCGCCTAATTCTATCATTATCTAAGGATTCAGGATCTGAATTGGATAGATGATATTGTTCTATCAAGTTCATAAAATTGGAATAAAATCCGGAGTTATTAATAAAATGTAAATTCTTTGACATGCGGAAAGATTGTTTGACTATAGAATCATTATCTTTGTTGTTTAGATAAACAAAATATTTCATAATTTTCTGATTAATCGGGATTATTAACGGTAATCTTCCAAGTTCGGCTCTGCAAGCTACGTTAGAGGCCTTATTGATTACTTCTAAGTAGTGTTTACAAAATTTGAGATGAATTTTTTCTATCGGGGAACTATCCCATGTTTTAAAGTTCTGCTTAGTGTACATCCCCCATATTTCACTGTTGTAGCTTAAGATCGGAAATATAATCTTTCTTCCGGAATAACAGAAGCACGCAAAGCTTTTGCTGTTTCTTATTTAGCACGATGTTTTCCTCTAATTGTTGTCTTGTCTGCAGTTATTTCAACCGCCACCATTCCACAAACACGAACGAAAGGCTTTATTTCAATCGAGTCTTCGCTCCTTGATGCGCAAGCTTGACGAAGACACTGGGTACGAGGCTGGCTTTATTTATTTCCGTTTTCTGGTACTGGGCAAGCGCAATAGTACATTAGTGCATTAGGCATGCGCTAACGGATGTCGCCGATTTTACGACATCCGGAAGGCTTTGGTCCCAGAGAATTCGTTTTTTCCGCTGACCAAACAAAACGGGGCTCTGGGGACGAGAATGACGTCGGCTTGCATAATAACTTCGCTGATCGCATGCGCAGTAAAAATCCGCGTGCTCTGGGGACTAGAAATTGGTCCGGTCCCCCAAATAGTGTAGGGTAAACGCAACCTTCAAAACTTGGTCCTTATGCCGTTTTTTTTTTGTCCCACCTGTAGTAGAACATTGTCCGTGTAAACGGCTAAAATTATGCGGTCCGTACCACTTTTTTGACGAGTCCGTACCCGATTTTTCTGCCACGTTAACGGCCTTTAAGACGAATTTACGGAAAAACAACCAAAATGTTCGTTTTTCCGGATCTTAACAAATAGCATTTGCATTTTAATGCCTGTATAAAGTTACAGTACACTGTAAATATAACTACGGCACTGGAAAACTGTACAGGCTATACGTTTGCACGTAGCACAAACTGTTGGTCTGAACCGCATTCATCTTTTGTCGCGCGTTGACATTTATTCGTTATATCGGGGTAGATTTTACGCTTGGGCCGCCAGTTTGTGTTCGATATAACGAGGATTTCGTTATATCGAGGTTCGTTATATCGAGGTTCTGTTCCATGCATTTTACTTGTAATTTTGCCGGGCTGAAGAATATCGTTCGTTACTGACCGAGGACATCGTTATATAGAAGTTCGTTAAATCGAGGTTCCATCAGTCATCCAGATAACTTATCAAACACAATTTTTACATTTGGGGCTCGTTATCACCAGTCAAAGGAAACGCCTTGACAAAGCTTCTGTGTTGGCATGTTCAGAAAACTCCCATACTCGATCCCATCGTTAAATTCTTGTTGCTGCGAATGGCTCAAGCCTGTCTTGGTTCTCAAAATGATAACCAAACGTATTATATTATTTATTTCATGATTATGGGCCGGAATTTAAGACTGGGAACCAAGTGTGACCGGCTGCAAATAAAATACGGCAGATGGGAACATGGTCTTTCTTTGATGGTGTATCATCATACATGGTCAAAATTTTTAAGTCAGAGGCAATTACTAGGATGTCTTTGCCGGGTTGATGTGGTATTTGATTTCTACATAGATATGACTGAGTCTCAAAGCACTGCAGGAGCAAAAATGCTTCCTTGCAACTTGCACCGGTTTCTGCTTTAAGCCAGTCTGGCTTTAAGCATTGCTGTGATAAAATGTGATAACAAAAAACTACAGAGGATGGAATAAATATAGTTCATACCACAGAGAATTTGCCTTACACGCTTTGCAAATGCGGTGGTTAACCCTAGGGACGATAACGAAACTGCTACTTAAAAATTAAGCATGTGCTACTGCCTGTACGGGAGCATTTTTATAATAGTCTTCAGATACGATTCGCGACGTTTCCTACATTTCCTAGTTTCCGGCTACCTTCTAATGTTGTCGATTAATTTTGTCGATCGGCAGGACTAATTTAAAGATTTCATGTCATCAACATTGTATCGAGCAATCTTTTGTCTCTTATTTTAAAACATAAGTTGACACAGCACGTGTTCTGATGGCCACTAATCTTTCAATTCCGCCATGCTGTCCAATATTAATGTGCCGAGTTTGGTGCTTTTATAATAAGTACACAGAATGGCATCCATAGCTATCCGCTAGACTAATATCAGTAATATCATTGATCGCAAAGCAATTCGAAGTTTCTGGCGATGACGAACTTCGTGAAATTTAGCTGCTTTTTTTCACCTGCCAATCATTTCACAAAAAAAAAACAGGACCCTTTTAAATCACTGATGATAACTGATTCCACCACAAAACAACATCACTTCAAGGGATGAAACCTAGTCCTTTTCCGAGTCAATTTTCTGAGCAATCTGGCTTATTTAAATAAATAAATAAATTTAATTCATTCATTAAATAAATAAGTAAATAAATAAATAAATAAATAAATAAATAATGGAGGAGATGGTAATAATGGCTGGGCATCTTGTGATGTTCTGATATAGGGAGAGAAATCACTTAAATGTAATATAGAATCCGCGTTATAAATCTCCGGCGCCGTTTCAGGCGTTTGTGAGCAACTTGGCTTGTGAAGATGTTCCTTTGCCTTCACGTTTCATACACTGCACGACCAAAACAAAGCCAAAACAAAACGGTTAATATGAATTCACAAGGCCGTTCACCTTGGCTATTATTTCATATTTTTAAGGTGGATGTTCAATAATTGTTTCAAACTCCTCTGGATCCTGTATTGACTGGTCATTTGTGAATTTTTTTTAAGAGTGTTCGATAAGAGGTCAAGCTGCTATGAACGTAATGTAAGTCGTAAAAATAATACAAAAACAATAGTGACGTCTAGACAAGTTTCAACACAAAATTTGGGTGTGCAAGATTACAATGTTTATTACATATATTAAGACAAAATACTGCGACATTTTCAAAACATGAAGCTGCAAAACGAAATCGTCACAATATTGATAAATTGTGTAGCCCAGAACAACATATTATTTCTTCACCTCTTGTTTACGCGACTGAACTGAAACGACTGGCGAAAAAAAAAGAATCTGCAATTGTGTGCCAAAGAAAACAATCAACAATTTGACCGAATGTAATTCCTTTGGCATGGTTTTAGCTTGCCAGAGAGATATTTCCTTTATTGACTCTTGTCAGCCTGTATTGGCTTTTGAGTTTGCACTAATTAAATTACCTGAATTCCGGTCATCAATAACTTATTATAATGATATGCAGAATAGAGGCAATAACCGGGGGCAATCATATGCATTGCTTCGGTAACGAAAATGTCCCGTCATTCAAAATCTGCAAAACTCGTAGTGTAAACGACCGTACCTCTCATTACGTTTGCGGCTCAAATAAGGAATTATCATATCGTATCATTCCATAACATGAAGTAAATTGCCTGATATGATATCAACCACGATGTTTTATGACGTCACATAAACGAAACCATGCTGATTTGTCACGCACGTCACGAGCCACCTACACACTTCTTTACACTTCAGAGTTTCGATTCTTTTCCTGCCATTGCTCAGTTTATATTACCAGTACCTGCGGAAACAGTCACGCAATTTCAAAAGTTCAATGTAACTGTTTATTTCTCGAGGTAATGATGTTGCTGCTTATCAAAACATTAAATGTTTTTTTTGTCTCCATGGGTCGTTAATCAGAGATTAGTTAAGCGGTTTCTACAAACAAATGCGGAGCTCCCTTAAATGCCTAAAAATAGAAATAACAGAATAATATTAACCAAATGACTAAAGCAAAACACTGCATGTGTCTAAAGACTAATTATGCACGGTTCTATGAATTCCTTTATGAGGCAATGACGCTGGAATATTTTTTCCACTTCATTCAAAGTGCACACAAGCAAATCATTCAACATTATTAATGGTTTCAATTGGAGTGAAACGTCATGCCTGTACCTGTTGAATTGTTCTCTGATTGTGTCTGAAATCATATCGTGACTATTACATCTGAAGAATACTCTATGAAATGCGTCTGATTTCATTTGAAGAACTCATGTTCCCTCAGTGATCTTAACACAGTATGGCTCAACGCAATGTTTACAAAAGAAAAGCGCATCGCTCAGAGACTGACAGCAGTGTTCTTCCAACAGAATTATTATTCCCAAGAACTGTTCTACCAAGAGCGGCTTCGACACCGGATGTGTGTCTTGATAGTCGCTCCACGACTAACAGCAACACAGAGGGAGATGACTCATGCAAAAAGAAGTACAGCCGACCTCGAAGTGTTAGCTTTCATCCTAACATACGACTTTATTACTCCGCAACGACCAACGATTTGGAGGAGGTCAAGATGTTGGTAGAGTCAGGAATGGCGGATGTGAACGCTCAGACTCCGGCCGAAGGAGCTACAGCGTTACACGGAGCAGCGTACGAAGGAAACGTTGAATGCGTTCAATATCTTCTTGATAACGGAGCAGACGTGAATATGCACGACGATGACGGTTGGACGTCGCTTCACGCTGCTGTTTGTGGGAAAAAGAAAAAATGCGTTGCACTTTTATTGAAAGCAAATTGCGACCCATTCGCTGAGACTATCGATGGGTTGACGCCGTTTCAGATGGCTGTGGAAATAGGGAGTGATAAACTTGTACGGCAGTTTGTAAAGAACTTCCATTCTTTAATGAAAGACGAGTCTGTTCCAGAGTCAGAAGTGTGATTGTACCTTAATAAATCGATGGAAGACATCAAAATTCTACGGTACATTCAGATACAGAAAAATCTAGAAGAAAATGATCCACCAGCAGAGCTGATCTGAGTTGAAAATAGAAACACTCTCTAAATTTCACGTCTGCAGAAGTTTTATCATTTGAAGAGCAAATGATTGATGGTTTAGTTAGTGTACTTTTTTAACATTTGAAATACTGAGCAATACTTTCCTGCGATACTATTTCTTATCAGTGTATATATTCTAGATTGTGATAAATGTTCTCTACTCAGTTGTGCGCTCTTGGAAGTCATGCGGCTTAACCTTTACTCTAAAAGATAAACCCTAATGTCGCTCTAACTTTTAAATCTGTTGATGAAATCCTACGGTTTGACCATTTAAATGAAAGCTCTTCATCAGTATTATCCTATGATACTGTTTGTTTTCCGGTATTTCACAAAAATGGCATGTGGTTTCAGTTTCATAAATTAAACTGATGTCGATTTTGGCCGCTGCTGGAAATAAAAGTGTTCTGAAAAGAGTTAGAGAGTCAAACTCTCCTGGATGAAAGCTCAAGAGTTTGAAGTGATATAAAGTGATTATGGACAAATCTTTGTTGATCTGGCTGTAATTATTTTAAGCCTGTCATGATTACCATAAATATTCAAGTTACCTCGAGGCATATAGTTGTAACTCGAGTCTTTGAATGAATCCGTAGTTTGTAATCACTCAAATGGAAGCTATTCAAAAGTATTTCCATGGGGTGCCGTTTGTTTTTCAATAGTCTGAGAGATGAAATTTGTTACTTGGGCACTTTAAAACACTCTTAGCTAGGGAGCAATTTAACAATTGAGTTGTCGTCCGCTTCCAGTAATTAGCTCAACCCAAGTGTTAACAAACTAAAACGACCTGAGTTAAAAAAAAGATTCAAAGTTATTTGTTTTCTAGCTTATTTGAATATTAAAATTGTCAAGACTAAAAAGACCAAAAGCGTTGACAAACATAAGTTTCCTTAGAAAAACGTTTGGGTTATCAAGTGCGTGATTTTGATAACTGATATTGACTCGTAGTAGCACTGATCATGATGCATTGTAGTTCCTTAGGATGAATTGTGAAGAGTAGCACGTTTGATCAGCTTCTAGTTCTATTAAAATACTTGATGCTTGTGATTGTAATGCAAAATAAAACTGGACATAGGTATTTTAATACTTACAGACAAAAGGTTTAAATAGTAGGAGTCATTGGTAATTGAGTGGAACTAAACCGGACTCCCGGATTGGGCTACACGGGACATGCTAAGCCATGGCCTTTTAACACGCAACAGCGCCACATGAAATGAAATCGGTCACGATAAGTGACATCTTCGTCTTTCTAACTTCATGTGGCTTAGCTTCGTAACTAGCCTATCACAGCAGACGTCGTTTCCATCTCTTGTTTCATGTAGTTGGCAGACCATCGTACTGGTACTGCAAAGGCCATGTGTTCACGGCCGGCCCGGCCCGTTGGAGACGCAGTTCTATATTTTTACATTTTCTTTGCATTTTGCTAAATTTTTTATTTCAGAGCTTTTATTCTCGTTCATTAGTTCCGTCTGAATAATATTTAAGTCCCATCAGTCGAGCCATATGGCAACCTTGACCAACCTACTTTTCTGACGGAGTACACCACATCATGTGATCGCCCCGAGACACATTTTGCGACACTTCTCGAATAAACTGGTAGTTTCTTGGTGTTGCGGATGGTGTGATCACCAAATGACGTAAAACAAAAGATTCAAAAGACACTGAACAATACCCACATCACAACACAAAAGCTAACCAACAATGGCTTCCGCAACACCAAGAAACATCCAATAAACTTCAAAGCTCAATGGTGTCCAACTTCGCCCCAAGGCTCTTCTCAGTTTTCAATATGGTGGAGGTCCGGGAGCGAGGAGCACAGCTCCGGATTTATGTTATATTCAAAACAGCTGTTTCTTTTCTGCAAGCACTGACCACTGGTCAAGTCCTTCACCATGTGAAGTTGTTTTAACATTATTTGGTGTTTTTTGCCACAGAATCAAAACACGTGAAAATCAGCGTGAGTCGCTTTTATACAAGTAAAATATAAGCCTGAGCTTAGCTTTGGCCGACAAATTATTCTTCATTGCACCGCGGCTGCTGAAAGGATACTAGTACACTCAAAGATTTAGAAGTACATTCGAAATGGATTTATGGCCTAAACGATTTTAATATTGCTTGCCTTGGGAGAGAAATAGTGAAATTATGAAATTGTGATGAAATTCACTGACTTAACTTGGAGAAAAACAAAATTGGGAACAATGAACTAGCGATTTGCTGATCTTATACTATCTTGATATTTAAATAAAACGTTCCATCTTCGTGACCCCTTAAAATGTGATAAATAAAAGAAAAAGATCTTATTTATTCTTGGAGTTATGCAAAGTTTGTAGCCGGATTTTATGTTTTAATTCATTTTCATTGATTTTTTATGTAATACTAATAACAGTAGTTTTAGGTAAACAGTTAAGAATAAAAATAATGAAAGATATTAAGGAAAGACGTTTCGACGACTCCATGTCATCATTTTCAAGTTCAAAGAGTAGATTAATTATGCGATTTCATTTCATAGTGACATATAGTAATGGTGTGAAAATTTAGCTGCATGCAAGAAGGGGGTGTTAATGGTCACGGGTAAACAGTTTTGCTTTAAACGAGTGTGATTGAGTATTCAGTTTTAGTTTCTTGTCAGTCCTGATGAAAAGCATCTCGTAGATCAAGCAATCCAGCTTTCCACGGCATTTCTTCAAAATTAAAGATTGATTGTGAAAAGTACAGATCTTTCATATTTCTCTGACTGTGCTCGTCTCGCATGTGCTTACCAATTCAAATGGACCGACTGCAAATCACAGTAGTTGCTAAAATATATATATATATATCTGTGTCGTAACTGTTCATCAGTAGGATGCCTAAAATGTGTGCAATTCTACAACTGGTTTCGGCTCCATTAAATCCTATACCAATTGCAGAACATTTTAGGAGGAGCCACCCACAATGTGAGCACAGTCACGGACAACACAGATAAGTAAGGAAAATAATGCAAAGTGAAATTAAGACAATGGCAGAAATACTTATGTTCATCAATGCGTTGGAAAAGGTGTCGGCAGGTGTAACCAATCAGACTCAATTAAAGCAAAACTATTTACCTGACAATTAACACCCCCTACTATTTAATCACACTATTTTCATACTATATTTCACTATGAAATGAAATCGCATAATTAATGTACTCTTTGAACTTGAAAATGATGAGATGGAGTCGTCGAAACGTTTAATCCAATAGCGGAGCTCTTGCGGGCCGAAGGCCCGCTCGCGGAGCTCCATACTCATAGAACCTATGCCCGTAATTTTTCATTGTCATGGCTAGCGGAATGTTTCGCGATCGCGTCCGTGCATGTGTCCGTTGGGCAGGACTAGCTCGCGGGCGCGTATGACGTTGAAAACATGCGCGTATGATGTCGCGCATTATCCGGGATCTTAGCAATTTTGAAACCGAGGCTTTGTTTTTCGCGCGACCACATGGCCAGTGTCACGTCAGCTGCAGTTCTTGTTGTGTTTAGCGGAGAAAACCATTTGCAACGTCGTTTTTTCCTCATTTTTTCACGGTTTGCTACTCAAGACAGGGATACTAATTAAGGGATACTCAGAAGCCGCTATAGTGGAAAAATTGAGCTTTCAGGGATAAAATCTTGCTTCGAGGAACTTCGTACGTTTTTGTCAATGCGGGGCAATATTTCCTTTTTGGATTTCAGAACCGAAGAAACAGAGTTTTAAAGAATTTCCAAGCAGCCGAGTGACTTAAAGGTAAAAGAAATCACATTTTTCGATGGGAATTTATGTAGATGTCAATTTGTGATTGACTTTTTCTTTGTGTTCTTGTTGGTTTTGAAGAAATGATTATAAAACGTGCTCAAATTCAGTCGTCTTAATATCTTGAAGTTCTTCGAGGACAGCTCGTCCTTGATGCGCTATAAATGGTATGCGTTTTGCTTTTTAAACATAAACTAATAGATATTTGAACAAAATTTTTCAAATGAAGATTTTCTTGTTCATTTTTATGTGTTGTTCATTCATTACAGAAGTTGAAAAACGATTTCATGTAAACAAAACAAGACTTGGATTATATAGTTCTAACTTCACTCGCGTCGCCTTATGCAAGTATGTTAGTGTATTTTTTGCAATTTCGATTTTCAAATCAGTTTCTCGGGCAATTTTGATATTTTATTCTGAACTTAGACGGTCGTGTAATACTGTTTTGGGAATTACTAAAATTGAAAAATAGCCCGATCGTCAATTTTCATTCTTGTGCTTCCGACCTTTCACCGAATTAAAAATAATTCGGGGGACCGAATTGCCAAATTTCATTACCATTCGTAAACAACGAAGCCTAAAATCTGCGTGCAAGACCATAGAGCGAATGTCGCAGTTTCGTTTTTATCAACCAGGAAAACACTTAGAGTGACCAAAACCGGTTCGTACGTTGTACCAATACTACCAGTTTCTTGTCGTTATATGTTTTAGGAGCAAAATAATATATAATCTCGATAAAATTAAGAGGAGAGCAATATTACATATTTAGCGCGTTTTCGCCATGTGTGTTGGTCTAAAGACTGAGTCAGTAAATTTTAATGGGTTGGAGCATTTGCAATCGAACTTGCTGTAAGGTATAACGCATGCCCATACAACATATTCTTGGTGTTGAGTGTCCATGATTATTATTTTTTGAGGCGCAATAAATATTTATTTCACCTCGGGTGAAAATAAGCTCCTAAGTTGACGGCATTTCTGTTGCAGCGTTTCTGTTCCGACGAATGTTTTGTAACTTGGCCACATTCTAGACTATATCAAAGGAAGTCAATTCGCAAATTTTGAGCCAAATGAAATGAGGGGTTTGCGCAAATCCAGATTTTGGCTCCTATATTTATTTCGAAGAAAATCGGTTCATATTTATTAATCCATGCTTCATTCAACTAGGAGATACAAAAAAAGTTATTGCAATAAAGTGAAAATCAAAGATATTCTGACCAAAAGTTTGCCGTTGGGAAATTGCACCCAGGTCACAGATGAGTGCATTTTGCATTTCGAGCGAGTCATCTTAAAAGGCGTATTTACATTTTGGTAATGGAAAATGGACGTCTGTAAAATTGAAGTGTGGAGTACAGAAGCGGCCATATTTGTTTGAAATCTCATAGTCTTCTCTGAGTGACAAACCGGTTCTCTCTATTCCCCCCTAAAACCCAAACATGTGCGCAGTAGACGGATTCTGATTGGTTTAACCTTCCTAAAGCCTTTAAAAACAATAGAGGACAAAAATAATTTTCTAGGGGAGGCAGGGGCGAGTTCGCGTACACTAAAATATGCGTGCATAACTTTGCATGCACAAATTTGACACCAAAAAAAAATAGACAAACGGAGCCCAAACCTTAGCAGCTCATGCGCGCTTTGCGCATGAGTAATAACCTTACGTACGTTATCCTTAGATCTGGTATTATAGCCATGGTGGTTTTTATTGAAAACAATATTAAAAGAATGTGAAAACAAGTTGTTCAAGCATTTAAACATGAAAATGGCGCGATGTGCAGCATATCTTCTTGAAAGCAATTTTCGCCTAAGTTTATCTAAGGCATCGGTGGCTTATGCACGAGGAGGTAAATCTTGAATTTTCCTGTAAAATCCGTCCCTAAGAATTGAGTATTTAGGACAGTGGAAAAGGAAGTGAATTTCATCTTCAATTTCATTAGATCCACAAGTAGGATCCGGCAGTAAGCAGTTTGTAAGTAGACTACCCATGATGGTTAATCCAGTTTATAACCAAAGCAAAGTTAATTTGATCCGAAAAGCCACGAGAAATGAATAATTTTATGCCTACATACGGTGGATAAACTATTTTGAATTCATCCCATAAAATTTTAAAGAATTATTCTGAGTCAAATTGGATTATTCTTCCAGGCAAAAGGCAGATGTTATTTTTAATGGCCACTTGACCACTGTTAGTGCCAAGCCATCCATATATCCATTTAGTCACTAGTCTCCCCAGTAATAGTAAAGGACACACCATGTCTCATATTAACTGGTTTTCAGATATCGTCATATCTGGTCTTCCTAACTTCAGTTCCAAACTTCAGTATTTTATGGCTGTTTTAGAGAGTTGGCTGTAATATACTAATTGAGAGGTGCCTGATGTGGGGAGATGACCATTTTAGTGGCAATACTACAAAATTACAAAAGATTAATTATTTATAAAGATAAAAAAGATGAAATCCACAAGCAATGCTTCTTTTCTGATTTAAGTATTGTTCCACATAATAACGATAGCAAACTTCATTGTTCTGCGGTATTAGCTCTTTCCCACATAGAATATCTTTGATTTCAAGAATAGAGGAGGAGCTGATGGTTAATAATTATATTTCATAATAAAAATAAAGAAAATCCATTTGCGTCAAATAAATTTTAGGAAATCGTGCTTAACCAATCAGAATAGCAGAAGACAATAGCTAATAATTTTGCTTCTTTGATGAAGTTCCCCAAATACAATTTCTTTTAAAAATTGTATGTTGTGCGATTGGGTCTCAAATTACTTGAAACCTTAAAAAAAAATTAGACAAAATGCACCTTGAACCTTAACTTTTTAGCGGTTTTTGAGTCTAGGCCAATGAGATCACTAGTTGTAACAATGAAAAATCTTGACATTCCATCGTGCTTGACATTCCATTGCCGTTCAGCGCTATCCTTCTTATGCGGATCATTACTTAATTTGATAATCAAAGCATGACAAGATGTGAGAATGTATTTACGAAGATTAGAGGTTGTTTTCAAAGGTTGTGTTACTGGCCAAATGTTTAAGATTGATGCTGGGAGCATTAAAAAGGGGGCAAAGTGACAAAAAAACCCTTATATGGATTAATCTAAAATGATAGCATTTTACAAAATATTGAGCATTAAATTACACAATACGACAGTAGGCTTAGGTTGGGACTAAGACAGCCTTTATTCACAACAAAGTAAATAACCTAAGTTCGAACCCCGTTGAAGTCCTGAATTTTTTTCAGGCTTCTTTTCGCAATTGCTTAAATTGCGTTCACAACTGCGAGGATCATTCTTCATTTGATTTCATTTCCGCAGTTCATATATGATTTATTTTCATATATATCATTTCACACTCACTCCTTTCACGGGAACATATGAACCTACAATTGACCTGCTCCCAACGTCAGTGGCTTCATAGCTCAGTTGGTAGAGAATCGCACCGGTATCGCGAGGTCACGGGTTCGAACCCCGTTGAAGCCTGAATTTTTTTCAGGCTTCCTTTCGCAATTGCTTAAATTGCGTTCACAACTGCGAGGATCATTCTTCATTTGATTTCATTTCCGCAGTTCATATATGATTTATTTTCATATATATCATTTTACAACCTCTATATGTAAAAGGTAGATAAAACCAACTACACTCCAAACAAAGAGTGTGGTCGTTGTGATATTGTAAAGTTGGTAGTGATAAAAGAGTTTATTTGGCAATAACATGTAATGAACTAAGGACGAACCGCTAAAAGAACGACGTTTAATGTCGCTTCAAAACAGAACAGTCAAAACGCCCGAACAACGGTTTTACAACTCTCTCTCCTGAGCTACCGCTAGCTTGGTAACCTCCTAAACTTGGTACCAGTCCTACACTATCCCCTTCTTTGAGAGGGCCATATCCTCAAGCTAAGTGTCAGCAATAGTCAACATTCTAGATGTCAAAATAAATAGTCTTGCGTCCAGACGGGTGGGCGCCTTTCTCTTTGAGGCCTCCTAAAAGGTTCCGCTGCCTGAAGAGGGTGTTGTTCAGTGAGGGTCCTAGGATGAGGCTCCAACGTCCGTTCTAGGAAATACGCCATCTTAAAGGACAATCACACCAGAACCATTGCCAGCATCTGCTGATCATGAAGAAGGGCGTGAGACCCCAATAGGTTCCGCCCCGTTGGCTACCCAGCTTTGGTCCTCGTTACTTGTGCCGTGGAAAGGTTTCAGCTGATTGTAGTGAACAACTCTCCTCTTGACCCCAGCGTAATTCCTAACTGCTCCCCTGTACTTGATTCTGTAAACCACTTCACCCAGCCGCTTGATAACTTTCCAAGGACCAATCCGTGGTCTATTCAGTTTCATACACCTCCCCCTCCTAGTCTTCTTGTCCAACCACAGGACACGGTTTCCTACTTGGTAAGTGTTGCCTCTTGCCCAGCGGTCGTAGTACGCTTTCTGAGCGCGATGCGAAACCTTCAGAGTTTCTCCAGCTGTCTGGAAAGCATGACTAAGCCTTGACTTGAGCTGGGTAGCGTAATCAGAGTGATTATTTGGCCTAAGCAGGCAGGAGTCTGGTTGACTCAAATCAATTGGCAAGCGAAGTTCCCTATCAAACTCTAAGAAACTGGGGGTGAAACCCGTACTACTGTGAACGGAAGTGTTGTAAGCCTGACATGTGGACGGAATTTACTGATCCCAGTTCCTTTGGTCCTCCTTGACCATTTTTGCCAGCATACCATTCACTGTACGTATGCTACGCTCAGAAGCTCCATAAGACTGAGGGCGATAAGGTGTCGTTTGCGTGTTCCAGATCTCAAGAAAAGAACACATTTCCTGGATTACTTCGTCAGTCAAGTTCTTTCCTTGATCATGGTAAATTTGTTCTGGAGCTCCGTGCCTGAGAATCCAACAGTCAAATACTTTCTTAGCAATGGTCTCCGATCTTTGGTCCCTAAGTGGTTAAAATTCAAGCCACTTGGTGAAATAATCGACCATGACTAAACAGTACCGATATCCTTGGGAGCTCAGTGGGTATTCCACAATATCCATTGTCACCAATTCCCCTGGACGGTGAGTGATGTCGGTTGTAGTGGGGCTCTTCTTGTAGGAACAGGGATTTTACTCTTCTGGTATTGCAAACAGTTCCTGCACCATTCCTCAATTTCCAGTGACATGTATAAGGCCAAAATAACCTCTCTTTGACTCTAGCGGTAGTCTTCGCTATTCCAAAATGGCCCAGGTCATCGTGCATAATTTGAAGAACCCTGAAGGTAAGATTACGAGGGATAACTATTTGCCATGTGTCAGAATCTTCAAAGGTGCTGTGTCTGAGGACGTCATCCTCCCCCAAGCAAAGATTTGGCATTTCTTTGTAAAAGAAACTGAGCTCCATGTCATCCACCCCCTCAGAAGCTGGTGCTTTAAACGCCAGCAAAGACTTGGTTTTAGAAAGAGTTGGGCAACTGTCCTGTTGGCTTCTGACAAAACCAAGGGACCATGCTTCCTGTACATCAGCCTTCACTTCTTGCACTCTGATCTACTTAGGGCATCCGCAACTGTATTCTTGCTTCCCGCAATATGGTGAATTTTGCATTGGAACTCTCTAAACTTGTCAACTCATCTCCACAATTGCCCACTGTGTTCCCTGGTACGAGTGAGAAGCCACTTTAGAGACTCGTGATCGGTGAACAAGTCAAACTCACGTCCAAGCAAATACGGCCGATAGGCTTTCAGGGCCTCAATTACTGCAAGGCATTCCTTCTCTGTGGTTGAATAATTGCACTCAGCCTTGTTTAGCTTCCGTACCCCAAAGGCCACCGGTCTCCTACCTCCGCTGACATCAGACTGCTCAAGAACAAAACCAACTGCTTTGTCAGAGACATCGCAAGAAACAATGAAACGTCCTTGTCTATCTGGAAGGTTCAAAGTCACTGAAGAGTACAGAATCTCGTTAAGTTGTTTGAAAGCACTGTCACATTGAGATGTCCATACAAATTCTGGTTTGTTCAGGAGATCCTTAGGAGGGGATGGCCTGGGTGCTACATCCCATGATTTGGAACAACAAACAAAAGTTAATAAATCACAAAAGTGTCATAATCTCCTAAATGAGTAGCCGCCTCGGGGAGCTTTTCGCGGCATTTAGCAACAATCTGGCTTTTTAAGCTTCATGCTTGCGGAGAAAAAGTCACAATCAGACCAAAACTTGCCAGAATTTGGGTTTAAGAGTGGGTTTGCGTTGAACTGTATTCGTTCGTCGGATAATTTAGCCCGCGCGCACTTCAGCGATTTCGAAAATGTGACTGAATTTCCTGCAAAATCTATTTTATTGAAGTTGACGCGAATGGGTGCTGCTGAATCATTGGTTCGCGGTGATGTGAGGAGATATAATCTCCTGTAGAGGCACCGCATTGTTTACGAAACCGTTTACGAGCGCAAAATCTCGCACTTGATTTTTGGGAGAATATGTTGACTTTGAACGAATTTAATAGGGTAGGCAGGTGTTACACGATGTCGCATAATTTCATGTATTGTCTTGGACACATAACTTTCATCGCATTTGTCACAACGCATCAAGTGTAATTAGGATTCCTGCATGTAGATGTAAAATGTAGATTTAAGATTAGGCTATTATGCATGTAACTTCGTAGTACAAGGATCGGGCAATAAACCTTCAGCGTTCGTTCTCGATTTACACAGCGTCTCGTCTTTCCGCTGAAAACGTACAGCTAACGCCGAAAAGCGCGCAGTTTACATGGTGTCAGGAAATTACAAACCCAGCCAGGAGTAAGAGGCAACGCCGTTTTGTTCGCCGTTTCGTTCGCCGTTTCGTTCGGTTTTAAACTATGGCGGAACTGTCGCCTTTTCAAGCGCCACAGGCAGATTTTACGCCAGGCCCGGACTGTTACCACAAGTGCCAAGACTGGGTTGAGGAATGCGAACTCCTGCTAAGTGGTCCGTTAGCATCGAAACCAAATGCGGTGAAGGCAAGTTATGTCTTGATTAGAGCTGAAAAGATCGGAAGAACACACGTCAAGTCACTGAATCTCACACCGGAGCAGAAAGCAAACCCAAAGGTTCTCCTACAGAAATTTATAGAGTGGACAAAGCAAAAGTCCAACGCGCTTGCAGCAGCAGCAAACTTTCGTCGCTTGGGGCAGGGTAACTTAAGTCTCCCAGAGTACATTGACAAGGCCACTGCGCTGTGTGACTAGTGTGAATATCCTGCCGAAGCCCGTGACAGACTACTCCGAGACGCAATAGTGATTGGTCTACGTTCCCGAGAGGCCTACTACAAATGCATTGAGAAGGGCTCAGCCTTAACTCTAGAGGAAGCGATAGCAGTTGCTCAGGACGAGGACGCCACAGCCAGCCAGGTTGGCTATATGCGGCCTGAGTTCAAAGGTAATCCGACACAAGCAGCAATACATCAACTCAATGAGAAGCAAGGAGCTGGACCCAAACAAAAGAAGCAACAGACGCAGAAGGGTGGTTCAGGCAGCCAAGGACGCACCAAGAGAGAAACCTGTTTCAACTGTGGAGTAAAGCCCTCGCATCCGAGAAGTGAAGGCCCCGCAAGGAACGCCAAGTGTTTTAAGTGTAGAAAGGAAGGATATTATGGCTCTCTGTGCAAATTCAAGAACAAAGGAGCAAATTTTAACGAGTTACAAGCCCAATCTACTATTGCACCCTTACACGGAGACAGCACACCCGAAGAGTATACACCAGTGTACTTCAGTGCCAGTGTTCATCATCTCAAGACAGTAATGGTGAAGATTCTTAATCATCCTCAACCACAGCCTCACATTCACCCCCTTTGGCTCAGCCAGCAACCGTCATCACAGATTTTTCAGATCTCCTGCGAGGTCGATACAGGTGCAAGCTGCAACATTCTACCCCTGTACAACGCCAAGACACTTTTTTGGGGAAAACCTTAAGCTGGAACAACCGACTGTGAATCTGAAGGGCTACAATGATAAGCCAGTTGAGAACCTTGCAACCTGTACTGTGTATCTTTACCACGGCAAGCAGGGATACAAAGTCCTGTGCGAAGTGGCAGACAGCAAAGGTCACATGATCTTAGGCAGACAACACGTCTTACTAATAGGGTACGTTAGTTTTCCCGAGATCCAGGAACCAGCAGTCAAAGTCAAAGTAGACACTTCCATCAAGACAGTTACAGACGAGCCTACGAAATTCTCAACAGAACCGGTGACCCCAGTAATACAACAGTGTACAGACAGGAAGATAACCATTGGAGGCAAAATACACCCCTTGCCTACGACCAAAGAATACTTGCTGCGAGAGTAGGCTGACGTTTTCCAAGGCATAGGAACTTTGCTGGGTGGACCTTACCATATCCAGTTAAAGAAAAATTACAAACCAGCATCCACCGCGTCAAGTAGCAGTGAACTTGAAACCAGCCTACAAAGCAGAATTGAAGAGATTGGTAGAGTTTTAAGTAATGAAAGAAGTCTCTTATTATTTGGCGTTTTTTTACTATCCAACCCGTCAAAAACTCCTAGTTGTTATTTCAGTTACAAGTCATGTGATATGTCACGTGACCCATAAGAAACACTTAATCACCACAAAATTTCAAGACGATATTGAAGACCTTTCCAAGTTTCGTTTCAGTTTCTATTTTGGTTAGCCAGAAATGTCACGAATAAACCATTCTTCCAGTCCCTGTAAAAGTCCTTGAAAGAAGTCCTAACGTGCTTAAAGGAGCTGTGTCGCTACTTAAAGGGGCTATGTCGCAAGGTGAGTCTGCGCAATGAGTTCCTGTCATGTGACGTCACCTGACGTCACACATGTCAAATTTCTATTGTTCCCTCCCGGATCGAAGCAAGTTTTATCGCGCTTGCACTCGTGTCGAACCACGCGGGGTAAACAAACACACGATCGATTTCGCTTTTAAATTCCTCCCCAACTTCCACCACTACTGGAAGACATCGAATTTTTCGAAGGTACGACTAACAGATCGCAGAAATAATTTAACAAAAATCTAGCCAAGTAAATACTCTAACTAATTTGTGAAATTGAGATCTATCCTTCCACGCAATACGACGGGATGGAACGGATTGCAGCGAATTCGACAGTAATGGCCGCCAACTTGATAAAAAGCCACCGGACGTTTTTCAAGTTGTTAGTACCCAGTACTCACCCGCCATCCTCGCGACATAGCCCCTTTAATGTTACTTCAAATAGGCAAACGACATGTGGCCCAGTTTTGTTTTAAAATATATTCCGCTGGTTCTTTGAGAATAAAAATAAGTGTCTTGGGCTGTAGATGGCCAGGATGGAAACGGATGGAGTTGTTCGCCTTTTGTCTGAAACAAAAACTCGACGAAAATTTGATTATGGTTTAATCTCTTCTCGAAAATTCACTTGAATCTGATCTTCATCTTAGGCCTGGGGCAAACGTCGAATCTAAGTCGCGTCGAATTTATTAAAAATAGGTTGGACAAAGAGTCGACTTAATTCCAGCGTGGTAGCAAACGTCGAACCTGCGTCAATCCTATTTCACAAGTTGCACTTCATTAAAACACGGGAATAAGCACGCGTCCCCGTGCTATTCACTCGACGCGGCTAGTTACTGCTAAGACTTGCTAGCGAAATGCCGAAATACAGTGCTCGTTTGGCCTTTCTTTGGTATTTAATTGCGAAAAATAGAAAGAGAAGACTCGCATTACATACAGCTCTGAGCAACGCTTTTACCGGCTGTCCATCCTCAACGTCCTCGTTTTCTTCAAACACTGAACATTTATTGCAAATAGGGAATTTGCATCTCAAGCATTTATATCAAAACACATTTCCATCACGCTGTGCGATGTCAGCAATGACTTTCGATAGCTCGCCATTCCCAGTCGTGAAATTAATTGTCTTTGTACAGCGCATGCTCGTCAGGGGGGGAAATAGCGTTTGGCAGATGGGGGAGTCGGTATTTTTGTGACGTTTGCGCAGTCCATTACATTTGAATCAATTATTTTTTAATTTGCATGATTTATGAATTGAGTTCAGCGCGAGTTTAGAACGCCGTTTGCTGAAACGCCGAACCACTGTCGTATTATCCGACTTGGCAAGTCGAACTTATGCTGGAGTCGAACCAATTAATTTGAGTCGAACTTAATTGCGGCAGACGTCGCACCATTCATGCGCCTATTTCAAAATTCATAGGTTCGACGAATTAAGTTCGACTAAGATTCGACGTTTGCCCCAGGCCTTAGTGTTCCCGTATAAGCTAGCATTCCGCGTATGAAAAGGGTACTTATAGTTTTAATTTGGGTCAGTTTTGACCCCAAAAACGTCAAAATCTCTCATACTATTTAGTACGGTGTAATGAAACCTTCAATCCCCAGAGTCGAATCTGTTGAATCGATATCCGTTCCGATAAAAAGGAGAAGCGGATAATTTAAGATTTGAATTATTGAATAATTCTTGTTTTTTTACATTTATGGTTAACAGTTATCCCAAGCTGCTAACATTACAAGGTCTTACAACATCTACGTTTTTTATTTTGCAAGACAGCCGAATTACTTTGTTCAAAACTTCCCTTAAGTGTCAAGTCATCATGTCAAAAAATATCCGATTGAAACGGAAATTATGTTTTTATATCTCTGAATTTGAGCTATATTTACAGGAAATGGGACAGTACTTTCGGAATCATTGACATAAATAACTTGCAAAAATACGACAAGTAAATAGGTTGGGAATTTGTATGTTGTGTTTATATTTCTTTAAAAAAAACTTAGCATGCTGAAGCTTTTTTTATCACTTAACGGTTGTATATTAGCAAACGTTTTTTTCCCAATGCTTCTTTCAATTAAAAGGAAGCATATCTCTAAATACTAAGGTTATTTACAGGAAAGGAGCTTGCACTTTCGGAATCATTGACATGCTAAATAACTTAGAAAAAATACAACAAGTAAATAATTGGAGATTTGATGTGTTTATATTTCTTAAGCTTTTTTAACGTTTTCTATTAGCAAACGTTTTTTCCTCTAAATCCTTCTTTCAAATAAAAGGAAGATATCTATCTTTATTTTTAAAACAAAAGCTGTGGATATCTCACAAATGTAAATGTTCCTGTATTGATACATTTGCCATAAAATAAGTTCTCTCTAATTATACTAATTCTTGTCTCTTTTGTTTAGTTCTTCGCTTCTTCAACCGCAATGTTTTCTGCCGGATTAAAACAAATTTCATTTCGATTGGAATTATCATAATGTCCCAAATTGGGGGAAGTTTTGTTTAACAAATTGATAACATCAACCAATCATTTGTGACATCATCAACCTCTAAAGCTACTAAAGCTTTGCGTGCTTATCTAAGTAAAAACATAGCAAGAGCTATCAGTTTACTAATGTCATGACGGACGACGAAAAGCCTTGGCCTGAACCAGCTCCAGATTGGCCTCGTGCTAAAGAAATTTGGAAATGGGGATGGCCATTTCACTTATATTTCTTTACAACGTTGTATTGCCTTGTCATTATTCGCGGTCTTTACGTATTAATCAGGCAAGGGAAAGCGTGCTTTGAGAGTAGGAATCACCGCTTTTTGATGAACGTGCTTCTTTTGGGATTTGGAACAACTCGTACCGTGTTCTTGATCTGGGATCCGTACGGTTCAGATCCAAACCATACCAAAATAGAACTGGTCATTTGCATCATAACATTTGGCACAGGAACAGCTTGCATAACGGCAGCCTTTAGCGTTTTATTGTTGATCGCGCTGGAAAGCACTCGAATCTCTCTGGCGCCAAGCAAAGTTCAAAACCGAGCGTTTCTCCTCGGAGTTTTCATTATCAACGTGCTCTATATCATCATATCCGACTTAACCGTGGCGCATTTCCTTCAAGCGAAAGTAATGATATTAATTTGCCAAGTTACTTTCGCTCTCTGGGGAATTCTAGTTGCTATGGGCTACACTTTAGCCGCAGCAAGGTTGTGGCGAAACCTTAAAGCTTCACGCCAATCTGCTCAGTTTAACCCTGATCTTGCAGCCGAGGGAAAGAAAGTTACAAAATTAGTAATAATGTTGTACTTGGCATCAATCTGCGGAGTGATTTTGTTCTCCACGTCTGTGTACTCCGCTCTTGGAGAAACAGGTGTTTACAACGACTCTAAAGTGGTCAGCATTTGGCCATGGTTCGTCGTACAGACACTGATGAGGGCATGCGAAGCGTGCATGTGTCTTCTTATATTTTTGATCGCGCTTAAGACGAATACTTCATCTACAACGACGAATAAAGTTGACAGAATGGAAATTAAGAGCGTGAGTGTAAAGTAGAAGATTGAAATAATGTAAAACGTGAATACCGTAAAATTATTATAATAATAAAGATAACGATGACTTTCTCATCAGCTAGCGCGTAAATTCATTTGTGGAAAATAGATCAATAGATCGTAATATGTTTTTCAGTAAAATTGACAAACCGGTTTCTGTACGCCCGGTTGATATTAAACAGTAAAACTTGGTCGCATGCAGCTGCGTGTGCATTGTTAGACAATAGACCTTTTATCTTGGCGTGTTTGTTTGCCAATTTCAGATCATGTGACGTTCTCCAGGGAATTGTTCCTTAATCTCTCTAAAATGTATGCATTCACATAAACGTGAAAATAAAAAGATTTCTAAGAACCAATATCACACAACCTGAATTGGGTACATTAAAAAAAAATTAAATTCAGTTTAAAAATAATAATTTATTCTAATGAGGTGTCATTATATTAGATGAGCACCTGCCATTGAAAAGAATGAAAGTGAGGGCAAGAGATGTTCCTTACATGACCTCTGCCTGGAAGACAGCTATAAGAGCAAAACGTCGTTTCTCAAAACGATTTAGCCAAAGCAAGATACCTGAGAACTTCGAACTAAAAAGGAAATGGAGGAATGAAGCAACAAGACAAAGGAGAATAGCAATAAGAAATTATTGGAGTGAGGTATCGGATAATCTGCGTCAAAACCCAAAGAATTTTTATAAAACGTTTAAACCATTCTGGACAGTAAGGACAACTGAGGGAGACGGTACAAGGGATATACATCTCAATATCGAAGGTAACCTAGTGAAAGATCAGGATAGAGTAACCGAACATTTAGTGGGGTACTTCTCCACAAGGGCAAGTGGGATTGGTGGCGACAACGTAGAATCCCTTGTCGAGAGTGATTTCAAGGAACACAGTAGTTTAAACTCTATCTCTGCCATATGATGTCGGCTCCGAATAATTCCTTTTGTTTCAGACATGTGTCTTATCATGAGGTGAAGGATGCTATGGACAAGATAGATTTAAGAAAAGCTGCAGGATATGACGGTATACAACCAAAAATGTTGAAAATGATGGCTGAAGAACTGGCACCCTCCCTAACTACGATTTTTAATTCTAGCATAAAGCAAGGAGAATGGATAACAGCTTGGAAGCGAGGGGAACGGATACCTGTGTTTAAGAATGAGGACAGGCGGGAAGTTAGAAATTACAGACCGGTCACAGTATTACCAGCTGTGGACAAGATTTACAAAAAACTTTTGAGTAAACAAATAACAGAGTATATGGATTCAAAACTGAGTCACTGTCTGTCGGCTTACCGAAAGAACAATGGATGTGAAAGTACCATTCTACGACTTGTAGAAAACTGGAAAAAAGACCTGGATGGTAAAAAAGTTGTAGGAGTTTTGTCGTCAGACATGAGTAAAGCATTTGATTCTCTTTGCCCACCACTCCTGACCAAAAAATTAAAATCCTACCATTTTTCAGATGGTGCCCTAAACTTAATTCGGTCGTATTTCGCCCAGAGGAAAAAACAGGGTTAGGTTAGAGACGGCGACAAGTCAGTGGAGAGATGTAGTAAGAGGCTGTCCCCAGGGTTCTACATTTGGGCCTCTGTTGTGGAATGTATTTCAGAACGATCTCACTCAGGCTACTGTGGAAGCTGACATATCCATGTACACGGATGATCATCAGATATTTTCATCAGATCACTCGATCGGTAGGATAGAAGAGAAATTACTACATGATGGAAGAAAAATAACAAAATGGTACGAAGAGAACTTATTGCAAGTGAACATTAAGAAATACTCGATGGTACTTGGTGGAAGGAATGGGACAGAGGAAATGAACTTGCAAATAGGTGGAGTTAAAATAGAACAATCCCAATTCATCAAATTGTTAGGCGTGAATATTGATTCTGATCTGAATTTTGGTAATCATATAAGAGAAGTGTGTATAAAGTCAAGTCAGCAAATTGGAGTACTTACGCGACTAAGGAACCTTATACCTAACCCCGACAATTTGCAACTATTCAAGGCAGCTATTTCACCTCACTTGACTTATTGTAGTACCGTTTGGCATTTTTGTAGAGCTTCAGATAGACGTAAATTAGAAAGGCTACAGAAGAGAGCACTACGTACAGTATTTAACAGTAGATCGAACTCACACGAGAAGCTGCTTGAACAGGCTAACCTATCGACTCTTTATAACAGAAGGTTACAAGATATAGCAATTCTAATGTATAAAGCTAAGAATAACCTACTACCGAAGTATCTACAAGATCTCTTCAACCTACACGGGGAAAAGGAAAAACGATACAACTTAAGAAATTTTGATTTTACTGTACCACGCTTTAACACTATTAAATACGGGAAGCATTCTTTGAAATATTTTGGGCCTTTTTTGTGGTCCAAGTTGACCAAGGAGGAACGTGGTTTGGATAGTGTGAGCACTTTTAAACGTCGGATAAGGGAAAGAGACTTAACGCACTTAATTGAAGACGGGACTTGCAAGAACTGCTATTTATGTTATAGTTAATTTAGGAAGAAAAGTGAAAGTAATTATGCGATAAGGGTATGTTTTTGAATATGTTTTTAATTAGGGTTTTATTAGAATTAGTTTTAACTAGAGTTTTATTTAGAGTAAGGATTTCAATTTTTATAAAATTTTAATGTTTATCTTAGGTTTTTTTTAGGTAGTGTCACCAATTAGTGTAAGTACGCTAGAACGTTTGACACTTAATAAAGTTTACTACTACTACTACTACTACTACTACTACTATTTTGATCGCCAGTGCTCATTACTTGTATTTATTTTGTGTGCACCTTTAATTCGTATGCAGTATAAAAAGTAAGAGGTTAAAAATTGACATTGTTAAATGACAATGGTTCGTTGCTTTCAACATAAGATTTCGGTATGACATGTCATCACGGAAACTTGTTTTGTTAGAATTAAATGTTGGGATTGTTGAAAGCTTTTGTAAAAAGCAAAAAAAAAAATACACAGGAATTTGAAAATTTGTCGTCGCAAGAACTGTTTGTTTGCATGTGTATTGCCTTTTATTAGTAATATTCGCATTGTAAAGTATTAGTTTACTTAAATTTAGTTGAAGAAATCAAAAAGATGCCCCTTTTTCAACAAAAATATGCCTGTATAATTCATTCACCATGTCCTATTTTACGTACTGCTCCACCGTCTGGCACAATTGTCTGAAGTCTGACAGCGAAAAGCTCGATAAAATAAATGTGAGAGCTCTTAGGTACATTTATAATGACCGATCGCCTATAAATGCTGGGGAATTAACTAGACTGGCAACACTCTAGCTGATCGACGTATACAGGATATGTTAATCTTAGTTTTGAAAGCTGTCAACAATCTTCTTCCTACATATTTAAAGGACTTTTTTTATTATTCGTGAGAACATTAAGAATCTTAGAGGCACTAATAAGCTTGTCATCCCAAAAGTAAACACCACCCGTTATGGGACTAAGGGGGTGTTTACATGACACCGGGGCGACTTTCGCGCCGGGGCGAGTTCACTCCGGTTCCCTCTTATGGCTGTACATTTGTTTACATGACACCACCACTTTGTGGTGGTATCATGTAAACACCACCACCACCCCCTAAGTCAGTGGTCTTCACTCCTTTAAAAGCTTGGAATTCACTTCCGGATACACTACGTACAATGAAGTCACTAAATAATTTTAAGAATGCTGTTAGATTTATTGTAAATATACAAATGTAAATTACAATTAGTTAGTATTTTTTTTTGTGGTAATGCTTTAATTTCGCTTTTTTTTTATTGTCACTATACTATTTTTCTCGGTGAATTAGCATAATCTTGCAAGAGGCCTAATCAGCCTCATCAACCCGACGAGTTGAAATAAAGTTATCATCATCATCATCATCATCATCATCATCATGTGTGAGTAATTTTAATTAATTCATGCGTTGCTGTTCCTTAAATATTTCAAGGCCTTTACTAAATGTATTATCAGGATAATAAACAAATTATAACACAGTGTTAAGAGCCCGATATTGTTTTATTCGCTAGTTTTCAATGCCATATCGTTCACTCGCTCTAAGACGCGCTCGTTCGTGATATGGCATTAAAAACTCGCGAATAAAATGATATCAGGCTCTTACCATGCAATAAGCTGCGGAGGCTATTTAGGTTTCAAAAGGAGCGCCAAAGCTTCCCGTGCATGCTCCAGTCCAAGTGAACATAGCAAGAGGTATTTGCATGTCATGGCGGAAGGCAAAAAACTTTCCCCTGAACCGGTTCCAGATTGGCCTCGAGCTTAAGAAATTTGAAAATGGGGAAGGCCATTTCACATTTATTTCTTCAAAGCTTTGTGTTGTCTTGGTATTTACATATTGCTCAGGCAAGGAAAAGTGCATTTTGAAACTGAATGCGAATAACCACTTCTTGATGAACTTGCTTCTCATGGAATTTGGAATAACTCGTGTCGTGTTCCTGATCTGGAATCCATACGGTTCCAGGCCAAACCTCGGGAAAACCGAACCCCTTTGCATCATAACATTTGGCATAGGAACAGTTTCCATAACGACAGCCTTGTTAATCGTGCTGCCAGTAAAGCACTCGAATATCTCTGGCGCCAAGCAAAGTTCAAAGCCGCGAGCGTTTCTCCTCGGAGTTTTTAACATCCACATGCTTTCTATCATCATGACCGACTTAATCGGCACGCATTTCCATCAAGCGAAAGTCATGGTGTTAATTTGCCAAGTTTTTGTTGTTGTTGTTTGGGGAACTTAAGTCGCCCTGAGCTACTCGTTCGGCCGCAGCAAGATTGTGGCGAAACCTACAAAATATTTTATTCACTTTATTGCTTCACACGTCCGCAGTTATGAAAATGATTATAAGAATTGACTGTCGATATCAAATGATTATAAGAATTGACTGTCGATATCAAATGATTATAAGAATTGACTGTCGATATCAAATGATTATAAGAATTGACTGTCGATATCAAATGATTATAAGAATTGACTGTCGATATCAAATGATTATAAGAATTGACTGTCGATATCGTGGGAACTTGTAAATATGTGTTTTGGGTGCTCACAGTAAGGCACGTCGCACTGTAGGGTACAAAAGAACACTTGAGAGGATTGGATGGTACATTCACCTGTCCGCTTAGAAACATTAGGAAGGTTTCTTAATATCACCAAGAACAACACAAAGAACAACAACAACAAGTATTATCATTCGATGCATTCTTTCTTCCTTTTCATTGGCCGAGAGCCCTCCACGTGACCTGCGAATAACTGCCTACGAATAATTCTGCTCATGCGCACAACGGTGCAAAGTTGTTTTGCTGCGAATAATTGTTCTGCTCCCGCCTCTACAATATCAGCCCGATTTCTGCTCTGTTTTAGCAGTTATGAATAAATATTATTCGAATGATAAAACAATTATTAAACTCGGCTATCGCAAAAGTCTCGCAGATCAATTATATAGAGCGTTTTCACTCACGTGACCTTCAGTCCCGTGGGACTCAAATGACAAAGGCCATGGCAGCCATGTTGGTGTTCCTAACAAAAGAAGTTAATTAAAATTATTTTGTACGGGAACACCAATATGGCGGCTATGACGTCAAGTGAAAACGCTCTATACCCCAGCCTTCGACTTCGGCAAATAATTGATCTGCTCGCCATTGACAAGTCACGATACTTTGCTCGTCCAATAATTGATAATTATTGCAAAAAAATACTAATTAGCTCCATTGAAAAATTGAGCTAGAAAGTTTCTGACACATGAATAAAGTTGATTGATTGATTGATATTTGCTTAGCTATAGGGCTAGTCGAGGCGGGTAGAGAAAATACACCTTATAGCTCCATATAATATTATGTACTTATTGACTAAGGCTATGTTCACACTTGGTGCCCGAGCACCGGCACAAAATGGTGCTGTGTTCAGGCACTGGATACCCAAGATATCAACATGTTCACACTAGAGTGAACCAGGGAATTGTGGGTACACAAAGCAGTGGTTTGTAGGTAAAGTGCCTCGGAACTAACGCAAAACGCGTGCACACTGGGAATCAGTCCCCACTTTAGTGCCCGAGTACAAGGTCTCGACCTCGTACTCGGGAACGGGCACCGTGCTCGAATTCTGGCGTGGGTAGTTGAAAAAAGGTGTGTTCACATTAGTGCCCAACGATAATCGTACTCGGGCACTGTGCTCGGGCACCAAGTGTGAACATAGCCTAAGTGGAAGGGCCAGGCCGGCCTGACCTAACTTAGTCAATAAGTATTTTATCATATGACCAATTTGGAGACAAAACTGCTTGAAATTTTAACTCGCGAGGTCGTACGCTTTTGTAGTAGGGCCGTACGGCTTTTTCCGGCCCCGCTCGCGCAAATACGTACGGCCCTCATGCGGGACTTTCATCAATGGTTTTGCAAAGAAAGGCTTGCAGGACCGTATGGGTCATATGAATATTTATGAAAAGAAAGAAATAGTAATGAAACAAAAATAAAACCGAAGGAAAAAATAGTTCTTGAAAAAATCGCATGAAATACTGTCAACACGTCTGTCAACTACCATGGACGTTTCAACATAACAACGAACAATCTAGTTCGCTTCTTTTTCAAATATTTGAAAAGTTAAGTGCATGTATTGATAATTTCGACGGATTTATTTCCGATAAGAAGTTCCTGAAGCCTCCTGGAAATCTCATTACACCGAGTTAAGCTGAACTGACAGCAATATATAATATTTGCCTGAATTAGTTATAAATGAGAATCAAACTGAGATAACTTTTAACTGAAAATTATCTGATAATTGAGCGCTGATGATCACCATTCAGAACCACTGAGCTAATGACATGACATTATTTATAGCAAACGATGTTTTCTTTCTCAGTAATCTGTTGATATAGTCAGTAGCTGTAAATTCGATCAGTTTAAAAAGGCCATAATTGGACTAAATCGTTACAAAAATATGCTCAGTCTATATGCTGTTTTCAAACAGAAATTTGTTTTCCCGATCACAAAAGTCACTCAGAGTAACAGAGTAACAGATTGATTGTATTTTATAATTTCGACCTTTTTTACCAGGCTTGTCGTTTTAGAGGCGTGATTTTGTTTTCTTCCCTTTTTTCGGCCTACACTGTAAAAGCGTAGTTTCAGATGTTTATACTCGCGGGATATGGCTAAATACCTCGGCGATGGCACGATCTCTTGCGTTCGATGGCGATTCTATGAAAGAAGGCTTTATACATCAGCATCTTAGACTATGAGAGAGCATCCCTCAGATCCATACAATTTCTTAAAATTGTTCTCATTCAAGTTTGTGATACTCACTAAATCCTGTCATATAGCTACTATTCAATGAAAAAGGAATTGAAAATTATGTATGTATTCTAACTTTCAAGAATATCTCGAGAGTTTTTTTTGAATTTGAAGGCTCGTAACCTATCATCTAAACATCACCAAACTTGGGCTTCCATTGCAACTCTACCCAGTCCCCTACTCGACTTCGAGTAGGGAACCTGTGATCTACCTCCAATCGCTAGCTTGCATACATACTTTATTGCAACTCCCTTCAAGGGTTTTTCAGTTACAAGACTACCTAAATGAATAAAATAATGAATAAAATACAGAAATAAACTATTTACAAATTCATAATAAAAAATTTGCTTGGGCTGCCTGTGAAGAAACCATGCCAAGCTGCATGTCAGATTAAGTAAGGGAGAATAAATTGAACAATTTTGAAAATCGCTTTATAAACTGCATTCTCTGTCCGTATAAGATTATTTATTTTCCTTAGCAACTGACATGTCATTAAATCGAATCAAATCCGTGACTCTAAACTGTAAAATTCAGATGTCTTTTCTTATCATCTGCTGTTTTCGCAACCGTTTATTTAGCCTGAAAAAGAAAAATAAACATTGCTTTTATTTTAACTTTAGCTTGAAAGCGCTTGTAATAATCTTTAAAGCCTACGTAGAACAAATATTTACTCAAATTCGCGAATAGTGCGAGCACTGAAACACGAAATTAACAGGAAACCTGCCGTTTTGAACAATAACAATAACACACGAAACTCCGTCAAATCGGGCAGCTGCTTTTCCTGTTAATATACTTTTTCTATAGGCAAGCCGATATTTTTTCTTTCTGTGCATAAAACTGCACATATTAAGACATTAGGTAAGCACACCGATCGTTAAACTGAAAATACGAAAACTTATCAGCTTTTAAAGTGCTGACTTTATGTTGAAATGTGCTAAACTTCAACTAATAAATTATAAACATCAAGTAAAAAAATATATTCCTCACTGAATGAAGCTATTCTTGTAGTTTTTATTTCGGGAAAAAATTAATTATGAACTGAACAGTTTTTCTTGCACATCATGATAGAATTAAATCAATTAAGCCACAAAATGGCGACGGTTTATACTACTACCGTCATTGCCAAAAACAATCGTTTAAATGCCTTCTTGTCAGTCTTGTCAACTCCTAGTTGTTTTCATGCTCAAGATATTTTTTCAAGGTGGAATATATACCGACTGTCAGGACTCATATTGAATTCAGTTTGCTTACCGTTACGGGACATTATTCAATTCATGTAAATCTGTACACGCAAAACAACCTGTCATATTATGAAGTCAGGTTTTTATAAATAAAAAAAAGTAACCACAATGTGGTTATCATTTAATAGTAAAATCCACTTTCAGTGAGCCGACCAATTTTAATATCGATCAACCTCAGAATAGCTCTGCTGATGGGATACAAAAATTGCTCAGAAAAAAACGGGCAAGAATTAATAAATTAAATAATTTTAAAGTTGTTTACGTGTGCTATGTCCCTTTCTTGCTTTCGTTTGATTGCGAGCTTTCTCCTTCGTCCAAGGAAATCTTTTCAGCTTTGTGAATAATGTCTTGAAGTTTATCACTCGCGATCATAATATCCGCATCGATACATGCTCCTCTTCTTCCCGCTCGCCCACATTCTTTAAACGCTTGCTCGTTGTTGCTGCCTGTTTCAGCAACCGTAGACGCTTCCATGTCGAGAAAATGGTCCAAAGTTGCACTGGGCTTCGTCAGTACATTTCGTTCATGTACGTCGCTCGGCGAGCACTAAACTCGCATCCATTGTTACATCACAAATGACATCAAGATGTCTTCCCTTTCTGCAGCTTGTGTTCGCCGTACAAATAGTGAACCAGAGAACCAACTCTTTTCGCGCTTACACGGTACAATCTTCACAAACGTGTGAAAACTGCGGCTAACGAGGCTGAAATGCGCGGGTTAACACTTGCGAAGAAAACAAAATTTCTTTCCGTGTACCAGTAGTAAAAATGTTGAAAACCGGATGTTTTGGCCCGTTTTAAAGTCTTTTTCTCTTTTTAGTGCAAGCTTAAGTTTGATCGTTCCGTTTTCGCGATTCTTGTGACGTTAACGGATAGCTTTCAGCTGTTTTCCCAGTTCCACACTAGTCAGTTATCAATCGTTTCTTTCTTGCCAAGTTTGAAAATGTTTGGTACTCAGGACCGAGAAACGTCAAACATAAAAATTTTAATTAATTCACAGACTTCAAAAGGGAACGCCTGGTAAATTAATTCCACTCGATCGTAATTTGTTTGCATGAGCAAATATTGTACTGTAGAAATTTCAATATGAAAAGCGAATTGCATATCAATGACGTTAATGAAAGCTTGTACTATCCGGCGCAATTTTAAGAGAGGTAATTATATAACGCTTATCTGTGCCTCTTTCTGTAAAGCAGATTATATTAAATTCCACTAAAGCGAGCAATTACTAAGCTAAAACCCTTTTCCAAAAAAAGCAGCTTAGTTATGCTTTTCATATGGTTTACAGCGTTCATATGCAAGACAGCGAGCGGCACAGTACAACCTGAAACAACATTTCAGTTTGAAGGCGTACTACACTGAATAAGTGTGAACATTTTTTATTGTATCTGTCTGTGCCAGTGCGGTTGGCATATTGTTTTAGTTTCTGCGATGATTAATTACTCAATGATTCAGCATTAGACATTTGACAGAGACATCGCAATACACTAAGGGGAGGAAGCAGATTGCATCCTTATTGTGCTAAATATGACTGAGAGCAGTGAAGCAGTGTCTATTTTGAGTGTATCTGACGCAGTCTAAGTCATTGTCGATCATTGTCTGTACACAGACAGACCAATATTTTGACAAACTTTAAGGACCCACTGTAGAGTCCAGTATTAAACAAGCTTTTTAAAACATTTGCTTAGTTTGCTGCTTGTTTCACAAAAAAAGTAATTTTGCCTGCGGCGTTTTGGAACGTATTTCGTTTAATCATTGCAGGTCTCCAAATGATTTTCAACGAATCGCTAAAAAAAGTGGATTTCCACTGTCGCGAAAATTTTACGAGCATAACGAAATTAAATTTATTAGTTTTATATACGATGTATGTACGGCTTGGGTAGACGGAAAAAGTTGAAAAGTGTTTACGGACAACTGTCCACGCATTGTTTCTTCGATATTTTATTTAAAACCAGCTGAAGAACACTGTGGAAATACTTCTGGAATTAACACGTAAAACTTGACATATGTGACGATAGCCTCGTGAATAAAGCTGCCTACGTATATGGCGGGATTATTCAAGGGGCAGCAAAGTTTTGGCGTCAGACGGCGAGGCCGAGAGGAGAATAGGGACAAGGCAAGATCTCCTTGCCTTTTGGACCGAGTAAAGGGCTAGACGAGGGACTGATAAAGAGGACAAAAATGCGACTGACAAGGGAGAGCGGAGGGGAAAAAAGTGAATAAACTCCGCTTCGCGCTCGCCTCAGTTGTGGTCAACGCCCACCTACGTGTTTGAACTTTATTTTATCTTGTCTTTTGTTAGTTAGCATTGCACACATCCCTGTATATAAATATTTTATCTCAATGCACTTATCGCACTCACTTGCAAACCGTCCTGGCAAGGATTTTGCAAGTTATAGAAGCAGATGTAGATGTAGAAACTGTGCCCCCATGAAAACAACCCGCCAGCTAAGCAGGCTATAGAATGGAGCCTTCAAGCAGACGTCTCCCATTTCCTTCATTCTGGCAAAGGAAGGCCACCGTGATGAAATTCAAAAGCAGACGTTTCGAGCGTCGCTACGCAGGCTTCCCGTTTCCACGCATTTGACTTTTATGTCGTGTTACAAACTGAAAACATTAAAGTGCCCCTGTGATCAAATTTTTGATTTTCATTTTTTTACATTTTCGTGTACTATTAGACTTTCTTACTCATCTTGCCAAATTTCAATCCATTACGAACATCAGAAGTCATTTTATTTTAACATTTATTTCCGAGAATTTACGGCCGCCATTAATCAACCTTGTTCCAAGGCTTGGTTGCGAATGGGAGAAAGTGACGTCAAAGACTCAAACATACCTCACGGGTTGAAATTATAATAACAATCAGCATAGAAAATTGCACGAAGAACAAGTCCAAAGTTTTTGTTGCTTTTCGCGTGATTTTCAATACTTATTGTTATTATAATTTCAACCCGTGAGGTATGTTTGAGTCTTTGACGTCACTTTCTCCCATTCGCAACCAAGCCTTGGAACAAGGTTGATTAATGGCGGCCGTAAATTCTCGAAAAGAAAAGTTAAAATAAAATGATATCTGATGTTCGTAATAAATTGAAATTTGGCAAGATGAGTAAGAAAGTCTAATTGTACACGAAAATGTAAAAAAATCAAAATCAAAAATTTGATCACAGGGGCACTTTAAAGCTAACGAGCTTTTAATGTTTCTGAAATCATACTTTGCGGATTCAGTTTCATTTTTCGCATTGAATGATTGTGTACCCCATGAAATGGTAACAAGAGCGCTGAAATAAGCCGCAGAAAAACTTTAATTGCATTTATTTCAAGACTGTACAATATTTCTGAAAGTACCCTCAACAATACCGTTACGGTTCTATAACACCACATGTCAATCGCGGCAAGTAAAAGAATTTCAATAAAATTGACATCAGCTTTGAAATTGTAGGTCTACAGTAGAATACAGTGTTTACAGTTTAAAAATAGTCATTACCTATTAGACCACAGCAGAAATTAGCATTAGACACTACTCCATAATGTTACGTTAAGGTTATTCCTCTTTTTTTTCTCTTGATATTTGGAGAACAGAACTCTGGAGCCAGGATATAATTGTTCCCTAGCAAGCACGGCACCTTGCTCGCGAAATAGATGTAATAAACTTAGGGATGGACTATGGGCCGAAAATTACGATACGCGAAACTTGAAATTATAAAGAACTGTACGAAATCGTGTTATCTAGTAATGTTAAAAGTTTTAAAGAAGAATTAATTAACGTTTTTGACATGGGTTCTACAAAATAGATTGTATAAAGAATGATAAGTTCAAATATCTTGGACCTGCTTTCCTGAAAAGAGCCCCCTAAAATTTTAGGTGACCGCTTCGGAGAGGTGTCCGTTTGTATAAAGTTAATAATGTTGTGTTTGTGTGTGGCTGGGACCATGACTGGGTGTCTGCTGAGAGGAGCTGTCCGTCCACGGGAGGTATTCGTTAGTGAAGGGTTTGAATGGACTATTAAACAATCGCTTAATCTGATTTTGCCGTTGTAATTTCTCTTGTTTTCACTTCAAAACATGTTAGATGTCACATTAAACTGTTTATAAATTCCGTAAATTCAATAAAAGCAAAGGAATATTTGTTTAAAATAATCAGAAAACACTGAGCCCGGCCACCATAAATATCACAATACTTTAACTACATACCCTCACGCAAAAAGGGCATCCAACAGCATTTGTTATAATATACAATGTACAAAAACTTAACAGTCCATTTCCGAGTTGCTTTATGGCTTGGAACTCGTAAATGACCTATTAAAATCAAAGCGACTGTGTTTTTATTTCGGAGTTTTCAACCTCCAAAACATAGACGGTAACGAGAATCGAATTAAATTTCGCAAAAAGATGTCACAGTGATTAAAACAATGCAGATAAAAGGTTTTTCGCGATATGGAGCACTCATCAGATTAAGGTACTGTTAAAAAAGTATGGGGGAGGGGGGTGGGGGGAGGGGGGTGGGGGGAGGAGGGAGCGGAGCATTTGGAAATGTGGTGGATAAACACTTGACCCACCCCTTCCTTTCGGCACAAAAGCTGGCTGAATTACATGACCAACCCCATTAAAATTAAATTATTGGCTGCATAATCCAATCATCGGAAACCTGGCTTTGTGAATGAACTCGTTGTGGTGTTGATCTACATTTCTTTCTTAACAAAATACAGAAGCAATAAGCTTGACTCAAGTGATCTGAATTTAAATCAGATTATCATCACTTTTAAAGAGTCTAATTTTAGCGATTGTGTACATGATCTTAGAACGACTCAAGCATCAGACTTGCCGAGATCAAGAGGAAAAGGAAAAGAAAGAATATGACAGCAACGGCTAAACCCGCTGTGTAAATATTGCTTTATCCTGTGTCACTGCGCATTTGTGTTGCTTGTCGGAGAGGGTGGGCTCGAGGCTTAGTCATCATTCTTGAGATTTTCTCGATCTTCAAACTGTTTGTCCACCGTCCACGACAGCGCATTTAAAAAGCCCTGCAATGTGACTGAAGGAGTCTGGAGAAAGAAAAAATAAAAGAAAACACTGCAGCAAGCGCTTTGGTATAAATCAAACTTTACTCCTAGAACCTCGAACAAGATCGACTGTTTACAGTCTGCTATTTTCCCGTGTGTTTGTCCAGTTCGATCGTTGAGTTCGTTACGTTGAGTTCACGGTGCACTAAAAGCTGCGGAGAGTACAAAAACTGCTCGGGATGGTGGGGGCTTGAAAGTGAAGACGGCGTGGTCCCGCCTCTTCCCTTCACCGACCCCGCACCCTGAGCAGTTTTTGTACTCTCTCCGATTTTAAGCACGCCGTGACTGTCAAGGATCGATCTCGACGAACACACTGGAAAATAAAGGACTGTGAACAGTCCATGTACAAGAGAGCAATCTTAGTTTACACGTTGTAAACCTCTTTTGGTAGTTCTATTAAAGAGGAGAAAATACAACAGCCTAAAATCCCGGTTACAGGCCCACAACGTCACAAGTAGCTTTCAGAAAGCTTACAACCGGGGTCCCCGCATCGGAGAGGCTATAAAAGGGAAGGGAGTTACCAAGAACAAAAACCCGGATACGGACCCACAACATCACAAGTGGCTTTGACCAAGCTTACAACCAGGGCCCCGCATCGGAGGGGGTTATTTAACTGGGGTGAGGCTATAAAAGGGAAGGGATTTACCAAGAACAAAATCCCGGTTACAGGCCCACAAAATCCCAAGTGGCTTTGAGGAAGCTTACAACCGGGGCACCGCATCTGAGGGGGTTATTTAACTGGGTTGAGGCTATAAAAAGGAAGGGAGTTACCAAGAACAAAAAGCTACATTTGAATGCCCGAGTCAAATTATTTTTTGTAAAGACTTCAATAAGATTGGACTTGCAATTTGAAGAGTAACGAGATGATATGAAGAAAGATACCTTAGTCGTACTCGATCACTCAAGCTTCGTGAACGTTATTTTAAAAACAAAGAAATGATTACGCATTAATGACATTTTATTGTGGTCAATTCGCAGTTTAAAAAGTTTACCCTTATCAGAAAGAAAGAAAAGAAAAGAAAAGAAACGAGATATACAGGTAATGTCGCACATGAACCAAAGGTTTCCGTAGCATGAAGCAATTAGGAGTATTGCTATACTCCCCCCTGAATGGGACGCTTGTCCATCGAAGGGTTACCTCCAGCATTATGTTGCTGGTACCCATTTATAAACCTGGGTAGAGAGAGACAACGTGGAGTAAAGTTTCTTGAAGAAAACAACACGACGGCAATACGCTAACACTACTCCACCGCGTCTCCGCATAAACAAGATATATAAACAACGTCTTTCATGTCAGGGAATCAGAGAATTAACTCTGTGTGTAAATTATAGTGCTAAGGTCAATCCATAAAATGCCCTCTGCTGAGCGTTAGCCCTAGTAAGGAAATGAGGGACCACACGAGGGAAAGAAAAAAATCTTTGACCTCGGTGGGATTCGAACTCACGACCTCCGGATTAGATCTTCCGTCGCTTTACCGCTTGAGCCACGAGGCCGTACGGGAGCAGATCGTGGGTCATAAGGTGGTAATTCGTGGCAATGAGAATGTGAAGGGTACAAATAAATGTTAAGCCACGTAGCACTGGTGATACAAACAAGGAATCAGAGAATTAAATCTGTGTGTGACCTCACACACAGAGTTTTTTTCTTTACTAGGGCTAATGCTCAGTACAGGGAAATTTATGGGTTGACCTTAGCACTATAATTTACAAACAGAGTTAATTCTCTGATTCCTTGTTTGTAACACCAGTGCTACGTGGCTCAACATTTATTTTTTTCTTTAATGTCAGAGTTGACTAGTTAAAAGCTTAGACGAGTGGACCAAGGAAGTGTTAAAATCGAGTTTGAGTGCCGTGTATTTCCCTCAACCTTTTTAAATCTTTAACCGTCGCATTATATAACTGAGCCCAGTGATAACAAAGTCTAACTATATTAGTTCTGGTTTGGGCAGTTCAAACGATTTGTTTACTGAATGTGTTTTAGAGAAATATTGGAGTGAAGCCGTTTCGTCAGCTGAGCAAATCGCTGTCGCGAGTGAATTAAACTTCTGCGTTAACAAACCAGGCTTTATTTACGTTATTCGCGTGCACCGTCAAAGCTTACATAGTATTTATTTGTTTACCTCTTAACACACTTTCATTCTCGCAATTTTAACAAAGATGACCGCTACGGTATTGTCACTCAAACAGCACATCTATTCAAACGGTATCAAAGCATTTAAAGTGCGTGTAACACTTTGAAATAATACAATTAGCGCTTGACTCTAGCTCTGAGTTTCATTTGGACCTTGTATCAAAGCATTCTTATAGTCACACGGAAAAGAGAAAAATAGTGAATGATATCGGTGGACCTTCCTCTCAATCCTCGACTTTTTGTGGCAAAGCTTCATACTGTTTATTTGTTCACCTTTAATCCGCCTTCAATCTCGCAGGTTTTAAAAACGTTTACAGCTACGATATATTTTCTCTGTAACAACACAGCTTTTCATGCAATATCAAAGCTTTTTTAAGTAAATGCAACACTATGAAATAATACAATTAGCGCTTGAGCCAGCTCCAAATCTCATTTGCGAGACCTAGCGTCAAAGTGTTATTTGACGCGCGGAAAAAGATAAAAAATGGCATTGAGAGATATCGTTCGACTCTTTGTTGCAGTGAATGTGATCGCTCTAGTTCTTGGCCATGGGATGATGATTGACCCAGCTAGCAGAAACTCCGCCTGGAAATATTTCCCAAACCGACCAAAGCAGTACACGGATAATGAGTTGAACTGTGGCGGTTTCAGCGTACAATGGCAAAAGAACAAAGGCAAATGCGGGGTTTGTGGAGACCCTTACCACATCACAAATCCTAAGTACGTCTTCCCCGGCAAATACGCTAAAGACCGCTTCATCACCAAGACATACAGAGATGGACAGACGATTAAGGTTACCATTCAGATCACCTCCAATCATCAGGGATCCTTTCGCTTCAGCGTGGGGAAGGTCATGCAGCGTCCGATCACTCAAGAACAGCTCACACACATCCTGCTGCAGCCGGATGGGTCAAACCGTTGGCAGCTACATTCGTCCGCAAATGAAAGTTCCACATCAATCTTGTGCTCCCCAAAGGTCTCACATGTGATCACTGCGTGATACAATGGTGGTGGAGGGTGGGCAACAACTGGGGCTGCGATGACGATGGCAATTGTGGAGAAGGTTTGAATAAGCGACAGGAAACCTTTGTAAACTGCGCAGATATCAGGATTACGCCAACAGGAGGTCCAGCGCCAACAACTAAGGCTCCCAGCACGGATATGACTATGAGGCCCACCACAGCAGCCCCTTCCACTGGCACGCAGAAGCCCTCTACACAGAGCCCATCCACTCAAGGACCCCCAACACAAGCGCCTCCAACTCCCTCAGAAGTGCCTCCAACTCCCTCAGCAACTACCTCCCCTCCGGGAGGGTGTAAGGCTAAAGGACCATGGGCGGGACAGCCTGGTATGGATGCATGGTGCATTAGTAACTGTAAACTGGGTAACTGTCCGTCCACCCACTACGTTTGTACTTAACTGAATGTAGTCAAGAGTTTACAAGGGATTTGTTGTGATTTAATTTGTGATTGATCGAACGTACAAGTTTTAGTTTGGTTGACGTCTAATCTTTTTAGTTAACAATAATTGTCTGTCCATCGCTATAAGATATACGCATGCCATTGCTGTATAAGCAACTTTGTCATTTAGGTTCAGCTACTACTGGTTGTAATTGTGTTAATGTTTATCTACAAATCTACAATTTTGGAACTTTCAGAGACCGTTTGAATAAACACTTGTAAACATGTACTAGTCATGACCAATGGTACTACAATAAAACGAAGATCACCACTTAATTTATCATTCGTTGACCTATCTGGCTATCATATACATAGCTATCTGACCTATTGTAGAGAACTAACAGCCACAAAGACAAATAAAACCGAACGCTTTTATTCATTCATCTGCTTTACTGCTCGACACAAAGTCGACGCACTCTTCTCGCGCTCGCTCGCACTACACAGTTCCCATATGTACCACACGTACAATCGCTGTACGCTATACACTCTTGCTCATGTAACCGTTGTACACCACACCTATCTTGGGCGGCTGTGGGTTGACTTACCTGAATGTGCCGCGCATGTGCCAAAAACGGGATCTTTCTGAGAGTTCTGCCACTCAATCCGTGACTTTTCCTACACAAATGAAAGCATGGATCATAAATAGAAGGGTTCTGTACCCTTTATTATTAATTTTGAGTTAATAAATTCCATTTTAATATATACATACATGTATATACACGCACTGGGAAAATGTGCTCTATCGGCACGAAATCTCGTGTCGAAAGGTGACTAATTTTTGTCTGCACACTTTGAAATAAAAAAAAATTCAAGGATTAGTACGCTTTAGGACTTTCAATACCTTGAATTTTGATTTCAAGTTCAAGCGGGGCGTTTAAAGACTTACAAGGTGCACATACACTGTAAACTCTAATTTTATTAGTTACTGAATGCAAAATTAAAATTAAAAGGGAAAGCAACGTACCTTGCAATTTCTAAAAGCTCTAGACTCAGATTTGTGGCATCATTATTGACAAAACTGAAAAAAATTATATCGAAATTATATTCAGAATTTGTATCATTTAACTTTCATTTTTGACCCATGAAGTGTTATGCTGCATACACACGAGGGCGAAATATATTTAGTCTGATCACGAATGAGACATTTTTCAATATAAAAAGTGTTTACATTAGGCGTTGCATTACGCGGAATCACGTTCGAAAAAGAGGTAGTTTTGATCTAAGTCAGACGAAACAGGTTAGCCCAAATGCCGTCTCCTTGCTAAACACTGCAAGGCCCGGTTTCGTTTCCGAAGAGTTTGATAATGCTGTGTTCACATCTGCACCGAAACGAGTTTAGAGTAAACTTAAAACATGTTTCAACGAAACACGTTTCTGAAACATGTTTGCAATCTCATTGTTCACATTAGTTGTTAATTTCAAAACACGTTTCACGCCTGCTTCTATAAAACCACAAATATCGGGCAACAGAAAGTTTGAGCTTCATTTCTCGGTCTACAAAGTAATTATAAAGACCGCAGGTAGGAACCAGGCGTAACACGTATTTGAAATTAACAAACTACTGTGAAAACCAAATTGCAAACATTATTCCGGGAAACACGTTTCAATGAAACATGTTTACGCTAAACATGTTTCGGTGCTAATGTGAACACAGCTTTAGTGGTCCAAGCTAATTTTTGGAAGAACAGTTTATTACCAAAGATGTACTCAGTTAAGACCTGTCTGTGAAGTGCAAATTCTTTCTGAATTTTTTTAAATATTGTGGAGGTTCAGCTTAAAAACGTGTAAGTGTAAGAGATATGTTTTGCATATGTAGCTTCACTTATCCAACGTATGGAAGATTCGAAAAAAAAAATACATCTATGCAAGTTTTTAAATAACACTCAAACGCGCAAAGGTTTGTTTAATTTGATTTGAAGGTTTCTTTCCAGCAGAATTGATGATTGCACTGTCCAAGATAAAATATTCGAACACGGTCTTAATACAAGATTTTAGAAGAACATGACTTCAAAGGTAAAATCTGGAAAAAAGGTTAATAATAAAAGCTGCTTACCGTAAAACCTCTAAGTCCCTGTTTAAAGAAAGAGGCATGGTGTCAATAAATTATTTAGGGCTGAATCCCACTAGCTATGGTAGCGACGAAAGCGGAATCGGAATCGCAAGAAAGTTACGATCAAAACAACGTAAGCGGATTGTAAGTGATGGAAGCAGAAGCGGAGTCGGAAGAAAAAAGAAACCTTCTGATCCGTCCGATTCCGATTCTGATTCCGATTCCGTGAGGCTTACGATTCCGATTCCGATTCCAAGCTTCCAATTCCGATTTCGACTCCGTTTTTTTATTTACACAAGAACGTAAGGCTCCTTATGCTTACGTCGCTAGTGGAAACCAGCCCTGACAAAATCATATTAAGATCAAAGAATGCTTTCATAAGAAATTTAACCAAGAAAGAACAAATATCAAAAAGAATAAAATTCTCAAAACAACAACTCGACAACAGAATGTATGAAAAAGGTTAACAAACCTTATGCCGAGGATCTGTTGTACAGGAGAAATGATCCCTGCCTAAAAAAAAGAAAAACGATATTTAACAAGAAACTCCAATGCCACTAAGCATCGCAAGTCGGAAATGAATTATTTTCTTGCAAGAAGTGGATATCAAATTTGTTACCCTCATCAGCTCAGTTATACAGGAATGATAAATGGAGAAGATCGCATTAACAGAAGGAAGTCCAATGTACTGTTTGATGTCTGCCCTGTTGATAAAGAATGGAAAACGATTTACACTGTTAACCGCCGTCTTTCTCCACCCAAACCATTTGTATTACATATAATAAAGAAACTGTGGCACTGCTTTGTGGAGGAGTGAAACACGAACATTTAGTTTTATCAACCGAGTTGACAAGGTAATAAAATTGGCCACCCACTACAAGGGCTAGTGCTCGAATGCCACCTTTTTAAATCTCTTTACGATGGCCAATTTACCTCATGAACTCAGAAGAGATAACGACATTTTATTTGCAATTTGCAGAGCGGGGTCGTAGCCGTCCAAACGATGTCTGTGATTGGCGAACGATACAATTGATATGTCACTTAAACAATGTCCCTATCCCTAAACCCTATCCCAGCGGGACAAATCTATTGTTTTCTTAGCGAATCACAGACATCGTTTGGACAAGTGCAGTACTACCCAATTTGCACTTGCCCTTGCAAAATCTAGCTCAGTAATCTTGCCAAAAGATCTATGAAGAGGATAACAAAATTAATCATTTGAAAAAAAGTCGAAATCCAGCTCTAAATTATAGGTAAGTAGGTAGGTACACACAGCTTGTCCAGCATTTTATTAGGTAAACTACTGTAGGCCCTGTTGTACGGCTACTGGGATAACTCGACATACATGCAGTACAGTATTAACATACCTGTCCACAAATGCCAAGTCAATAGCTCCAGTGACATTGGAGGTTGTAAGGATAATAACATTGGGAAATCTGAAAGATAAACACAGGAAGGTACATCTCTGTACATGTAACATGTTTTTGTTTTTTTTTGACACATGATCCTTTTTAGGTATTTTCACTGTACTGTGGTTTCATTTCAAAATCTAGATCTCAAAATTATTTCCAAACACAATGTAAATGATTAAATACAACATTCTCTTTACTTATAGCCTGCAGATGCTATCCCACCACAAGTTTCTCTGGCCATCAATTTTTTTATTTTAGCAAGACATCAAATAAACTATGTACAGTTTACTGCTACATACCTTTTTATATGATCTATTTGAGTAAGTAGAGCATTAACTACTCTGATGGCATCAGAAGGCTCCTGGCCTTGCATTGCTGATTTACGAGCTGCAGTCAAACTCTCAACCTGTAAAGGGCAAAAATAACATATTTTTATGTCGATTAAAATGACATTGCACACCAAAAACTACCTTGTTGTTACTTATTGCAGGAATTAATTTGTGTGATTGCAAAAAAAAAATCACGACATTAAAAAAACTTGTCGCGAAAATTAACAATGCAAAATTTAATTCTCTCAGAACCCTCAGAAGAAGACTTCTGGACTGTGGGGTTGGAAATGTATGAGAACAGACATATCATCTTGATCTGTTGTATAATGTGTGCTTTTGTCATGATTCTTTTCAACAGTGAATATCATTGCAATATGGCTACATTTATGTAAAATTAAAATATGTAGTGCCAATTCTGAGTCTAAGTCCCGCTTGTAAAGGCGAGATTAACATTGGAAAGTTTTCACAATTTTTCTGCCAAATCTCGAAATTTGCTTCTCCCATGTTTGCAAAATTGAGTTCCCATTAAAATTAGTAACAATAAGGTAGCATGTAATTGTCAAGAGTCATTGAAGTTACAATTCTTGTAAGTGACTTACATGTAATTCTTCTTGCTACATTGTCAATAACAATTTGCTAAAAAAAACTAAAAGGACAACAGTGATATTAACTGCCAGACTTCATACCTCGTCGATCAAAACACAGACCAATGCATCTTTATCATCAATTAATTCTTGAATCTTCTGAAACATTTTCATCACCAGCTTTCCACTCTGTTTTATAATAAACAGAAAATGTACTGTTTTTATAATTATGTTAGCAAAAATAAAATTGAATAATTACTGTTTTCTAAAAAGACATTTTATTCTACATGTAGCATGCTAAATTCTAAAATACTATCAATAAATTAAATATTTGAAACAACAAAGTTTAAACCTGCCTCAGAAAACCACTTTGAAAACAAACTGTGGCTATTTATTTCAATCAGTTGGCCATAAGAATATCTAGAATTAAAAAAATCACACATGACAGAACAAAATATGTAGGAGATACACTTTTGGACCACTATAAAATCAGTAATATTATAATAATTGAATTGAAGGCAGCAAACACTAGGCAATATTACATGTAATACTGCATAGCTGAAGGTATTGTCCGTGCGATGGCAAAGGTATTTTCTTGTAAACTACGCCACTGGTTGTCGGGCAACTACGCAAACAAGCCTTTGCCAACACGTGGATAATACCGCCAGCTACACGGGCTAGGCAACATTTCAGGCAATTTGTCTTTAGTTAAAATTTATTAACTAGTAAATTATTGCCCTACATGTACAAGTCACACCAAAAAGAATTGCTAGGTACAATATATAACAAACAGCTGTACCTTGCAAGTTGCAACAGATATTTGTTGTATTCTTTCTGTTGCCACCATCTTTACAAGGATAGGTCTAGTAAGATATGTTTAATACACTAGGCAGTTTTTTTATCTTGTGAGTATGCCAAGCATTGAGCGAAATATATACGGGAACAGATTCACAAATTCCATCATTTGTAAACTTTTATTAAATCCCCAGTGTATTAGATCTTAAAAGATGATTGCTTTATTTTAATTCTCCAGTGTATTACATCATTCAGTTGTCTAAACAGTCTTGTTTCACACAATGCATATAATTATTACATGTATGTCACGCTAAGATGTTTTGGTCATTTTAAATCTGTTTTTACTCTTCATTTCACAATTCTTTGACTTCAAACTCAGTATAGAATATTTAAACTAATCTGTGGACTTAACCATACGTTGTTTCGTATTCACGAGATGGCTCTTAAGAGCCCTTTGATTTGGGGATATTGTGTTGCAATTTTGTTGTAACATTGCTCATATCTGATTTAAATATCAAATACTTAGTCGTACCGGTCTAATAATCGGATACTCAGCTTTTGAGCCAGTGCTTTGCAAAGTGATGTCTTTCCAGTTCCAGGTGGACCTTGCAAATGGAAATTTAGAAAAATTGCTTTAATTAGTAACTACATGTAATTTGTCCTTACAAATCAAAACATTGTAAAACAAATAGGTGACAGTAATATAGATTAGAAGATCATCAAATGCACCTGAGGTACTGAAAAGTCAGTTTTATTGTGTTGCATTGTAATCAGGTGTGTGCTTACCATGAAGAAGTATAACTCGATTCCAAGAAATCACATTACTGTTCACACCCCTGTAAAAAAGGCATGAACAAACTCTCTTTATTCATGACCAAAATGCAACAATTTGCAGACAGTATTGACTGAGTGGAGAACTGACTTAAACAATATTACCTAATTCAATGAAAATGTAGCGTAAAATCAATTGGGCAAAGTAATATTTTTCACTTTCTTAATGTTTTATCCTATGCTGTAAAGAATACAGCCAATCAGATGGCTGGAAAGGTATTGCATTTCCTGCAGTATCCCATGCATTATATTCAGTCAGGTAGCTACATGTAGTTTTATTAGCATGTTGCAACGAATCTTCAGAAGACCTTCAATAATGAAAGTTATAAACTCTTCTACGATATAGGATAAAAAAGTTATGCAATTTGCTTTCTCATGCAATAATATGAAATATCCCACCGCCTTATGGTGAAGCACAAGCCTTATGGTGAATGTGAATTACATGTCATACTTGTAAAGAAAAAAAATCATTTTACTCATGATATACTAACAGTATTTCATGGTATACCACTTGAAACTACATAAACATTGTACATTTATTGACATACACTGTAACAAGGTGGTGTAAAAATGTCACAGAGACTACATTTTGCCATTGTAAGGCAAATACTGCATAGCACTAATGAGAAAATTAATTTGAATCACATGTTTTAGTAAAAGGGCCAATATTAGTATATTTCTAGTAGACTTAATAAAAGTTTCAGAAAAAGTCAACTTTTCAACTTGACCAGCAGAAGATCTATATCTACATGTATCAATAAGATAGATTAAAGCAAAATTTTTCCAAACCTGTCTGAAAACAGTAAAGTCGTCATTGCATAATTAATTAGCTAAAAAGGAAAAAAAAACAAGGATTTCTTTTTAAATGCTCTACAGGCAAATGACAAACAAACAAAAATGAGAGAAAGAAAGAAAGAAGGGAGGAAGGAAGGGAGGGAGGGAGGGAGGGAGGGAGGGAGGGAGGGAGGGAGGGAGGGAGGGAGGGAGGGAGGGAGGGAGGGAGGGAGGGAGGGAGGGAGGGAGGGAGGAAGGAAGGAAGGAAGGAAGGAAGGAAGGAAGGAAGGAAGGAAGGAAGGAAGGAAGGAAGGAAGGAAGGAAGGAAGGAAGGAAGGAAGGAAGGAAGGAAGGAAGGAAGGAAGGAAGGAAGGAAGGAAGGAAGGAAGGAAGGGAGGGAGGGAGGGAGGGAGGGAGGGAGGGAGAGAGAGAGAGGGAGGGAGGGAGGGAGGGAGGGAGGGAGGGAGGGATGTAGAACCTTGAACCTTAAAACAGTAACTTGAAGTTACATGTACATGTAGTAACACCAAATGTTTTGCTTTAGCCAAAATAAGGTTCCACCATACACTGTATCACTTACACTGTATTTAATAAGGATCTTACATGTACATTTTTTAAGGTGCATTTAGTAAGATCCTAACAGAAACTAATAAGGCATTTACAACTATTTTTTATAGGATCCTATTTTTACATCCTATAGTGGTGTACATTGTACAGGCCAGGATGAAAATTGGCACTCGCCGACTCCCCCATGCGAGTGTCAAATCTTTTTTGGCGTGTACAAATTGTACATTTTTTAGTGCAGTTCTGAAAGTCACTGCCCAAATTTGTACTGTCTGGTCAAAATTAAGTTTCCAACCCTGTGTAATAGGATCCTATGGGATCTTCAATAAGTTATTCAATACAATCTAACTTATAGAATCTTACATGTACGTACATGTAAGATCTTTTAGAATGAGTTATCATATCTTACAAATAAAGTCATAGCCTAGTAAATGAGATCTTACAGGAACTAACAGAATTCTTTATCAGATTTTACAGAATCTACATGGAAAAGAGGATCTGTTGGCCAATCCAAATAAATTAATAAGATACTACATGTATACAATGTACCATATCATGAAGGATTCTTTTTTCTTGTTAGGCTCTTAATTTAGTCCTTCACACACAGGAATCAATGTACTGAACACTGTAGGATTTCTACCAGTCAAATTAACCAGAGTCAAATTTTAGTAACTTGGAGTTTCCAATAATTGTGCTTCTCCTGAGTGTTTGAGCTATTAAATGAATTCAGCTTAAAGTATGTGTTGTACAATCATGTACTTTGTCTTAAGGTTATTTTACCTGGGCTTTGACATCTGAATCAAATATTAAACTGTCCCAGATTCCATGAAAATCCTCTGATAAAAAAAAAAAGAATGAATTCAGTTTAAAGGTACACACATTTGTCCTTTTTATATTATTGGAAACTGTCTGAGATGTACAGCAATTTTTTTTTTTTTTTTTTTTTTTTTAGATGTACAGCAATTGGTAAATTGTGTACATGTATTGACTGCTTCCCAAAAGAATTGACTTTTCGAATCTTAAAAATCCTTAATGAAAAAAGCGACTTTCATACAGTACATGCACTTTTTTCAATGACTTTAAGTCTTTGAATTTTGATTATCAAATTCAAGGACTACTCGGATGCGAACGTCCACAGCCAACAGAAAATAGGCCTGGTACAATGAGAAATTCATGTACATACCTGAAGGTAGAAGCCAGTGATTGGCAGCTGCAATGTCTTCCTCTAACTCTTCTGTTGCTGGTCCATCATCGTGCAGTTGGAACACATGGATTGCTAGCTTGCAATTTTTAAGATTACCCTAATAAAGAGATAAGCTTCAAATTAAATTGGGAGCCATTAACATAACAGTTGTAGGTAAAATCCAGTCTCAGGTTAGATCAATATTCAATCTAGGTTACCCAGCGGTATTAATACTAGGTGAGCTAAGCCTAACCCTAACTCTAACACAAGCTAATCATCACCTGTTACACAAAGATACATATAGCCAGTTGTGTGATGGTTAGCTTTGCGTTAGAGTTAGCTAAGGGACCAATCGTTTATTACATCCTGGGGGGGGGGGGGAGGGGTGGTTTTTGAAGGGGGCGTAATTTTTTTAAACAAGTTCCATTTGGGGGGGGGGGGGGGGTTATTTTTTGCCTTGCACGAGAAGTGAGGGGGGTTAAATTTCAAGACATACAAACGGTAGCAACTACATGTATATAATAGTTACTGAAATAATGGCAATCTTAAAAAACAAATGTTAAAAATATATATTACATAAAATGTAATTGAAATGAATACTCATTTCAATGAGAAAATAGCCACTGGTGAAACATTGAACCTGGTGCAACGGCGTGAAGTAGAGAGACCCTGGGAATGAGTTTGCTGGTGAACAGGACAATATTAAACGGTCAGCGGTGACTCTACAAATTCATGCCAAGCAACTGTTCAAAGGTCTGGAATTTCAGCACGGTATCCCCTCAAGAAAAATGAATAGCATTACTTGCAAAGAGCAGCTTGAAATTATGGATGTCATTAATTCAGGCTACTTAACGAAGTGGAACGAAGACTCAAATTATATGAAAGCAACGGTGCAGTGACAATTTTTCCAGCTCGCGAGCTTCTGTATCCAATAGGGTTACAAAATGTAGCCTAACCCTAACCCTAATCTTCTTTGGCACTTTTCCCCCTTTTACTCCGTTTTGCAGTCGCCATCTTTTTTCTGTTATGGTGCAACAAAGCACCACGGGAAGATACCATCCCGGTGACGGCCTGAATTAATGATATCCATAACTTCAAGCTGCTCTTTGCAAATAAAGCTATTCATTATTCTTACGGGGATACCATGGAATTTGAATAGGAGCATAAGGAAAGCAGTAAAAGCAAGTTCATTTGACGAATTGTGGGGGGGGGGGGGAATTTTTCAAATTGTAATTGCAGTGGGGAGTATAACTTTTGTTTGAAAGTTTATTGTGGGGGTACAATTTTCATACACCGCCCCCCCCCCCCCCCCCCCCCCCCCCCCCCGCCCCACCTAGGGCATAATTAACTATCGGTCAATAAGGTTAGTTTTGTGCTGGGATTATTAGCTTACCTACACTATAGATTGAATACTGGGTACGCGTTTAACCTACTGTAGATTGAATACTGATCTAACCTGAGACCAGATTTTACCCACAACATAACCACCAATTGGCTACAAAAAGTTGATTACATTTATAATAACACAGTCAAATCCGTGGTGTGGAGTAGCTTGTCATGAGTGTTCTGGGAACCCTGTAGCTAATTAATTTTTGTCACCTGGGGATTTCCTCTATCTAGTACATGCAGGTTCAACCATACTGGATTGGTCTAGATGGAGGGATTTGACAAACAACAGCCCCCTACTCCTTCAGGCTGGGTTTGGGCGGTGGTTTAAAAGGCCCACCGTGTTATAATAATAACAAGCTTGGAAACTTAATTGTGACAGCACTCGCCAGCAGAGCAATTGACTGTCGGCATGCACTCGCCAAGATTAGTTTTTACTCGTCAAACACAAAATCCCTTTTCAGCCGGTAAAAAGAAATCTCACCTCTGAGAGGAAATAAGAATGATAAACAGTAGAAAGTAACACATTAATGTCTAGTAACATTCCCATCACAAGAAATATTTTGCATTAACGTTATCATGTCACGACAAGATTTATTAATCTAACAGCAAAAATCGTTTCACTAAACAGGCCAAAAGAATGGACACTTGCATTGGTGAGTAAGTAAATGCTTATTTCCAACCCTGTTATAACACATACATAACCAAACCAATTGCCGAAACCAATTGTAGAATTGCACACATTTTAGGCATCCTACTGATGAACAGTTACGACACAGAGATATACGCCACTACGTTGTTATTGCGTTACTTTCAGCGGTATCTAGCGCGCGCATGCGCCCGTAGCTTATCATTGTAATTCTATGCGGCTCTTGTTCGGTCTTCAATAAACCTTCGTTAAGACACAGTTTGTTCCTTATTGGCGTAGTGGCAGCGGTGGGATATGAAGCTGTTGTCAACGTTGGTCCCACACTCCCCCCTCGGCGTAAAGGCAGACTCCCACAGTACAACAGAAGCACCCTTGAGGAATTGCAAGCCAAATTGACGAGCTCGAAGTGGCTGGTGTGTTTGCCAGACCTGAACAGGTGAACGTACACGTTGAGTACTTGAATACCTCCTTCCTTGTCAAGAAACCCAATGGGGGTAGCAGACTTGTGACATCCTTCGGCGAAGTTGCCCAGTATAGCAAGCCCCAGCCTTCCCTAATGCCTAACGTCGATGGTGTACTGCGTGAAATTGGGAAGTGGGAGTATATAGTTATCTCGGATTTGTTAAAGTCGTTCTATCAAATTCCACTGGCTCACTCTTCCATGAAGTACTGTGGGGTAGCCACACCCTTTAAAGGCATCCGTGTTTATACCCCCTCTGCTATGGGCATGCCTGGGTCAGAAACATGCCTCGAGGAGCTAATGTCTCGAGTTCTGGGTGACCTAATTCAAGAGGGTTGTGTTGCCAAAATTGCTGATGACCTGTACGTTAGTGGGAGCGACCCTACAGATGTCCTTCACAATTGGCGGCGCGTTCTTTCCTTGCTTCAACGCAACAATCTTCGCCTCTCCGCGCCCAAAACACTCATCTGTCCCAGAAAGGCCACCGTGTTGGGTTGGGTATGGTCTAATGGCACCCTACAGGCTAGCCCCCACAAGTTAGCCGCATTATCCTCTGTTGACCCTCCTACTACTGTTCAAGGCCTGCGATCTTTCGTTGGTGCATACAAGGTGCTCAGCCGAGTACTCCCTAGGTTCGCTGAATTGTTGGACCCCTTGGATCAGGCCACCGCTGGAAAGGAATCTCGAGAAAGACTAGTGTGGTCTGATGAGTTACTCCTGTCTTTCAAGTCTGCCCAACATGCCTTGGAAAACCACAAGACCATCACAATCCCCCAACCCCGCGACGCTTTGTAGATCGTGACAGATGGTTCTGTGAAGAATAGAGGCATCGCAGCCACACTCTACACCCACCGGAACGGTAAACTGCTGTTGGCTGGTTTTTTCAGCGCTAAACTGCGAAAACATCAAGTGACCTGGCTACCATGCGAGATCGAAGCTCTGGCCATAGCTTCCTCCATCAAGCACTTCGCCCCTTACATTATCCAGTCATCCCATACAACCGAAGTTCTCACGGACAGTAGGCCTTGTGTCCAAGCCTACGAGAAGCTTAGGAGAGGAGAGTTCTCAGCCCGCTCCAGAGTTACCCCCCTCCTGTCTACAGTCAGCCGCTATTCTGTCCATGTGCACCACATTGCAGGTGTTGAAAACCTCCCCTCAGACTTCGCCAGCAGACACCCAAGAGAATGCTTGGACTCCAGCTGTCAGATTTGTCGCTTTATTGCGGAGTTGGAAGATTCTGTTGTGCGCAGCATCTCCGTGAGTGAAGTCCTAGAGGGTTCTGTTCGAATGCCCTTCACCAGCCGCGCCGCATGGCAAGCTACCCAGCTGGAATGCCCTCACCTCCGGCGAACCCATTCACACCTCAGTCAAGGTACCCGACCTTCTAAGAAGGCTACCAAAATAATGGATGTCAAACGCTATCTTCAGGACGTCGTCATCGCCACTGATGGTCTTCTCGTTGTCAAAGACCACCCGCCTTTCCAGCCCCCTCGCGATCGCATTGTTGTCCCTCGCACTGTTCTTGATGGACTTTTGACAGCCCTTCACATCCGTTTCAGTCATCCTTCCAAGTACTAAACCAAGCGCCTTTTTGGCAGGTACTTCTTTGCTCTGGACCTTGACAAAGCAATTGAGACTGTCTCTTCCTGCTGTCACACCTGTCAATCTCTGAAGACTATCCCTAAACACCTGCACCCGCAGTCAACTGCCGATGCTCCTCCTATCATTGGCGTATCATTTGCAGCTGATGTCGCTAAGCGTCATCGTCAACCGATCATGGTTCTAAGGGAAACAGTGTCTTTGTACACCGTGTCTTCCTTCATCGCAAGTGAAAAACTCGAAGACCTCCGCAATGCCATCATCATGCTCTGTTCTCAGCTCCGTTCCCTTCGCGACAAAGGTGTGATCGTCCGCGTTGATCCTGCCCCTGGCTTCTCCGCTCTTGCCAAAGACAGAGTACTCCTCTCTTAAGGGATCACCCTGGAGGTTGGTAGGCCCAAGAACCCTAACAAGAATCCTGTGGCTGAGCGCGCAATCGAAGAGCTAGGCTTGGAGATCCTCAACTTGTCTCCTGAGGGAGGCCCCGTCTCTCAAACTACGCAGTCCTTAGCAACGGCCAATATGAACTCCCGCATCCGCCGTGATGTACTCTCAGCTCATGAGTTGTGGACGCAACGTGACCAGCTCACTGGTGCGCAGCCTCCAATTGTCGACCGCCAGATTATCCTCAGTCAAAACTTTTCCCGCCAGCAGAATCACATGCCGAGTGCTAAGTCCAAGGCCCATGGCTTTACCAAAGCCTCCATCCCCACTGTCCTTGTTGGTGACCTTGTTTTCATCAAAGGTGACAAAGACAAACTGAAAGCCCGCGACAAGTATCTTGTGATCGGCATCGATAAAGACCTTTCCTGTCAGCTCCGCAAGTTTACTAGTTCACAGTTCCGCACGGTCTACACCATTCCCATGTGTGACTGCTACCCTGTCACCCCAACTGTCCTACGTAGCTCCGACTCCACAAGGACCCATCCGTGGCCAGACTGAGTCCACTGCTTCTGACTCTGACGATGATCCTGTTCTGTCGTCCCTACACTAAGACCCCCTACAGTGCTTGCTTCTCCGCCAGTAAATACCTATACTGTTCCTGTACACCACTCAGTGTCTCCAGCTCATTCTCAGCTACCCGCCCAGGAACACCCTCCAATTCCAGAAGTCATTATGCCTTCTCGGAGTCCTCCACAAGCTCCCCTGGACCCCTCTTTTACTGATGACGCACCACCGACGCCTGCTGCTGTTATCCCCACTAGGAAATCTGACCGCTGGCGTAGAGCCCCATTTTGGCACAATAAGGACTGGGACTTTGACTAATAACTCTGCCCTGTACTCACTCGCCGCAACTACGGTCTTTACCATGAACTGCGTAGTTTATTAGCTCACTCGCACCTTAACATAAGGGGGAAGACACCCCACCGTTGCATTCAGTTTCATATTTTTTCTAGCTCTTTCATTAACCTTTAGCCGTTGCTCGTATCAGTTCAGCCTATTCTTGTTTTATAATTTCTTAGTTAGGGAAGGAAAGAAGGAGGAGGCAATCACGCAACTACGTTGTTATTGCGTTACTTTCAGCGGTATATAGCGCGCGCATGCGCCCGTAGCTTATCATTGTAATTCTATGCGGCTCTTGTTCGGTCTTCAATAAACCTTCGTTAAGACACAGTTTGTTCCTTATTGGCGATATATGTTGTGGTTTAATTTTTTCTTTGGTTTGAAAATTTTCAAACCAGTTTGATTTTTGTTTTCCTTTGTCTCAGAATATGATAATGAACATGAGACAAGGGAAAATAAAAACTAAACTGGTTTGAAAATTTTTAAACCAAAGAAAAATTTGAACCACAACATATATATATATTTTTAGCAACTACTGTGATTTGCAGTCTGTCCATTTGAATTGAATACATACTTTATTTAGTAAAGCAGGTCAAAAAAATGGGCAACTTTACAGCTGATGTGGACCTACATGTACATGTAAGTTAACAAAACAGATACAACTACTCAACTACTCAATGTTTGCTACTCAAAATTTTCGAGTTGAAATAAAGTATATGTATGTATGTATGTATGTATGTATGTAGCTTGACCCTCCCAAGGGTTGCAATAAGGCTTATTTGTCCCTGGCAGAAGGTACATGTATGAGTGGTGCTAGCCAAAGCCGGCTGGATGCTGGTGACATGTTTGTACCATTGGCACACTCGAGAAAGAAAATCAAGATTGCAAGCTAAAATGTGTGAGATGAAAGGTAATTGTGGGATTGTAACCATTTGTGACACTCAGTGTTGTAGGGACCCACAAGGCACAAGGAGTGTATAAAGCATTTTGTTCCACTGACCAGCATTTACAGTTGAAAGCTAAAGAAATACACCATTTGTTTACCTGTCTATCTTTGGACACCATCTCTGTGTCACAGACAGACACAGATTTCACGTGCTCTGTTAGGAATCCATCTGTGAATTCTGTGAAGGTCGTGTCACCATACACAGAAGCCTCGTACATCAAAAACTTCCTCACATGCTCTTTTATTATGCTGGATCTAGCCGTACTATAAACATAATTGAAGTATTACAGTATTATTATATAAGAAAAGACTTGGAAGATAGATAATCATTGCCAGTGTTTTGATGAGATTTTTTAAGCAAATTTGGTTTTATATTAATGACTGAAAGATGCCTAAATTAGCCCTTCACACCCAAAAGGTGTAAAATGCCTGCTGTGCTCAAATCTTGTCTCAATTCATGTGATCTTGACATTCTGCAGTGACATTATGCTATTGGCTTCGTGCATGTCCTCCAACTTCTAATAATAAATATTAGAGGTTGGAGGACACAAAGCCGATAGCATAATACATGTACAATCATGTACATGTTCACATGCAGCATGTAATCATGTTAGACAGTATTTCTTCTTCCTTCACAATCAGTTTCGAATATTAGAAACATTTCTGTCCAGCATGAAATAAAAGAACTTCCCGACCTGAAAATATTTAAATTTACTGAATATTCAAATGGAGATAGAAGCTACATATAAATTATAATATACATAATAGCTAACCAAAAATTTATGAAATAAAAGTAATTCAGGTAACAACAACTAAACTAGCTTTAACTAAGAACACGGAACTATAAAATGATTATACATCTTGGTCATTCACAAAGGAAATGTTACACTATACTCACCTACAAGGATCTTGAAGAACTTCGACATGATAAGTTAAAGAAGCCTGCATGGGAAGGGCATCTGAAAGATCATGTACTTGTTCCATAACAGCAATTAATTTGATACTGTGGGGTTTTCTATCTTAGAAATCCATTACACATCTTCCAACCAGTGTAATTTAAAAAATTGATTCCAAAATTCCGCAAATTTTCCGTGCGTGACTCCGTGCGTTCAAATTTTTGCGCCAAGAAGAAATGAGCCTGTGATGCATTGACAGCGGTATATTTTTATATCTCATGCGCATGATGTAACGCAGTATCATGAACCAGCGGCTTTTATAAAACGAGGTAGGCGCTATAAAGTTCTGCGCAGTTTCCGTTTCCGGAAGTTCGGCGCCATATTTTGAACGGAAAAATATATACGAGATGTCTCTTCCTTCGGAAAAGGTTCAAGAACTGAAACAACTCATTCACAGTCATTTGTCGCAAACGAACGTCCATTCTAGAATTAAGGAGTGCGTAGATGACTCGTTTAGAGGCGATGATCTTGAAAGCGGACGGATTGATGAGGCAGGCTTGTTGAATGCATTGAAGGAACGAGGCATCGTTGATGATGTGATGAACACTCTAAAATTCGAAGGTCTTGAAAGGGAACCAAGACGATCAAAGGATAGAAAAATGGTAGAAACTTTTGAAGAAATTCCTACAAGAGGTAATACAATGTTCTATTGAATACCCACCAATAATGATTTGAATCCGAACTGTGACATACAGTGTACATGTACAAGAATAAACAAAATAATATTTAGCCGTTTGAACTACATGTACCATGACTTTCCTTTTCTGCTTTACTCCTAAGAAATATTTCACAAGAAAAGAATTTGAAAAATTCATTGAAATCTCTGTTCACTTTGTCCACTAAAAATTACATTGGCAATAATATAGGTTTTAGTAATTTTATCCTACATGTACATGCGTACAATGTAAATAATAATTCCACCGTTTTCAACCCTCTCCCTAAAGAATTCCACTGTTTTAACCCTTGTAAACCTCTAAAGAATTCCACTGTTTCTCAAGTGAGGGTGTGCATAATTAATGCCCAATAAAATCTAGTGTACCGAGTACAATTTGCAAAATTGTGTTATATAACCCTGAAACCCTGCTGCATTAAATTCTGTCAGCTTGCATACTGAGAAAACCTCATTTAAGCTTGTCTTGTATGAAGATGTATCTGAGTTATTCTCGCCACTGTCAACTCTTGTCAGGATTGGTTGCCGGGGGTAACTTACCTTAATATTGATACTGTATTGTCTCATCTCTTGCTTGTCATAGTTGGAGTGGATCCCACCAGGCGGTACTTATATCTTCAGGTTCTCGGAGGAAAGGCATTTTTAGAGCATCTACAAGACCCTGAGCCCATGCCAGGAAAAGTTACATCAACATTTACACTATTTGTTCACTTTAAAGGACAGCGATTTAGATCAAGACCTGTTCCTTGTGCCTGTGAACCAGACATAAATGAAGGTAATATTAACTACTTGTGTTCGTAGCTCACATTCTCCACTTCAGTCTATGAAGATTGCCAAAATTGTTGAAAAATTATGAGATATGCGACTTACTGCATCGGTGATTTTTGCCAACATTTCTGATTGCCTTGTAAGTGAATGAGTGCATTCCCTAGCAGTTAATGTCAATCTTGTCTAGTACATGTACTGTACATGTACATGTATCACAGCCCACTCTCACCATTGCTTTTGTGATATTCTTACTATGAAATTAGCCCTCAGGCCAAAAAATACATGCAATAATGAAATAAAAAATAGACCAATGAATAATATTAATACCCAAAATCCACAGCATGTGAAAAAATGGGCAAGTTTGAATTGGAGGCTTTGGCTAAAACAGCAATAATGTATTTGCCCCTTTCATTTCTTTCTGTGTGTACCGGAGCACAGATGACGTAAAACAAAAGGAACAAAGAACGACAATAATACAAATGCAAAACAAGACCAAAAATACAATACATGTATCTCACAAACAATAGAAGACAATGAGTACCGGTACATGCAGAAAGGTCCCCCTTTCACATAATGAGTACTAAATTGAGTATTATTAACTTCACTAGCCTGTTCCAGGCGTTCGGATAGTGGGGAAAGCGCAAATAGTTGGGGAAGGCGCGAAGAAAAGCGAGCGAAAAAATTGCGGGGAGGCTCTCCCCAGCCTCCCCGCAATTTTTTCGCTCACTTTTCTTCGCGCCTTCCCCAACTATTTGCGCTTTCCCCACTATATGAACGCCTGTAACAGGCTATAACTTCACTTGTTACAGCCACTCTGTATTTGTAATGTTCATAATAATATTTTGCTTGGTATATTTCCACCAACAGGGTTTTTACTGGAACTACAGAAAGATGGCGGTAAAATGGCTGACTCAGCAACTCTTTTATCACTGTCAGACAACATTCACTTAGTCCTCATAAAAACTGATCCCTCTGGTGACACGACTCTGATTGGCTCACATTTCCTTACATGGCGGGACATTCTGTCTTCATCAAATGGACGACTGGCATGTGCTGTTGAAATTAATGGAGTAGGTGCTGAAGCTAAAGTACCCATGGGAATATTAGAGATAAAATTTGAAATAATTCCAAGATTTAGTCAGGTAAATGTGTGTCCTTTAATTCTTAATGGTAACTTTTCAAGTATAATAAACACTGTTATTGGTCAGGAAAACGTTTAACTTGGTGTTTTCAAATATCACAAATACTAAATCATAAAGGGTATATTAAATCAAGTTAACACACAAATCCTAATGAAAGCCATCACACCTCAGCATAACATACAGTGTAATAAAATTTGTCTGAAGTCTGTCTTGTCCCCCGCCTCCTCAATTTTCTTTTCCCACAGGATTCTCAAAAACATAATGACTTTGTGGTATTTAATAATTTACAGGTATTGACATGAAAGGTCTTTCAAAAAACGTTTTGTATTCTTGAGAAACTCTGTCTTGAAAATGTTTTCTGTTAAGATTAACCCCCCTCAAAGAAGCAAATTTGGGTATGCATGCTCTCAGTCATGCACGTACCATGAGTGAACATGCCTTTGGAAACCATACACTATGAGAAAATATACTTGATATGATAACTAGGTATGCCTAATAATAAACAAAGCCTAGTGTTATTGTCTTCTTAGTCGGTGGCAAAAGAGACAGTAAGTACAGTACACTGTGCACATTAAATGTATTATTAAATTTATAATAAAAAAAATCCCTGAGTTGATTGAAGAATGGTTTATGTAATTTATTGTGACAATTAAGTTTTATTTTTAACTCCAGTTCTTAACCAAAGATGTCATATCAGCACAAGTTAAGTTAGAACACTCAAGGATAGCAGAAAGAGAAAGACTGTTCTTAGTTTATGCTAAGCAGTGGTGGAGAGAGTTTCTCCAAATTCGTGCATCTCATAGTAACAGACTTGTGAAGATTTTTGCTCAGGATGAGTGTGGAACAAATCGTCCTGTGTGTTCATTTGTGTGCCCTCTTCGAGCAGGACGATTACTTGATAGTCCTCGCCAATCTGCCAGATTTGTTAGCCTGCTGGGATATGAGCATGCACCATCTGTTGGTGGTGGAAAAGCTGAGATGTGGAGCAGTTTACATGCATTTCTCTGCAAAGGAAAAGGCGTAAGTAAGCATGAAAAAAGCACAAAAACTGAACTTGTAATTTTTAAGTGAAATGGCAAGTCTAATGCAAGGCCTACAAAATTATCTAAGGGCTCAGGGCATAACCAACCTATGTTGCTTTTTTTTTCTCTCTCAGATTTGTCCATTTTTGGCATGTGAACTACAAATTAGTTGCAAAACATTGTTCAGATTTTTTTCTTGATTTGATTCAGATGGCCAAGTTTAGGCCCATACCACTAAATCCCACTAAAAAAAAATAAATCCAGAAGTTTATTCATTTTTATCACCAATAGTCAGCCACTTAGATTCACGCCATCTCCTTATCCTTACGGACCTCCTTAAGGAACCGAAGCACTCCTTGTCCTCAGCTGCTGGCTCATAGTCTTTGCCCGCCTTGCTGAATTTCACCCAGCTGCAAGAACTCACTTTGAGCTGCCCAAAGCTGTATTTCAAGCTCCCACGCAACCACGCATACCTGACTTATCTGCCACTGTCGCAAAGCATGTTGGAATATCAATGGCGAAAACGAACAGGGATATTCCGCCCAAACAAAATACAGAAAATATTAGAAGTCTGGAAGCCCCTTTTCTGATCCAAAGAGTTCCAGACTTTCCCGCCGACTGGTCTTGTCCACCAAGGCCCATTTTCACCTCGAGCACTGAATAGCGCTTTGGACACAAGGCGTGGCAAGGACACGACTCATTTCTTTAAAAGACGCTAGAGATTTAAGGATATCCGGACTTCATGATGTCCTTCCCTCACCCGGTGGATGTTAGACATGGCTTAAACTAGCCACTATGGTCTTTTGTTTGTTGTCTTGTGAATTCAATCAATATCAACTGCCTAGTATATGACGGTATGTTTATTCAGGTCATTGGTGCGGCTCAGGAGTATTGCGGTCCATATTCTCATGGCCAATCTGCTTTGTAATGGCAGTGAAATTACGCTCTGAATGTACGGTCAAAGCACTAGAGGGCCAGAACTCTTTTTTTTAGGTGAAATTAGTCAAATTCCTTAGGGTTAGTGCAAATTCTACAAGGGTTGGTGAAATTATTTGTTGTACGATAAAATGAGGCAAATCTGATCAAAAAATAAATAAATAAAAACGACCTAAAAACCAACATAGGTTGGTTATGCCCCGAGCTCTTCAATGTACTGGAACTGTGTCTAAGAACCTTCTACTTATATTATTCATACATGAATCCCACCAGTTGAGATTTTTTAACTGTTTAATATATTTTGTTCAGTTGATAATGTTAAATGTACATTACTCTATGTAGGGTCTCCCCAGTTAGCACCCGCTTTGTGCTAAATTAACTGCACATTGACACATAGGGTGTGTCCATTAAGGTTACAGTGTACCTTCGAGGGTGTTTCCAGTATAACAGCTCTAGCATCTTAAGATTACACTTAATATACCTAAACCCAGATATCAAATTAAAGCTCATAGAGCTGGCTATCTAAAAATGGAAACCATTTGGTAATAAAATGAATTGTCGAATTTTTTACGACGTCTAAATTCGAACGTCCAAATCAGCTTTAAAACGCTATAACTCAAAGCGATTATTGTATTTTGTTAATTTGATTTGTTCTCGGGTTTCCGGACACGAAGCGCTAAAAAAACGTGTCGGCGATTTCCCATATTCAATTGCAGTGAAAAGTTACAGAATATTTTCGAAAAAGGGAGAAAACAAATTGAAGTGATCGCACGGAAATGGCTCTTGACGAAAAAGTTTTTGGAAATAAGAAATTTGCCTTGTGAAAGTGTCCCCTACAAGCGAAAAATTAACTTTGAGAAAACAGTGCTTAGAAAAACATATCGCTTCATAAACAAACTCAGCCCACAAAAGTTATACCGTCATTTCTCCGTCAATTTTCACTATTTTTCGATAATTTTTTTTGTGGATGAAAGTTCATTCTGTAAACTTTATTTTGACGCCCAAAAAAAAATTCAATAAATTTTTGATCTGAAGGTACACTGTAACCTTAAAGCAGTATATTGAACTCTGACCCATGACAGTACATGACTTTCTATTGAAAATATACAATATTCCTATTCTCAGTATTGAACTGGAACTAGCTTGCAGTCGAGGCTAATGTGGGCAACCCTTTCACATACAAATATTTTAAATTTAATGATATTCCCCTGCTTGAGCTTCTATTGCAAGCTGGTTCCATAGTAAATTACATGTACATGTACATGCATAATAATAATAATAAATTCACTTTACTATAAATTAATAAGTACAACTGGAATAGACACTGACAAAATTATTTATTTTTCTCTTGTTGAAAGGACTGTGAGGACCATGCTGTTCTGCTGTGCAGTCTTTTGATTGGTTTTGGCCTCAATGCTTATGTCTGTGTCGGCACCAAGGCTAAAGGTGCAGCTCATACCTGGGTCATGACGATCAGCCCTGAGGGAGAAGTCACATTCTGGGAAAGTTTGACAGCACATAGGTACATGGTTTGAACCTAATTTGTTGAGAGCAATACAGATATTTGTTTAGCTTGTTCCCGGCATTCAGGTAGTGGGAGAGAAGGATAGGCAGCAGGGGAAGTAAAACATATTGCAATTGCTCCTGGTAGGGAATAGCCATTAAACAGCTCCCCCTTAGTTTTCCTTACTTCTCTTCACTTGTGATTTTACCTTAGGTCATGTTCTATTGGGATCAACCATTTGGTTGATTTGGTTGCATTGTCCCACTAGAACACTTTCCCACCCATTTTCCCACCCATTTTGGGAATAGTCATTACCACACTTTCTCTGTAACTCTATGAAGCAGGTAAGCAAGATGGTGGAAATTTGAGAAGTAGTTCCCCTTGTTTTGTCAGAGTGTTGAGATGCTGACTTTCTGCCATGTGAGTCTGATGACGAACTTGAAGGGATAGCAGCACTATTCCTAGAAAATGAACCGGTACCTGCCTCCCACATTAGTGGATACGTTGAGGAAGTATGCCTGCTAACATGTTAGCAGGCATTACCCATTGTTTTTGCCTGTTTCAAGCTAGTTGAAAAAGGTGATCAACCAAACCAACCAAAAAGGTTTTTTTTTTTCAATAAAACACGAGAAAACCCAACCAACGCAATAAACTGAAAACAGTTTATCCCAATAGGCCTTTATCATGCCCCGCCATTTTGTATAAAAACAAAAGATTTACACCGCTAAGCTTGCAGTGAAAAAGTTGAAAATGAGGTTAGGCAGGCAAAAACAAAGCATTTTATTCTCCGGGGAGTCAACATGGCTGCCACGTGATAAAGGCCTATAGAACACAAAATGGAACAGGCTATTATTTGTTAGCCATTTGCACTTTTTAATACGAATATGGTGAAATACTTGCCAATGACAATGTGCTGTTGCCTAAGAAAAATTCCATGGAGCAAACAAAACCTAAAGTGCAGAAGTTAGGAACCCAGCCTGTGAAATGTTAGGTGCAGTAGCCAAAAATTAGGCACCCAGATCAGTTGTTTTTCCCAGGCTACTGGGCTTCTGTGAAAACCAGCACCTCACTTTGATTTTTATATAATTTATTCATTAATTTATTAACTGAAAATTGTTTTAATTTTTTCTTTAGCGGGTTTGATCCACTGTAAGCCAATGTTGTTGGAGTATTGCCATTATCATTAGAGTCCTTTAAACCTTTTATTCCAATATCAGTATACAAATTCTCCTTCCTTATTCTCAGATGTTTCTTTTAGAAGAAGTGGGGAGAAGTTGTTAAAGAATTCATTTTTGATGATCATGTCCTTAATTCTCCTGACCTTTATGATTGACTTAGCATTGAGCACTATTAAAAGGAGAAATTTAATGCTAATCATTTGATTACTGGGTTACTGGGGTGTGGTGGGGGGGGGGGGTTAAAGGGTTGATCAGAGGAGTTACATGTAAGCATTATTTATTCTTATTCTTATTCTTTAATAAGGGAGGGCACTTGATTAGTAACTGCAGTTTTGTTGACCTTGTTTCACAGGTATGCACATCGTCCAGTGAACCCAGATGACCCACCTGCTCTGAAACAGTCCCGCCCCGAACACCCTTACAGAACAGTAGGATGTGTGTTCAACCACCAATCCTACTACGCAAACAGCCAGGTCAGAACAAGCTACTTTGTTATCAAACAGCCAGGTCAGAACAAGCTACTTTGTTATCAGAGTTGCAAAAGCCTGTCCTCATGAGTGCTATTATTAGGAATGAGTTTAAAAATAAAAATTTGCTTTGCATCTCAAAATTGGTTTGGTGCAGCACAAAAAGCACTTGTGGACCCAATAACGTTGTCATAGAATAGGAAGTAATTAGCTTGTAATCGTCATAGCTTGCAGCATTCATGGGGAACCCACACGTTTATAGCTGTACTTTCAAATCGCGCAATTAAGGTAACGTGTTTTACGTGTATTCTGAGGCATTTTGAATCCATTTCTTTGGGCAAATTTCAATGATTTCTTCCACATTAATATAGCCGAGATTTTAATCCCGATATTATTCGGGAAAATGATGTTGCCTTTCGTTGTTGCACACAACCCCGTGCTTTTAACTTGCATGCTTTCAGACAAATTCCCCCTGAAAACTACAATGGGTACTATAGAAACTGTGGCTACGAGTAATGAAGTACTAATTAAGAAAAATATAATATCAATGAAACGTTTAAGGGAGAATTTAATAATGTTAATTGCAATTCAGACATTAATTTATTCTTGGTTTTCACATGACGTCATTAAAATTAAAAAATCTAAAGTATACGTCCTACAAAGCTGTTTGTAACATGGTATGTGGATACAAGTATTATAATCTTTCACAAAAAGTTTCAGGTTTTAACGATGTTTTCCTTCCGATTTACAAAGGTTTTAAATGTGTCACGCAATTCGTCACGCTATTTCAGATAAGCCGCGAAAATAAACAAAATTGAATTAGCTGAAAGTTATTGTTTGCATTATAAGTGCTTATAAGCCAAGATAATGGAGCTTATAACAAATACAATATTTTTGGATGTGATTTTTGGTGTAATTAAGACTTTGAATTTTTGGTCGCCATCTTTGTGCCCCTGAGTGGGGCACAAAGATGGCCGCTCCATACATTTCTTACTAAAAATGTCTAATACTCGTTCGCCTATAACTCTTGAACGAAATGCTTTTGCGCTTCAAAATTTGGCCAAGATGTGTAGTTTTAAACTCTCTACAATTCCATAAACATTTTGGATTTGAAATCTATTTTTTAATGCTTCTGAATTTTGATATGACGTAAGTGAAAACCAAGAATATGGTATTTCGTGAATATGGCACACGTCCATGTTGGAAAATATATGCTGCTGCCCTGTTCATCTTATTCTCCGATTCCCCGAGAACAACAGTTACTGTTACATATGCGCAGTTGTATTATAAAAAGGAAAAGTGCAAAACCTGATATTATGTAATATGAAACACCCAGCTTGTCTGTAAGACTTGTTTTATCTATCACGACAGAGTTTTATGACATTTTGTAACTATTTCTTTCATTTTTAGCCCACAGACTCCGCTGACGTTTGTGTGTTTGAACTTCAAAATGAAGCGCGGTGGAAAAGCATGAGTGAAGAGGCAATACGATCCGTCTGCGGACCAAAACTCTTGGTAAGAAAAAAAAAATTGGTTCAAAACTGTTCAAAACAAATAATCAAAATCAAATTGCATCAAACCCGAGACAATCTTAACTTGTACTTTGTGTGTGTTTCCCGCCCTTGGGAGCAGTTGCATGTAATAGTTTTCCCGCCCTTGGAAACGGTTAAACGTCTTAGTTTCCCCTTTGTTGGGAACGTTTGTACGTCTTAGTTTTCTCGAGCTTGGGAACGGTTGTACGTCTTAGTTTTCCCGAGCTTGGGAACGGTTGTACTTCTTAATTTCCCCGCGCTTTGGAACGGTTGCATGTCTTAGTTTTCCCTTCCTTGAGAACGGTTAAACGTCTTACTTTTCCCGCGCTTGGGAACGGTTGTATGTCTTAGCTTTCCCGCTCTTGAGAACGGTTGTACGTCTTAGTTTTCCCTTGCTTGGGAACGGTTGTACTTCTTAATTTTTCCAGCGCTTGGAAACGGTTGCACGTCTTAGTTTTCCCGCGCTTGAGAACAGTTGTTCGTCTTATTTTTCCCGCGCTTGGGAACGGTTGTACATCTTAGTTTTCCCGCGCTTGGGAACGGTTGTACGTCTTAGTATTCCCGCGCTTGGGAACGGTTGTACGTCTTAGTTTTCCCGCGCCAGGCATCAGTTGCTCCTTTTCCCGCTCCTGGCACCATTTGCACGTTCATTTTTTCATCGAATCCTCATTGCTTTATTGCTCTATTTGCACCTGTGTAACAGTGCATCTTATGATCTCATCACATCGATAGAATTATTCCAGTACGTTTTCTGAGTACATATACTATGACATTTCTGTTTTTCCCTCGCAGCCTAGAGGTCCAGTCATACCTCCTCTATACCCGCCCAGTGTGGACTCGGCCCTAGTTAGTAATGACATGGAACATGAGTTGAGAAGCCTGGTGACTGAACATAGAAGGGTAAGACCATCATACGTCCTGTACTATTTTCGAAAGAGCTCAAGAACCTTTACGAGACAAGTTGCCAAATTTATATTACACCGCAACTAATATTAAATTTGCGAAATTACTCTCCGACCGCTCCTTGCGCGTGTCCTCGCGGTAGGCGACTGTCGCGCACGCTCGCGTGTCCGCTTGCTCGCTCGACTATCCCTGAGAAAAAAAGAGAGACTTCTCGAAGTCTACTGTACTCCTGCTATTTTATATCCCTTGTGTCTTACTCTATCCCATTGTCAAACTTGGAAAGCACGGGGAATCTTTGCACTGACGATGGAAATCTGCACTACAAAAGCTTAAGAATTTCTGTTGAATGTACAATATGATAAAATTAGGAAAACTTGGTTTGAACAAGTGAGAACAAATTCGCTTTGGCGGACCTGAATTCAGTTAAACACATCGTTTTCGTTTTCATTCTCAGGATCTTGGCTTAAACACCGCTTGGGATGACGAATTAAGTTACATTCTGACCCCAGCGCTGGCTGCATATGAGTTAGAGCACTGTACAGGAGTTTCCGCCGGAAATGAAGAGTTCCAGCATGCCATTAGGCGCGCTATCCCGGATGGACATACATTTAAAGGATTTCCTATACAGTTCGTACATCGCAATGCACGACGGGCTTTTGCCACGTGTCTCAGGTGAGTTCAGTTCTTACATGGACTGCGTTACGAGGATTTGGCTGATTTTTGGTCAAATCTCTGCTAACATCACTGATAACAACATTAAATCATGCAAAAAGTTTGTTTGAACCGAAAAATGAAGATATCAAGTGAATTCCTGATCTATTATAGAAAATCGTTTTCGGTTTGTTTGGTAATGGTGAATTGATCTTTTTTTTTTGTTAACCGGATCAACGCTCGACGACGGTGCTACCTTTGATGTGATACCTGCAGACGGTTAGACCTTCACGTGGATCGGATTACCACGTAGAAATTGCGGTGCTGTGATCACCCTCAGTGTCATACATTGTTCATGGATGGTGTGGGGAGATAAGATCAACAATGGATCGATAGTGGTTGCCTGGAGCGCCTTCATGAGCTGACGTCCGATCAAAGCGCCACGAGACATGTCATATTTGCCCTATCATCAGTATAAGCCATTCCTTCATTCATTCATTCATTCATTTTAATAGGACTCTTCAGTCAATATCAGTTGAGTTCAAAACAGGTGTCCCCGATAGTACACGACCTTACCATCTTAAATCCTCTATGGTTTCATTATTTTGAGGTAAGCGCTGACCACGCTGAAAAGAAGCTGAAAGTTCAGTTATTTAAGTATCTTTTTATTCCTAGGTCCCCAGTATGCGAGGAGATCATTTGTTGCCGTGGAGATCACGTGAGATTGGCAGTCCGGGTTCGAGTGTTCACCTACCCTGAGAGCGCATGTGCGGTGTGGATCATGTTTGCTGTCAGATATCGATCAATTTTATAGACAAAAAAATATTTATTGGACATAAATTAACTGCACAAACAGGATGAGTCCTGAAACATGAACTAAGCTATTATGTTTTGTTGTCATTTATTATCCGACACGTTATAAACTGATTGCGATCTAGAGTGCAAATATGACACGTTGTTATATAGCTGAAGTTTTTCTCAATCCAACGTGTGCGTTCATTGGTTGATTCATTGTCACATGACATCTAACAAACAAATTGTTTCCCGCCAAACGTCCACTGATGAGCGGGCAACATTTGCAAAAGTGGGCAACATTTTTGACGTCAGAGGGTAACAGTGCACTGTTGCCCGCTAGCGCACGTGATCAGACCGAAAAAACAAAAATCCAAAAAACTCCAGCCACTTAACAAATCACTTAATGACTGATCTTTCGGGAAACAGTGAATTTTGTTTCCCATCGAAATCTCGGGAAACAAAATTCACCGTTCCCCTCTGGACTGGCCAGCAGTGCAGGCGTTTTGTTTTTTTTGGTGGGCGAGTGCTGAATTTAATGTTCGGTCGCCATTTCGGTTCTGCACAGCGTGGGGGGGGGGAGGGGTGGGGGGGGGCTGGGAGGACGTCGGACACCTTATTGAGACTTATATAACGTAATGTCGACACTTTTTAAGTGTAAAAAAGAAAATCTAAAATCCCCACTCAGGATTGAACCTGTGACCTCAGCTAGGCTAAGGCTTACATAGCCTACCGTACCACTGTACCACCTGGCTTCTCGGGTTGCTTTGTCCTTAATTTAACTATATAAACTGCTACCCCTAACCCCCTCCGCGGTCAATGTCCGAGGCGTTTTCGTTTTATTTAGTGAGATTTTATTTAATATTAAATGGAAATATGAGCAAGGATGTATAAAAAAATTTAGTTGACGATACTATCTTTTAATTTTATCAAAATGATGAGCTTTTTTCCGTTGAAAACTGACCAAAACTCTTTGCGCCTGATCAAAATTATGTTGGTGAATGGCGCCGACAATTCTGCAGTTCACAGTTTTTAAACACTTGGAATTTTTTTCGTAAACTTTCAAAACGTTTGGTAAATTGACAGTGTATTGGCAATATATTAACTTTAAACAGTAAAAATAACAACCCTAACTTTTAAGTACTTTTCTTAATTTTTGCAAATTTCTCTCGTTTGACCGCAGTTAACCTCTAACCACAACTGAAAGCTAACCAGTTACTCCGTTATATAAGTCTCAATAAGGTGTCCGACGTCCTTCTGGACGGTATGATTTGGGCTTGACCCTGGGAGGAGTGAAAGGGGTAGGGAGGCTTGATCGCGTCTTTTGACTCGCGGTTTTTAAAACGCAGCGCTCGTTAGACCCCCAAATAGAGGTTTTGCACGGCAGCCATGTTGCATGGTAGGAACAATGAAAATGTTTTGCATTAGAAAGAACATTCTTTCCCATACGGAAAAGAATCTATTGTTCCTGCCATGCAACATGGCTACCGTGCAAAACCTGTATAGGCCTGCTTTGCAGGTTACCTCTGGACTAGTCCTTGAGTGTTTATTATTACACCCTTCTTAGTTCTGGCCGCGCGCTTGCAAAAAAAAACACTTTCAAAAGTATCTGAGAATCGTGATACAAAATTAATGTACAGTATGTATATAGAGGAAGAGGTTAAATGGCGTGGGTGTGTCGTGTGTCGTGGGTCTTTTCTGAAAGGGTTGATAAGAAAATGTGGATGGCAGATGATAAGAACTTTAATTTATATTTTTGCAGAGTTTCAGATAATGTTCAACAAACAGTCCTTGTCTTATCTTATACTCACAACTCGCTGTTTGATCAAGATCAAGGTCTATCCGGCTCTGGCCTTAAAATATCAACCGCCACATCAATGTCGCCGTAAATAAACTAGTCTTATTCTATTTTCTATATGTCTTGTAAAAAAGAAATAAAACTAAATAATTAATAAGCAGACTCTTTTCGTTTAACAAAGCTTAACTGGTACGACCGTGTAAATGTAACTGAACTTGACGTGGCTTCCATCCAATTACTGCGTGGTAATGCTCAATTATTATTTTGGTGATGGCAAAAATACTTAGAATAAGGCACTAAACATGAATAAGCCATTTGAGTTTCATTTTCGTTCAACAAATCTTTCAGCTGATGCCTACGTGTATGCACCTATTAAAAATGAGATAGACTGAGTATGCTTTGTAAGAGGCCCAACTCAACCACGTGCAGGGTTGAGTAAATAGTTTAATCCTTTAAATATTATACGTATCAACTAAAATGTTTTGAACCACAAGAACAACGATAATGTTAACGTAACACCATCACCGAAATAAACTACTTTGGATGAAAGCAAAAGGCCTTTGAAATCGTATTCACTGCTTAATATATTGCGATGATTTCAAATCCGATTATTGCAGCGAATTCAAATTTCGATTTCGAGGAAGTATACACGCTAGAAATCTCCGCGGACAAAAGGTGCCTTTGCCAGAAGGCAATATCGTATTAGGATACACGACCCACCTACCCACTCACGCCATTTAGTTAATCTCATGTAGAACTCTGTAGAACTGTAAATAAAAGTGGAGGAGGAGGCTTATGCGGAAAGTTTGCTTTTTTCTCGTTTGATGTTTACGTCTTTTTCGCAATCAATTTTGAAGAAATTCATCGACAGTATGATTACGTTAAGGCTAGTATTTTTAGCGATGCATTGAATTCAGCGCTTTAGAAAATTTCGTTTCCAGGGACAACTTCATTCAAAGAGTTTCTGAAATATCAGCGATCGAAAAACGTGCGGCGTTTATGAGGAACCGATATACATGTAGTTTCGTTCTGGTGTGACTGTTTTATTAAAAGGGAGGTAGGGGGTCGCTACTTTTGAAACGTATCGTTATACATAAGCCATTATTGATTAAATATATGGCTCATTCAGGTATCCAGAAAATGGCGTCAAACTGATCCCAATCCGCAATCGGAAGATTAATAACTGTCACTTCATTCTCGCTTCACTCAACAAAAGGCGCGTGGTGGTCTACTATCATTTATCAGTGTCAGTCAATTTCTAGTTATCCCCATCAAGCTATTTGATGGGGCCATCAATAACTATCCTAGCTATAACGGCCATGAATATTGGATCATTCCTTTTCTCACTGATAACAACCAAAGTTTATGATCCCTCCAGACTTCTAGCCTACCTTATTCAAACAAAATATTTGTTCAAGAGGAGTTGCGGTTGTTCTGTGCGACATTTCCTTAAAACGCAGGTGTAGAAAATAAACTTGCCCACGGGAAGCATTGGTTATTTCTCCACAGTAAATTTGGAAATAATCTGAAATAGGTTCTCTCAGTTTATATTCATCTGTTTTACTTAAAAAATAACGAAAAATAATTCAAACGATACTTTTTAATCTATTCTCAAATTCAATATTAAACCCCATTCTTAACTGTGACAAAAAGGGATTAGAGTTTTCATTAGTCTCGAAACATTTTTGTTTTTGTTCTCAGTTGACATATGCGCACACGTGATTAATTATACCATTCTCTTTTTAATTCTCTTTCTCTAGTTAATCTCGTGTATATAATATTCATTCCGGTTCATTCATATAAATCCAGAATTATCTTCTCAACACATCACACAGATGGCAACATTGACACCGGTACATAATTAGGCTAGAAATGCTGCTAACGACTGATGAAGGATGTGTCTTCGCTACAATTCTTTCGTTTATTTTCATCTTTGGTTTTGTGGGGAACATTTTGGTTTGTTTAGCGATTTACTTCGACAAGGATCTCCGTCAACAACAATCAAATTATTTCCTTTTTAACCTTGCTGTCACTGATCTACTCACGGGAACATTTGTGATACCATTTTGCATTGCTGCGTTAATAGATGGCCACTGGATTTTTGGCGATGTCTGGTGCCAAGCAACAGCGTTTGTCTATTACAGTTTAGCAATCGTTGGACTTGAAACCCTAGCTTTTATAAGCTGGGATCGATATTATGCGATTTTTTACCCTCTAAAGTACAGATCGAACGTGACACCGAAGAGAGTTTTCACCGCGATAGCTTTCTGCTGGGTGTGGGCGGTAGTGTTTACAATACCTTGTGCCGTGTTAGGTTGGTTCCGATATGGCGAATATGAATCAATGTGTACATACAATTTCAGTGGAACGGGTGATACGTGGAAAGCGCGAGTCATAACTTACAGTATTTTTACAATCGTGTTATGCGTGTTGGTCCCATCGACCGTGATAATTTTCTGCTACCTTCGCATCATCACAGTTGTACGGCAACAAGGAAGGCGAATAAACACAATCACTTCAAGAGAAGTAAATAACTCCATTTCAGGACGTTACGCTTGGAGAAACTATAGATTTAAGGGTTTTCGAACAATAACCTTTGTTGTTGTTTTGTTCATTCTCTCGTGGACGCCTTTCAGCGTAGTGCGCCTTATTAAAACGGTAACATGGAATCACGAAATCGTTCCAGCAGCAGCAGACACGTTCGCCAGCGTTATGTCATTATTCAGCACTGCTACTAACCCGATAGCCTATAGCTTGTTTCGAAGAGACTTCAGACGCGCTTTTCAAAGACTTTTTCGAAAAGTTTGTTGTAAATAAAGCCAAACGTATTATTTCCCTCCTTTCGTTGATTTGAATCAAGTAAAATAGTTTTTATGTCTTTGTCGGTTTAAAAACTGATGAAATTAGTTATTATAAGGTTTGCGGGGTGGATTGACGATCCTTCCGTGTTGTTTTTCAATGTTTTCAAGTGGAAATGTCAGGAACATTTCAATTCAAGTCATCAATGGTGGGAAAAGGCTTATGAGCAGGAAATTATCTGCACTTATATAAGTCGTAAAATTATCACGTTTTCCAAATCTCAGTCAGGGCTTTTAAAATGGCATTTAGTTATTCACAGTCAATAAATACCATCAAAAAATTTAGTTTTGTGATGACTTTAAATTACTTTTTCAATGAGAATAAATATGAACTTGCTTTCCTCAGTGTAATATCCTTATACCTACGAGCAATTTTCCAAATATATCATTTGAAATGCAAAAAAAAAAATTATGGAATGGCGCCAAGAAGCTTTCTACCCAGAAGCAACGAAGCAATTATACTTTTAAGAAAACATTAACAGCACCTTTAACTGACGATAAGTTTTTCAAAGTTAGTTAATTTTTTTAATATTAGTTGGAGGACAGTTTTTTATGTTTTCCATGCTTCAATGAGGGGAGCCTGTAGTCTAAGACTAGAATGTCACCAACATTTTTTGAAAAGAATTTGAAACTCGCCGCCTTAACTCCTTACTTTTATGGTTGAATCTGATGTAAAAAAAAAACATGCATGCAAACTTTTATTGCTGTTGTTTTTTAAAATTTGTTATTTTTCATGTTCTTTTGTTACGCAGCGGTAAAGTGTCAGTCGCCCCCTCTGAATGTATTGCGGTTTTGGGTAATCATCTTTTAAACATATTGATATGGCTTTCCTTTAATAAAAAACAATTTCCAAAAAGACTTAACCTGAATTTAGGTGCTCTTTCCAGACAAGCAGGTGTTTAAATTGACTTTCCAGTCTAACTAACAAAATCCTTGGAAGTTAAGAGGTTCTCCTTTCATAAACTCTTGCCGTCATTTCACAACGTGACGTGAACATTTTTAATAGCTGTTCCATCAAGATAAATAAAAGTAAAAAAATTTACATATGAAAAGAATTTTTAATTTGCAGTGTGAACTGTGAAAAGAGCGGGTTGCAGACACAAAACACGGGTGATATCATGAATTTTATTATTTTGTTTTCAAATAACCTACAATGGAGTTTGACCGAGGTGTTCGAAGCCTGTGCAAATTATTTGTTTTACAGTTTTCATTATTTACATTTAATTTGTCATAGACCTTGGAAACCAGCTTTACAACTGCAACTAAATTGATGAAAATGAAAAGAGTTTTACCGGTATAAACCGGTATCAGGCTATTAAAGCCATGAATGTAGATGAGGAGTTTAGCCATAGAATTGTCCATTTTGCATTTTTTGAACCATTTTCAGTATATCCATAGTTAACTATGGTATATCTAAGGGCCGATTTACACGGTACAATTTTGTCGCATGCGACACGCTTAAAGCCCCTTTCCCACATACACGAATTTTCGTACGGTCGATCACGATTTTGGAATTTTTAAAAATCGCGGTCTACCGTGTCAATTTGCGCGCGAATCACCAATATGCTGTTGCGGTCGACCACGGCGACGCTACGGTGGTACTACGATGCTACTACGAAGGTGTTACGTTTGTCTAAAAATTTACGATGCACCACGATTTTTTTTGACATGTCAAAAAAAAATCGTGATCCTTTCAGGTGTCGTCACGGTCCATTAAGGCGCACCACGAATTGCTACCGTCGACCACGAATTTCGTCCCGACGCCACTGCGATTTTTAAAAATTAAAAAATCGTGATCGACCGTACGAAAATTCGTGTATGTGGGAAAGGGGCTTAAAACATGCTTACGATATGCTTACAACACGAACTACTTCGTTTAAATCAACTCAAGTCATGTCGTAAGCATGCCGTAAGCATGCCGTAAGCATGTCGTAAGCGTGTCGCATGCAACAAAGTTGTACAGTGTAAATCGGCCCTTAGATATACTGAAAATGGTTTAAAAAATGCAAAATGAACAATTATATGGCTAAACTCTCCATCTACATTCATGGCTTTAATAGCCTGATACCGGTAAAACTCTTTTCATTTTCATCAATTTATTTGCAGTTGTAAAGCTGGTTTCCAAGGTCATGCTATAACAAATCAAAGCTTTTTATTCTTGGAATTTTTAAGAGTTTGTTAAAATCATCTGTCGTAAGAGTAAATCTCAGTATTCCCCGGTACTTAACTCTTTTTCATAATAGACGAGTGTAGTCTCAGTGGTTTTACAGCTAGACGGTCCCAGGTCGCTCGCACTCACTCCCTCCTCTCCCCGTCTGATGTCCTTTGTTTGAGGGCTTGTTATTGACGTCATCTGACCGTTGGATATTTCTACCAATCAGAATAACCTCAATCCATTCTTAAAATCAGTTCCTGATGGAAAATACGACTAATAACCACTCCGGATTGGTGGAAATATCAAACGGTCAGATGACGTCAAGAACAATCCCTCAAACAAAGGACATCAGAGATAGAGAGCCAGATATAGATACATGATGTTTATTTAGCCATTCTGTTACAGCTGAAAAGCTGAATTGCGTAGAAACTTTACAAAGAGAGGAGGGAGTGAGTGCGAGCAAGCTCGGACCATCTGACAAACCCCTGAGGCTACACTCGTCTATTATCGACAAGAGTTGAAGTACAAAAACAATAATCCCACAATGATTTTTGTATCCAAAGCATACCAGAAAAATGTAAATATAGTTTAACATGTGGTACAAAATGTGTCATTCTTTCTCTATTCATTAATTAACCATCTGTCACAAGCAAGGGTACAAGCAGAGCAAGCTGTAGTCGTCATATTCACCGACGCAAAAACCTTCAAATCGCTAAAATTCGCATTTTCAGTTCAGTTCACAGTTTGTGTGGGGTTCCTGTGAATAGTTTCCTCAAGGTGAATGCTGGGTAACCGATAAACGTGACATTTGATTCTTGTAACGCAAAACACGTGAATGTTCTTTTGGAAGGACGGCACGATGGAAGGGCAAAATGAACAGCAAACCAAAGTCACTGACGAGATATTTAAAGAACAAATACTCCATAAATTAGACGAGCTTAGAAAGGCGAACTTTCTATGCGACACAACTGTTCGAGTCGAAGGACAAGATTTTCCCGCTCACAAGAATGTGTTATCTGCTACGAGCGATTACTTCAAGGCTCTGTTTTCCAGTGAGTTACAAGTGAAAGAAAACCAGAGTAACGTAGTGGAGCTAAACGATATGAAGTCAAGCACGATTGCTACAGTACTGCAATTTATTTACACTGGGGAAGCAAGCATGAGCTCTTCCAACGCACAAGATCTTGTCGTCGCCTCTGACTACTTGATCATTCCAAGTTTGAAAACAAAAGCTGCACAGTTCTTAGGGGAAACGATAAATGCTTCCAATTGTTTAGCGATCGAATCCTTTGCTTTTCACTACAACTGTGTCTTGCTCAGCCAAGCGGCCGTGAAATACAAATGCCAACATTTCGTTTCCTTCGTGAAATCAGAGCATTTTCTATCGCTTGAGTTTGAGAAAGTGCGAGATTTGACGTGTGAAGACGAACTGAATATTTCCAAAGAAGAAGAGGTTTATGAAGCAGTGATGGCGTGGGTCAAGCATGATTTATCATCAAGAGAATGTTTTCTCCCAGATCTGTTGAAATGCTTGAGGTTGTTCTCCATGTCAAAATACAGCCTGCAGAAGATTTTAAATAAAGAAGTCCTGATCATCAAGAATCCCATCTGTTCCAATATATTGTATAATGGACTGGACTTTTTCGTGTTCCCGGATCGGTTCCTAAGCAAGTTGCTAAAACATCGCACATCCATCCAGAAAGAAGAACACGTGATAGTTATTACAGGTGGTGCCCCCGACTTTGAAGAGGTTTCAGATACCTATTGTTTTGTCCTTTCTAATAAGAAATGGGCATCTCTTGCTCATATACCTCGCTCTTGCATTTCAGAAGAATGTATTTGGTTCGTTTCTACTGTTTGTGGAGGACTTTTGTATGGATTGGGTGTTGAAACTTCCAAAGTAAGTTGTTATAACCCACAAGAAAATGCATGGAGGTCAAGAAAAACACCTTTTAGTTGTCACACAGGCTGTGCATTGACATCATTTAATGAAGAACTTTATGTAATGGGTGGGCTGTATGTGAATGATGAAGACTTCTCTGACATTATGATATGCGAAGTTCATAAGTACAATCCAATGTGTAATGAATGGAAGCAGTTAGCATCAATGAAAACCTGTCGGGCTGGTCACTGTGCAGTTGTTCTAGAGGATCTCATTTATGTGATTGGAGGTTCTGATGGCCATACCTCTCTGAAGAGCATTGATAGCTATGATCCATCAACCAACCAGTGGAGTAAGGTTCCAGATATGGCAAATGCCCGTAAGCATGCTGCAGCAGTAAATGCTCGTGGGAAAATTTTAGTCATTGGTGGATATTGTGATAACAGTGAAACAGATGTTGAACATACTTGTGAAATTTTTGATGCACATCTTAATGAATGGAGCCTGGTATCCAGTCCTATCATTCCACGGTGTAAGTGTGGAATTGTGAGTGTGGATGATATGGTATACATTTTTGGTGGAGAGGATACAGATGAGTGGCTGGAAAGTGTGGAGTGCTTTGACTTTAAAAGCAATGAATGGAAAGAAGCAGATGAACCAATGCCAAGGGCTAGGACAAGGATGCAAGCTTCATTGCTGAAAGTACCAAAGAAGTTCATTAAAAGCTTACCAGCTCATCCTGAATGATGAAACATTTACTCATAGTTCTTTTTATGCCTTGGCCTTAAGAAAGGAACAGCATGAAGCAATTAAGTTGTAAGGCTGCATGATATGGGCTTGTGAGGGGATCTTGGCAGTCATTTTTTCTGATCAAGTCACTAATCTCAGGCAAAAAAATAAGTGTCTTTATATAAAAGAAGTGGTGGGAAATTACTTATTAGATGACTTGCAGTTATTTTAAAGGGGCTATGTCACCAGATTTAAGTAACACTTTGAATAGCCAAAAGACATATTTGTATAAAACAAAATCTAAAACTAATGGTCCAGTTTTGTTATCAAAATCTTATTATTACTATATTAATGCACTGAATCTATTAATGTGTGATTTTAGCAGCGGATGACCAGGATGGAAATTAAATGCAACTTGAAAAATTTATGCGAAGTTTTTCAAGTTCTTCCTCGGCCCCATGTCTTTGAAAAATCGATAAAACATGGTGTGGTTTATTCTCTCTTTTAGAATTCACTTTAAATAAAATTTTGAGCGTTAAATTGCTGTATCAGTAATTTTTTGTGCCATTTTGGTGAAAAATCAGCCAAATCCATGGACATAGCCCCTTTAATCTCATCTTGGTAATATTTTAACAACAATTCTTTTGGTGCAAAAAAAAAATACCTTGTCAACAGTTTAGAGCCGTTACATTGCTCCACGTGTCTAGAAACTCAAAAATTTGAGCTTTTCATAGGCTATTTACCAGTATCTGTTTTCCTTTGGCTTGTGTTAAGGCCTTTAAAGTATTGAGTCATCTAAGAATCCGTGATACATTACTTCCAACTTGGAATAATGTAGAGCTCAATACAAATAGCATTTTAATTAAAACCCTTAACAGGGTTTCTCAGAGAAATTTTTCTGTAATTGTTTCCAGCCATTCAAACAAGTCTAAATTAATTTGCAGTTAAAAGTTATGGGAATGTTTTCTTAATTTAGAGTCTTGAAAAGGAAAAATTTTGCTAGAATAATGAATGGTGAAGATTTAGTCAATTTCAAGTTAAAGTTAAATGACTCTTCAAGCCAACATATTTTTTTCTAAAGAAGTGGGATCTTTTGGTCTAATTAAATGTCTTTTTTTTTCAAACAACATTTAACAAGCAACATTTTACTAAGCTATATAATGTTTCAGCAAAGAAAACGACAACACAATTTGTAAATGAAAAAGTTACAATTGGACACAGGCAGTTATTCAATGGATTCCACCAAAATAGTCAGCTATTGACCTGGCCCCGGTTGTTCAAAAGGTGGATAGTGCTATCCACCGGATAAATCACTATCCAGTGGATAACACAATGGATTTTGTTAATACTTATCCACTGGATAGTGATTTATCCACCTTTTGAACAACCGGGGCCTGGAGTGCTCTTGCATGGGTATCATGAAACTTTCAGTTGTACAAATTATTGATAATGATATTTAACTCAGGGCCATTTTAACAAGGTGAATAATAGAGAATAACAATGCTTTTTTATTGTTTGAATGCAATCAGGCTCTTTTTTCTTCAAAGATAGTGAGTGCCAAGGGTGTGAGCAGCAAATGGTCAGAAGCTGCAAGGAACAAGAGCCGTGGCCTAAGCACCCTTGTTACTCACAACTTGCGAGCTACATGTACCGCCCCTTCCCCTTGCACCATGTACCACATTGCATGCTTGCTACTCCACTTTGTTTGAAGAAAAGAGATTGAATAACAAAGTTTTATTCCTGTTTTATAGTGACCAAACACCTAAAACTTTACCATAAGGAGTTTTGTTTAAAATTGTTATGAAAAATAGGTAGACTAAAAGTGGTGATCTTGGAGAACAATATGCTGCTACTTTTGGTTACCAATAGGCTTCTTGTTCAGTTGGGATTTTAATTGTCCTGTGATACACATACTGGTATGGAACGGGTTATAATATTGCAATTTGCAGGATATTTTTTTAATATATAACTATTTTACTCATAAACGCATTGTTATTTTGAATATTGAAATATTCCTTTATCAGTTTTCTTGAATAAACTTGAAAAACAAACAGGGACTTCAACTCTGTAAAATGTGCACAAACACGGTTTTCTTGTTATTTGACTTGGTTATTTTAGATTGTGATTGCGATGCAACGACAGGGTAGACTATTAGAGTCGGCGTTTTCTCGCCTTAACACTCTCAGTTTCTTTTTTAGGAAAATTGCGGGTGGTTCTCAAGGACACTGGGTTTAAAAACGCTTGGAATGGCGTTATACTGCTTTTAATTTCCATATCATTTTAGTGCCTTAAAAGTGCCAATTCAATCAAATTATTAAATTTCATTTTTTTTTTGCCTTTTCGAAAGGTAATAATGCATTTAGTAATCTTTCCAAACCGTTTTTCAATTCGATCAAGGGAAAACGTTTGCATGTTCCTGAACGGTTCCAAAAGATAGCCAGCGAAAGTGACGTCAGACACTCAAATATTCCTCTCTTCGGAGTTGTTGTTTTGCAGGGAACGGCAAAGAAATGTATCAAAATGTCAAACGCACGTGAGAGGCATTGTTTTCGCTTATTAAACTTTTTGTTTTGTGCCGTTCTCGCTGCCGTTGTCGTCGTAAGTGATTGAATTGTGACTGTGAGAGAGGCATTTTTGTGTCTCTGACGTCACTTTCGCTGGCTATCTCAGTTTTGGAACTTCAGGAACATGCAAATTTAATAGCGGCCGTGCAAATGGGAAAAGTACGGTCGAAAGAGTCGTTTTTTCTTGATCGTAGTGAAAAACGGTTTGGACAGATAACTAAATACATTATTTCCTTTTGAAAAGTGCACAAAAATAAAATTTAAAAATTTTATCGAACTGGCTCTTTAAAGGCCCATCGTCACCTACCGTGATGCACCGCGCATTGTTTATTTTGATTTGGACCCAGATAAATGCGATCTCTCGCGAAGTGAAATTTTGGCCTCTCATCTCCAGGAAGAAATGAACACTGAGTTTGAAATTTCGTTCGACATTGATTTTAAAATTTATTAGACTAAGTCCAAAGAAGCGGTCCTGTTAGATATTAAAAGTCCGTATAACATGTCTCGCATTTTGTCTGGGGCCGCTCAACCCGCCTTTGTGTAGTTCCAGTCGCCGAGGTAGTTTCCTCCGCTTCGAAAGATCGCATCGAAAATAGTTTCACGTCAAGGGACGCGGAAAGCCTCCTGCTATTTTTACCGAAAGTTTAAGGTTGATGCCCCTTAAAACGAAACCTCCAGCGAGCCGAGAAGTGTTTGTATTTTGTGGGCTGTTCTGTCGGCTATCTGATTTGCATCGGGCATAATTAATGAGCTCCGATGGCGAAGGACGAGTTTCTCGGCTTCAGAAGTTTGCATAAAAAAAATTCGACGGCTAGGGACGGGAAAAACCTCCTTCAACCTCCATGGAATATTTCACATAGATGCTGGCAAAAACGACTCCGCGGCGAGCCGAGAAGTTTTGAGCTTTTCTGTTGTTTACAGTTACGGTCGACCGGTCATGCATCAACGGTAATAATATTCAAATGTCAACTGATAGTATCTGTATGTGGAAAAAATTTACAAAGAAAAGATTCGAAGATAAATCTTAACTAGTAGACAATATACCTATTTCTTTTGCATGGACGAGCAAATTTCTGAGCAAAACCTTTTGAAGGATCTCGTTTCTTGACAGCTGCCTCGAGACTTCGACGGCGTTGCTTAGAAAACGTATCAGTAACAATGGAAAATAAAAGAACTGAAACATACAAAAACAAGATGCACATGCCTTGAATATGACCTGAATATTTGAACGAAATCATCTTGAAGTTAATAGACGATACAGATTCCCCGATGTAAACGGATTATTTTAGGAATCAAACTTTCTCGCCACAAAATGGATTTTCATGGACCCAGAAATTCTAGAACGCCCGCAATGAGTCACAGTAAGTGACGATGGGCCTTTAAAGGAAACTATGTAAATTTAAAGCTCATGCAGTTTGATCTCTTCCCTTTTTTTAGCTAAATATTTCAGGGGAAGAAAATGTATCGAATAGAATCTTAAGTTTCCCGCAAAATTCGTAGTTGCTTTCTCCTTTCCGAAAATACCAACAAAATGACATTTTTATCCGTCCGAAAACAAACTGGTCACAGTACAGTATGATGTGCCCGAAAATGCGGGGCTCCAAGGCAAAACTAGAACCGGGCTTTTCCACAGCTCCGGGTTCCAGACATTGTTCGGATGAAAAAAAAACTGGGCTCTGGGGCTGCAAAGAAAAACAATCAGGACTCCAGTCACCTTAATCAAATTTGGCACCTGTTCTCTGCACCAATGCAGGCCTAACAAACCTGTTATGTTTTAGAAATACCACCCTTCCCCTCCCCCCGGAAAAACTTTGAAAGAGCGACTATTTTACCTAAAAGGCAAACTCCTTACAAAACTGGCTTAGAATTCTACTGCTGACCACCGTTGTATGGTACTTTATTTCTTTTCAAAGTGAGTTAAAATATCCAATTTTATGGTAGTATTTACCTTGTTCAGGAACGATCTTGGTATGGAGTGTGTATGTATTTTAGTGTTAATATTTTCACATTTGTCGCGATTTTATTATATAATTATCGGCCCGTCTACGGAACAGTTTGTTGCTACCTGAAAGTTACGAAACCCCTAAAGAGAACTACGTCGTCAGCCAAAAGAAAGCAATTGTCACTCCATGTGTGACTAAGGTTTTTCGATGTCTTCTTTAATTGTTGTAGGGTCCACGTGTGGACCGTCAAAAATTGCAAAGCCGACTGTATTTCAAGTCGTCTTGCTGGGTATTGGGAAAAGTTTTCAATCAGCAATAACCGCGCCTCGGATGAACCTCACTGGCTACGGTAATGCCACTGCGCAAAGCTGATGTGACCACGTTACAACGAACAGTTTGAAGTAATCTTTGACGCCATCATTGTGGGATGCATTTATGTGTCTTAGTCTTACTTCAATCTCGAGAACGGCACTTTATTTAAATAAATGAAAGTGCAAGAAAGTTACACAATTTAGCAAATTAGAAATTTAAACTAGCGTTGGATGAAACATTCGCGGCAAAAGAAAGTACGTCATCAAACAAATCGAGCAAACTACGCATGAGCACTTTGGCAGTTTCTTTGACTTTGAGTCAACTTGACAACTTGTTTGATAATTCAGTCGTGGTTCTGCCCTGTATAGTCTTCTACGCATCCTTTATTTGGGTCCCAACGCATCGGCTGCTTGGGAAAATATGCAGGAAATTGCATGGCTTGCGCTTTCATTGGCTTGATTCACTTTGAAACCTGCAAAATATTAGTGCATTTGTCCAAGTAAGCGCACCGCACCCGTCTGCCTTGCGGACCTGTTGTCCCACAGTTGTTATCTCGAGATGTTTTCTAGGAAGCGTGACATCAGAGTAACGCAACACAACCACATGGTTCGGAAGATGCTGCAAGATGGCGCCGAGCGACCATCACACCATAGAGGTACAGGATAAGCAGCAAAGTTTCTTGTCTGAGGAAACAACACGATGGCAGAGACCAGGCCTTGAACCACTGTCCTTCAGGTTGAAAGGCCAACCGCTGACCACTGCACCACCGCGCCACCACCGAGTCAATCTCGTCAGTCAGCAGGTCATCGCGACCCGCTGATCAAGCAACCTGAGGACTCCACTGGTTACGAGATTGCCGCCGAGTTACAAACTACGAGAGACAAACATCACCTATTACACGCAATGTAAAATTGCGTTGATGTCCATTTACTAAAAACGTCTCTTTCGTTCAGATGTAATTGTAATCAAAGACAATTGAGTGACACTGATTAACGTGTTTTACATCACCATGTTGTTTCACCGGTATTTCAATTGCATTTTCTCGAATATATCAAAGGGATCTAGCAGCCATCTCGTGAATACGAAATAACGTAAGGTTATTTTCAGTCGTTCGTGATGTTTTGTAATTAAGTTTCAAGCTTTTGATAATCCTTTGAATTTGAATTTGTTCGGTTGTACTACATTCGTAGCACTACGCGGGCACTACGCACGGCAACAATTCTTTACCACAAATCTTCAAATTAGTTTGAATACTCAACAAGACCTTCTTCACTCAAGCCACACCAACACTCTGTAACATGTGTGTCCGTGCGACGCGCAAGGCTAGCTCGCGGGCGCGTATGACGTTGCAAAACATGCGTGTATAACGCCACACAACATCCGAGATCTTAGCAATTTTGAAACCAAAGCGAGGCTCCGTTTTTCGCGAGGCTACACGGCCGAATGTCACGTCAGCTTGGTAAACAGTTTGGTTGGATCTTTTGTTGTGTTTAGCGGAAAAAACTGTTTACATTTTTTTCGCGGTTTGCTACTCAAGACAGGAATATTAATTAAGCGATACTCAGAAGCCGCTATATTGAAAAAAGAATAGCTTTCAGAAATAAAATCTTGCTTCGAGAAACTTCATACGTTTTTATCAATGCAGGAGCAATACGGGGGATGTTTGTTTTTCGGATTTCAGAACCGAAGAAGCGGAGATTTAAAGAATTTCCAAGCAGTCGTGGGACTTAAAGGTAAAACAAATTATAATATGACCGTACGGCCCCACTGACGCAATCCTACAGAAAATAGAATCGCAAGGTGACGTGAGCGGGGCCGGGCGGGTTGACGTGAGCCGGTCCGGAAAAAGCCGTCTGGCCCCGCTCGAGTTCAAGTGACCTCGCACTGCACGACTATTCTTGTACTTTCTAATCATGTTATTTACTGAGTTTGGTCGGGCCGGACGGGAAAATATTTGGCTCGAGGTCATGGCGCACGGACCTCGCTGCGCTCGGTCAGTACGCCATGACCTCGAGCCAAATATTTTCCCGTCCGGCCCTCCCACTCAGTCAATAAGCGCATATTACATTTTTCGATGGGAATTTATGTTGATATCAATCCGTGATTGACTTTTTCTTTGTGTTCTCGTTAGTTTTGGAGAATTGTTTATAAAACGTGCTTAAATTCAGTCGTATTGATTTCTTAAATTTCCCCGGAGAAAGCTCGGCCTCGATGCGCTACAAATGGTACACGCGTTTTGCTTTTAAACATAAACTTATGGAGATTTGAATAAAATTTTAGGTTGAAAAACGATTTTATGTTGACAAAACAAGACATGGATTTTTAAGTTCTATCTTCACTCGCGTCGCCTTATGCAAATATGTTTGTGTATTTTTTGCAATTTTGATTTCCAAATCAGTTTCTCGGGCAATTTTCGACACGCAACAGGTCATTTTATTAGGAAATTAGTCAAACTAGTTATTCTAGACCGAGAAAAAAGTTGTTTTTGTGAACTTTTGCACGGTCTAAATGTACTGTGCAGACAGTCGCGTAATACTGTTTTTGAGAATTGCTAAATTTGAACAATAGGCCGGTTGTCAATCTTAATTCTTGTGCTTCCGACCTTTCACCTTAGTTAAGCTTATGATCGGCTTTCTGTTCACAGAGCTACGCTGTTAGGCTCAGCCTATCTATATACAGCTATTTCAATTAACGTTGTCGGGTGAAAGCTCAAAGCTCAAAGCTCAAAGCCTACAAGTCAAGACCGAACGAGTAAACCGAGCGCCTGTTCCAGGCATGCAGATAGTTGGGAGTGGTGAAACGAACAGAAACGGCGCGAATGAGCGATACGACGAGCGGGAAAAACGTTTATTTTGCGCCGCTCCCAACTATCTTGGCTTGTAGCTTTGAGCTTTCATCCGACAACGTTAATTGAAATAGCTGTATATTATATTCTCACTAAGGTGTCCCACCTCCTTCTGAGCTATAACATATACATAGACTCTTAAGTGAAACAAAAGAAACGGCAAACTGATCCTTACGGCAGAAAAACAGAAGCAGAAGCAAAAACAAATAAAATAAAATAAAAGTGGAATATTATAGTGCCCAATATTTCGCTTTGCAACTAACAAGCTTCTTCAGGGGCTAGCACTATAAATGATTATAAAACCGTCATACAAGTGGTTTTGAAAAAATAAAGAATAACAAAAACAATGAATATGATAGGTGGAGGGTTTGACGGGTGATAAACTAAACTGACTAGTGATGAGAAAGTTAATGAAGTTCGTCGCGTCTGTTGATCCCAAGTGGTTCTAACGTCTTTGCTTTATCTATGAGAAATGCTTCCCGCGCTTTTCGTACAGAGTCTCTGCTATTACGTAATAACTCAAGTGGTATAAGTTGCATATCCTTAGTAGAGTGTGCCTGTACGAAAAGCGCGTGAAGCATTTCTCATAGATAAAGCAAAGACGTTAGAACCACTTGGGATCAACAGACGCGACGAACTTCATTAACTTTCTCATCACTAGTCAGTTTAGTTTATCACCCGTCAAACCCTCCACCTATCATATTCATTGTTTTTGTTATTCTTTATTTTTTCAAAACCACTTGTATAACGGTTTTATAATCATTTATAGTGCTAGCCCCTGAAGAAGCTTTGTTTTGCAAAGCGAAATATTGGGCACTATTATATTCCACTTTTATTTTATTTTATTTGTTTTTGCTTCTGCTTCTGTTTTTCTGCCGTAAGGATCAGTTTGCCGTTTCTTTTGTTTCACTTCAAGTACTAATACTGATCTAGGTCTGGAAACCCAGATCCGGCCATTCTCAGCGGTTTGTTGTAGTGATCGTGCATTCTATGTTTCTTGTTATACATAGACTCTACCCTGTCACAAGCCAGGGGTCAATTTAATAAAACTTTTACAAGTGTAATTTGCAAGTGTAGCCATTGTTTCAGAGATTGAAAACAATAGCTACACTTGTAAATTACAGTGGTAAAAGTTTTATTGAATCGAGCACAGGGTACAAGCTCAGCTTTATAACGCAGTGTGTGTGGGTACCCTGTGAACAGTCTGCTCAAGGTGAGCGCTGGGTAATCGTGACATTAATGCTGTGCATGTAGTAACGCAACGCAACACGTGGATGTTCTTGTGAAGGACTGTGGAAGGACGGCACGATGGTAAGACAAAATGAACAGCAAACCAAAGTCACTGACGAGATATTTAAAGAACAAATACTCCATAAATTAGACGAGCTTAGAAAGGCGAACTTTCTATGCGACACAACTGTTCGAGTCGAAGGACAAGATTTCCCCGCTCACAAGAATGTGTTATCTGCTACGAGCGATTACTTCAAGGCTCTGTTTTCCAGTGAGTTACAAGCGAAAGAAAACCAGAGTAATTTAGTGGAGCTAAACGATATGAAGTCAAACACGATTGCTACAGTACTGCAATTTATTTACACTGGGGAAGCAAGCATGAGCTCTTCCAACGCACAAGATCTTGTCGTCGCCTCTGACTACTTGATCATTCCAAGTTTGAAAACAAAAGCTGCACAGCTCTTAGGGGAATCAATAAATGCTTCCAGTTGTTTAGCGATGGAATCTTTTGCTTCTCAGTACAACTGTGACTTGCTCAGCCAAGCGGCCGTGAAATACAAATGCCAACATTTCGTTTCCTTCGTGAAATCAGAGCATTTTCTATCGCTTGAGTTTGAGAAAGTGCGAGGTTTGATGTGTGAAGACGAACTGAATATTTTCAAAGAAGAAGAGGTTTATGAAGCAGTGATGGCGTGGGTCAAGCATGATTTGTCATCAAGAGAATGTTTTCTCCCAGATCTGTTGAAATGTTTGAGGTTGTTTTCCATGTCAAAATATAGCCTGCAGAAGATTTTAAATAAAGAAGAGCTGATCATTAAGAATCCCATCTGTTCGAATATATTGTATAATGGACTGGACTTTTTCGTGTTCCCGGATCGGTTCCTAGGCAAGTTGCTAAAAGATCGCACATCCATCCAGAATGAAGAACATGTGATAGTTATTACATGTGGAGCCCCCGACTTTGGAGAGGTTTCAGAAACTGATTGTTTCGTCCTTTCTAATAAGAAATGGGCATCTCTTGCTCCCATACCTCGCTCTTGCATTTCAAAAGAGTGCATCTGGTTCGTTTCTACTGTTTGTGGTGGACTTTTGTATGGATTGGATAGTGAAACTACCAAAGTAAGTTGTTATAACCCACAAGAAAATGTATGGAGGTCAAGAAAAACACTTCTTTGCAGTCACACAAGCTGTGCATTGACATCATTCAATGAAGAACTTTACTTAATGGGTGGGCTGTATGTGAATGATCAAGACCTCTCTGACGTGATGATATTTGAAGTTCATAAGTACAATCCAATGTGTAATGAATGGAAGCAGTTAGCATCAATGAAAACTTGCCGGGCTGGTCACTGTGCAGTTGTTCTAGAGGATCTTATATATGCGATTGGAGGTTCTGATGGCCATACCTCTCTGAAGAGTGTTGAAAGCTATGATCCATCAACCAACCAGTGGAGTAAGGTTCCAGATATGGCAAATGCCCGTAAACATGCTGCAGCAGTAAATGCTTGTGGGAAAATTTTTGTCATTGGTGGATATTGTGATAACGGTGAAACAGATGTTGAACATACTTGTGAAATTTTTAATGCACATCTTAATGAATGGAGCCTGGTATCCGGTCCTATCATTCCACGGTGTAATTGTGGAATTGTGAGTGTGGATGATATGGTATACATTTTTGGTGGAGAGGATAGAGATGAGTGGCTGGAAAGTGTGGAGTGCTTTGATTTTAAAAGCAATGAATGGAAAGAAGCAGATGAACCTATGCCAAGCGCTGGGACAAGGACACAAGCTTCCTTGTTGAAAGTACCAAAGAAGTTCATTAAAAGCTAACCAGCTCATCCTGAATGATGACACATTTATTCATACAGTAGTTCTTTTTATGCCTTGGCCTTAAGAAAGGAACAGTATGAAGCAATAAAGTTGTAAGGCTGCATAATATGGGCTTGTGAGAGGATCTTGGCAGTCATTTTTTCTGATCAAGTGACTAATCTCAGGCCAAAAAAATAAGTGTCTTTATATAAAAGAAGTGGTGGGAATTAACTTATTAGATGACTTGCAGTTATATTAAGGGACTGTCACCAGATTTAAGTAACACTTTGAGTAGCCAAAAGACGGTCACATTTGTTAGCAATAATATTATTATTACTATATCAATACACTGAATCTATTAATGTGTGATTTTAGCAGCGGATGACCAGGATGGAAATGAAATGCAACTTGAAAAATTGATGCAAAATTTTTCAAGTTCTTCCTCAGCCCCAATGCCACGTCTTTGAAAAATCGATAAAACATGGCGTGGTTCATTCTCTCTGTTAGAATTCACTTCAAATAACATTTTGTGCATTTAATTGAATTCATTGGTGAAAAATCAACCAAATCCATGGACATAGCCCCTTTAATCTTATCTTGGCAATATTTTAACAAGATACTTCTTTTGGTGCAAAAAATACCCTGTCAACAGTCTAGAGCTGTAACATTGCTCCACATGTCTAGAAACTGAAAAAATTGAGCTTTTCATAGCCTATTTACCAGTATCTGTTTTCCTTTGGCTTGTTTTAAGGCCTTTAAAGTATTAAGACATCTAAGAACCAGTTTTACATTTCGTCCAGCTTGGATTAATGTAGAGGGTAATAAAAATAGCATTTAATTTGAAACCCTTAACAGGGTTTCTCAGAGAAATTTTTTTGTTATTGTTTCCAGCAATTCAAACAAGTCCCAATTAATTGGCAGTTAAAAGTTATGGGAATGTTTTGTTAACTGAGAGTCTTAAAAAGGAAAAAATTTGGTAGAAGAATGAATAAGTTAAATGACTCTTCAAGCCAACTTATTTTTTTCTAAAGAAGTGGGATCTTTTGGTCTAATTAAATGTCTTTTTTTTTCAAACAACATTTAACAAGCAACGATTTTACTAAGCAATATAATGTTTCAGGCTAAGAAAATGACAATACAATTTGTAAATGAAAAAGTTACAATTGGACACAGGCAGTTATTCAACCAGTCAATGGACACCACCAAAATTGTCAGCAATTTGCAGGATATTTTTTGATAATACAATGTTCATGTGAATTAACATTGTTATACTCATAAACGTATTGTAATTTTGAAATATTTCTTCATCAGTGTTCTTGAATAAACTTGACAAACAAACATGGACTTCAACTCTACTGTAAAATGTGCACAAACACGGTTTTGTTGCTATTTGACTTGGTCATTTTAGATTGTGATTGTAATGCACTGACAGGGTAGTCTGTTAGAGTCAGTGTTTTCTCACCTTAACCCTTGAGGACACAGGTCTCTCTCGCATCTCGTGCCTGTGCTCCTTCTCGTCCCCAGAGCCGCTTGCCCCTCTTAACCGTCAGAGCCTGAGTACGAGGACCAACGTGCTCAGACTCCGACAGTTAAGAGGACCAAGCGGCTCTGGAGACGATAATGGCCTTTGCCAACAGTAATTATGTTGAAGAGATGTCTGATCAAAACAGACACCCGGTGTACCACAAGGTGTTCAGGTCATTGTATACAAGTATTGTGGGCCTATTCTGTTTTCATATAATAATAAAATAAATCAACTTTGTTTGGAAAGAGTGACTCGACAACATGCGACTGAAAATCTTGTGGTCCACAGATTCGATTCCAGATCAAATAGCCCAATTTCGATATATTAAAATTCAACTTCAAACAAAAGACATCACTACGAGGCTTAGGGGAATAAACCATATAAATCCGGTAGAGTCTACCTTCTATAGCTCAGAAGGAGGTCGGACACTTATTGAGAATTATGTAACGTAATGTCGACACTTAGAATTTTATTTTCAATAAATTTTTAAGTGTAAAAAAGAAAATCTAAAATCCCCACTGAGGATTGAACCTGTGACTTCAGCTAGGATTAGACTTACATAGCCTACCGTACCACTGTACCACCTAGCTTCTCGGGTTGCTTAGTCCTAAATTTAACTATATAAACTGCTGACCCAACCTCAACTGAAAGCTAACCAGTTACTCCGTTATATAAGTCTCAATAAGGTGTCCGACCTCCTTCTGAGCTATGGAATCTTGACTTTACCTATAAATCCCTACTGTCATTCCCCTAAGCCTCGTAGTGATGTCTTTTGTTTCAAGTTGAATTTTGATATATCGAAATTGGGCTATTGACTTTTATTGTCGGCATGCAAAAAACAATATGCGCTTGTTAGAGAAATGCTCACCCCACAAATGCCATGCAAACACTACAGCAACTAACGGCTGTCAGGCGATGCTAACGCCGAAATAAAGTTGTCTTGGACAATTAAATTTCAGCAAGGGTCACGGAGATTAGTGGGACAGTATTTACTAATTGTTTTTTAAATGCTTGTTTAAAACATTAACGTACAAAATCAATGCGGGAACGTTCGGCTCTCTCCAGGTATGAATAGGGTTGATAGTGGCGAGTGTATGTATTTTAGTGTTATATTTTTAACATTTGTCACGATTTCATTATAATTATCGGCCCATCTACGGTTCAGTTCGTTGCTACCTGAAAGTAGCGCCAAAATCCCAAAACAGAGCTACGTCGACAGCCAAAAGAAAACAATAGGCCATTTGCAAGATGAGGTCATATGACTACAACTACCAGAATCCTTCAGTTTTTTGTTTTGTAGTGCAAATTAGGGCTATTGTTATTCAAACCGCACTGGGATTACAAAATTTAAATAAGAAAGGAAAAACGAAATGAATTCTGGTAGTTGTAGTCAAATGACGCCATCGTGCAAATGGCCTATTGTCGCTCCATGCGAAACCAAAGTTTTTCGATGTCTTCTTTAGTTGCTGTAAGGTCCACGTATGGACCGTCAAAAATTGCAAAGCCGACTGTATTTCAAGTCGTCTTGCGGGGTATTGGGAAAAGTTTTCAATCAGCAATAACCGCGCCTCGGATGAACCTCACTGGCTACGGTAATGCCACTGCGCAAAGCTGATTCGAATAGGTCACAATGAACAGTTTGAGGCGACCAATAACGCCATCATTGTGGGATGCATTTACGTGTCTTAGTCTTGCTTCAATCTCGAGAATAGCACTTTATTTAAATAATTGAAATTACAAGAATGTTACACAATTTAAAAATTTAAACTAACGGTGGATGAAACATTTACGGCATAAGAAAGTACAAACAAGTAACTGTATTTGCAAAGACCACCGTAACGAAATAGAAGCACCAGATCCTGTAGTAAAGGATCTAATCAGCTATAAAATAATGAAACGATTTGATATAAAAGCAAGGCTGATAAACGGTACGGAAACGACTATATTTGTAATATAAAATATCGAATATTTCGAAAGGCACAGCCTTTCTTCTTCAGGGTCTTACAGGTAATCAAAATAAATAATAATCAAAATATGAAAGTATGTTATCAAACAAATCGAGCAAACTACGCATGCGCACTTTGCCTGTTTTCCTTTGACTTTGAGTCAACTTGACAACTTATTTAATGTTTCAGTCGAGGTTCTGCCCTACATAGTCTTCTAGGGATCCGTTATTTGGGTCGCCACGCAACCGCTGCTTGGGAAAATATGCAGGAAATTGCATGCACTTTCATTGGCTTGATTCACTTTGCAACCTGCAAAATATTAGTGCATTTGCATTTACCCAAGTAAGCGCACCGCACCAGTCTGCCTTTGCCTGCGAGCAAGCTCTCGGGCTCGGGTTTGGGGAGGGGGAAGGGAAAGGGAAAGGATCGAGAGTTTGCAACGATGCCTCAGAAGTTTGAATGTCTCCGCTGAAAAAGTCTGCGGAAAATGCTGATTGGTTGAAATTTAATTTGATGATGACGTTGTCATTCTTCGTGTGTCGTGTCAAGACAAATCAAAATGACGGAGAGCGGAGGAGATTGTATTCATAAAGCGTGCGAGAATTTTTCTAAATATCTGAAATTTCCTGTGGAATTGGAACCCGAGCAATGTCAAGCAGTTGAAGCACTACTTAAAGGTAGCGATGTCCTCGCTGTTTTGCCGACGGGCTATGGCAAAAGCTTTATATTTCAACTGTTTGCTGCCGCGGCTGCAAATATTGAAAGGAGGCAGCATCAAATAGTGTTGGTTGTCTGTCTGTCCGTTACAAAGCATCATCGACGACCAGGTAGCAGAAGCCAGAAGTATTTGAATGTCTGCGGCTTCTGTTGCCGATGTATCCAATGAAGAATTAAGATCGGCGAAGTTTCAGCTTTTTTGGGTGTCAGCCGAGAAAATTATCGACCAGCATTTGTGACCTCTCACGCGAAACTGACGATACTAAGGGCTTTCTGTTCGAGTCGTTCGCTTGCCGTTCATCAGCCGTCCACGAACGGTAGGCGGCCGTTTGAACGGCCGTGATTAGCCGTTTAAGGTGGCTCCCAACAGTTTCCAGCACTTTCCAAGACTGAGATTTTGATGGATCATTATAACCACTCTTTATCAGTTGATGCTACAATCATGATATTAAACGAATGCCCAATGATTGGTGAACACGTTGTTATCGTGTTTGTGACACAATATGTTACTATAGCAACAGTATAACGTGCTGAAAACACCCTTAATTTCAGCTTTAAGTGTTAACTCAAAAATGACTCGGTGAACCCCATTTTTTATTGTCGAATTTTGATCAACAGTATAAGATACAACTTTTGGCAAAGTTTAAAAAATCTGTACATCGGGTTCAGAGCCACCTTAACTTTACGAAAGAAAAAAACATTTCCACGAACAGAGAGGGTGAAGTAACGTCTTTCATGTATACCAGCAACTATTATAACCCCTGTTTGGTTCATTTTGACACTTCCTTTTATCAATGTTACGATAAATGCAATATGTCTGGAGCAGCATGGCAGGGACGAGATATCTTTTGTCGACTCGTGATGAAGATATCAATGAATATATCTTTCATTGATTCGTTGTCTGCTGCTAGACTGAAAATTTTCATTAACAAACAGGAGCAGAGGAAAGTAGTTCTCCCTTGGCTTGTTTGCCTAGCTTGTGAGTTATCCTATCAATAGCTCTACTATTTGGTGGAGAGCTAAAGCCTGATTGTGGACAAGACTTGTTTGTGTCCTTCACTTGCTCACATTGTAGATCCCTCTCTCCGTTTATTGAAAGAACTTCAATAAAGACTGACAAAGACAGCAATTTTAGAGTGTTGCAGCAATAGCTATTGATGGGTTTCATTTGCTGGATAATAAACTTGCGTAATATAAATACCTTGCGACTTGACCAAATTTCCGCCTTGGCAGCAAGGTGATGCAAATAAAATATGTGTCGAAGTTATTAGAATTGTCGATAATAGACGAGTGTAGCCTCAGTGGTTTTTCAGACGGTCAGAGGTCGCTCGCACTCACTCCCTCCTCCCCTCGTCTGGTGTCCTTTGTTTGAGGGATTGTTATTGACGTCATCTGACCGTTGAATATTTCCACCAATCAGAGTAAGCTCAATCCATTCTTAAAATCAGTTCCTGATTGGTAGAAATATTCAACGGTCAGATGACATCAAGAACAATCCCTTAAACAAAGGACATCAGAGGGAGAGAGTAAGGAGTGAGTGCAAGCAATCCGAGCGAACAACCCTGGACCGTCTGAGAAACCCCTGAGGCTATACTCGTCTATTATCGACAGGAGTTGAAGTACAAAAAAATGATCCTACATTACAATGATTTTTGTATCCAAAGCATACCAGAAAAAAGTAAATATAGTTTTATATATGGTACAAAATGTGTCTTTCTTTCTCTATTCATTAATTTACCATCTGTCCAAACCAGGGTATAAGCTCAGCAAGCTTAGCAAGTTGTAGTTGTCATATTGACCGACGCAAAACCTTGAAATCGCTAAAATTGGCATTTTCTGTTCAGTTCACAGTTTGTGTGGGCTCCCTGTGAATAGTCTGCTCAAGGTGAGTGCTGGGTAACCGTGACATCAATTTTGATTGTTGTAACGCAACGCAACACGTGGATGTTCTTGTAGAAGGACTGCACGATGGAAGGGCAAAATGAACAGCAAACCAAAGTCACTGACGAGATATTTAAAGAACAAATACTCCATAAATTAGACGAGCTTAGAAAGGCGAACTTTCTATGCGACACAACTGTTCGAGTCGAAGGACAAGATTTTCCCGCTCACAAGAATGTGTTATCTGCTACGAGCGATTACTTCAAGGCTCTGTTTTCCAGTGAGTTACAAGTGAAAGAAAGCCAGAGTAACGTAGTGGAGCTAAACGATATGAAGTCAAGCACGATTGCTACAGTACTGCAATTTATTTACACTGGGGAAGCAAGCATGAGCTCTTCCAACGCACAAGATCTTGTCGTCGCCTCTGACTACTTGATCATTCCAAGTTTGAAAACAAAAACTGCACAGTTCTTAGGGGAATCAATAAATGCTTCCAATTGTTTAGCGATGGAATCCTTTGCTTTTCAGTACAACTGTGACTTGCTCAGCGAAGCGGCCGTGAAATACAAATGCCAACATTTCGTTTCCTTCGTGAAATCAGAGCATTTTCTATCGCTTGAGTTTGAGAAAGTGCGAGGTTTGATGTGTGAAGACGAACTGAATATTTCCAAAGAAGAAGAGGTTTATGAAGCAGTGATTGCGTGGGTCAAGCATGATTTATCATCAAGAGAATGTCTTCTCCCTGATCTGTTGAAATGTTTGAGGTTGTTCTCCATGTCAAAATACAGCCTACAGAAGATTTTAAATAAAGAAGAGCTGATCATTAAGAATCCCATCTGTTCGAATATATTGTATAATGGACTGGACTTTTTCGTCTTCCCGGATCGGTTCTTATGCAAGTTGCTAAAAGATCGCACATCCATCCAGAATGAAGAACATGTGATAGTAATTACAGGTGGTGAGACCGACTATGGAATGATTTCAGAAACTGATTGTTTTGTCCTTTCTAATAAGAAATGGGCATCTCTTGCTCCTATACCTCGCTCTTGCATTTCAGAAGAATGTATTTGGTTCGTTTCTACTGTTTGTGGAGGACTTTTATATGGATTGGATGGCAAAATTAACGGATTAAGTTGTTATAACCCACAAGAAAATGCATGGAGGGCAAGATACACGCAGGTTTGCAGTCACACAGGCTGTGCATTGACGTCATTCAATGAAGAACTTTACTTAATGGGTGGGCTGTATCTGAATGATTAAGACCTCTCTGATGTGATGATATGTGAAGTTCATAAGTACAATCCAATGTGTAATGAATGGAAGCAGTTAGCATCAATGGAAACCTGCCGGGCTGGTCACTGTGCAGTTGTTCTAGAGGATCTCATTTATGTGATTGGAGGTTCTGATGGCCATACCTCTCTGAAGAGTGTTGAAAGCTATGATCCGTCAACCAACCAGTGGAGTAAGGTTCCAGATATGGCAAATGCCCGTAAGCATGCTGCAGCAGTAAATGCTTGTGGGAAAATTTTTGTCATTGGGGGATATTGTGATGACCGTGAAACAGATGTTGAACGAACTTGTGAAATATTTGATGCACATCTTAATGAATGGAGTCTGGTATCCGGTCCTATCATTCCACGGTGTAATTGTGGAATTGTGAGTGTGGATGACATGGTATACATTTTTGGTGGAGAGGATACAGATGTGTGGCTGGAAAGTGTGGAGTGCTTTGACTTTAAAAGCAATGAATGGAAAGAAGCAGATGGACCTATGCCAAGGGCTGGGACACGGACGCAAGCTTCATTGCTGAAAGTACCAAAGAAGTTCATTAAAAGCTTACCAGCTCGTTAACATCCTGAATGATGAAACATTTATTTATAGTTCATTTTATGCCTTGGCCTTAAGAAAGGAACAGCATGAAGCAATTAAGTTGTAAGGTTGCATGATATGGGCTTGTGAGGGGATCTTGGCAGTCATGTTTGGCAGAGCTCTGCTCTGTTCTGATCATTAGTGACTAATCTCAGGCCAAAAAAGTAAGTTTCCATAATACAATAGAAGTGGTAGGACATTACGTATTAGAAGATGTGCAGTTATATTAAAGGGGCTATGTCAACAAATTTAAGTAACGCTTTGAATAGCCAAAAGACATATTTGTATAAAAAAAATCTAAAAATAATCGTCCAGTTTTGTTAACAAAATATTATCATTACTATATCAATGCACTGAATCTACTAATGTGTGATTTTAGCAGCGGATGACCAGGATGGAAATGAAATGTGACTTGAAAAAATTTATGCAAAATTTTTCAAGTTCTTCCTCAGTCCCATGTCTTTGAAGAATCAATAAAAAATGGCTGTGGTTTATTCTCTCTTTTAGAATTTTATCAAAAGGTGTAAATAGAATTTTGTTCATTAAAAATTTTTGCGCAGTTTTGGTGAAAAGTCAGCCAAATCCATGGACATAGCCCCTTTAATCTCATCTTGGCAAAATTTTGACAAGAGAGTTCTTTTGTTGCAAAAAAAAAAACTTGTCAACAATCTAGAGCCCTAACATGTTAACATACATGTAATTGCTCCACATGTCTAGAAACTGAAAAAATTGAGCTTTTCATTGGTTATTTACTAGTATCTGTTTAACAATTGGTTCATGCTTTAGCGTGCGCTATCGAGTTATGGAGCACGTGGGAAGTTTGGAGAGCACGAAAGAAGCGTAAGAGTTGCCCGAGGCGATAGCCAAGATGTGCTCCATAACTCGATAGTGTACAGCTAAAAGCATGAACCAATTGTTTTATAACATAGCCGGTGGAATTGTGCATCAAATCCGACGCGAATTCTGGCGAAGCGATTTGCTCACGCTATCAGCGTGCACTATCGGGATTTTGAGCACGCTTACGTATACTGAATTTGATTGCGCGGCTCTGCTAGCTATGTTATAATTTCCTTTGGCTAATGTTTTAAGGCCTTTAAAGTATTAACACATCTGAGAACCAGTGTTACATTATTTCAAGCAGCTAGTTGGATTAATGTTGAGGGTGATACCAATAGCATTTAAATTGAAACCCTAAACATACATACATACATACATACATATTTTATTGTAACTCCCTAAAAGGGTTTTTCAGTTACAAAGTGGATAAAATAAAATACAAAGAATAACAATTAATTAATAAATATAAGTTATGTATATTCCTAATTAAATTAAGTTAAAAGTAATTGTTTAGTTAATTTCGATTTAAATGCTTTTACAGAATTTACATTTTTAAGATCGTTACTTAAATTGTTCCATAGTTTGGCTCCGCGGTACGTAAAAGAACGCTGACCGGTGGCCAATCTGCATCTCAAAATGTTCAGATGGTTGCTCTGTCTTGTAATTCTAGCATTGGTCTGAGAGGTTTCTCGGGGTTTCTATGAGAAATTTTAAGAAAATTTTTGTTAATGTTTCCAGTAATTCAAACAAGTCCCAATTGATTTGTAGTTAGAAGTTATGGGAATATGTTTTGTAAAATAATTATTTTGTGGTGATTTTTTAGGTTTGAAAAGGAAAAAGTTGGCCGGGGGGGGGGGGGGGGGGGGGAGAAGGGATTGTAAAATTTGGTAGAATAATGAATGTTGAAGATTTACTGAATTTCAAGTTAAAGTTAAATGATTCTTTAAGCCAAAATATTTTTTCTAAAAGAAGTGAGATCTTTTCTTCTATTAACTGAATGTCTTTCCTTTCAAACAACATTTACATGTAGCAAGCAACATTTTACTAAGCAATATAATATTTCAGGCTAAGAAAAACACAATTTGTGAATGAAAAGTAACAATTGGGCACAGGCAGTTATGCACCCATCAAAATAGTCAGCTATCGATCTGGAGTGCTCTTGCATGGGTATCATGAAACTTTCCATTGTACAAATTATTGATAATGATATTTACATGTTACTTAGGTGATTGGATTGAAAAACGGTTTGGGCAGATTACTGAATACATTATTTCCTTTTGAAATTTAAAGCTCATACAGTTTGATCTTTTTCCCTTTTTAGCTGAATATTTCAGGGGCAGAAAATGTAGGGAATAGAATCTTTAATATCCCGCAAAATTCGTAGTTGCTTTCTCCTTTCCCAAAATCCTAACAAAACAACATTTTTATCCGTCCGAAAACAAATTGATCACAGTATAGTATGATGTGCCCAAAAATGCGGGGCTCAAAAGTAAAACTAGAACGGGGCTTTTCCAAGGCTCCGGGATCCAGGACTCCGGGTTCCAGGGCTCCGGCCTGCAAAGAAAAACAATCAGGACTCCAGGGACCAGTTGCATAAAACTTAACGCCAGACGTAACTGCTAACGTCATGCGTCCAGCCCAGTTAGACTAAATCATAGTTACTATTTTAACGTCAGACGTTAGAATTTACGTCCGACGTTGAGTTTTATGCAACTGGCCGCTGAGACCGCAACCAAATTTGGGACCTGTTCTCTGCACACATTGCGGCCGTATAACTAATTACCTAATAACTACATGATATGACCGGACCGCAAAGGAGACAGTTTTGGGCGTACTACTCTCTCCTCCGCAGTAGCCTGCAGAACAGGCGTTATTTTTTTAAGCGTTTCAGGCGAGCGCGGAGCGCGAGGAGAGAAAAAAATAACGCCTGTCCGCACACCATTGTTTGTGCCCTTCCGCCCCCATACACACCCCCAAATCACCAACCAATCATAACGCAAAACGGCCTATTTTGGCCCCATATGGTGCGAGAGCCAAACCGACCACCGGCGAAGGTATAAAATGTCCTGATGGTTCTGCGCCGAACATACGCCAGCTACTCAAAAGAAAGCATTTGCAGAAGACTTGGAGATTCTGGTGTCCGAAACTGTGAAGCGTTCCAGTTCTGTGACAAGTTTTCGGCAACCCATTAGGGAAGACCGTAAAGGAGCCAAGATCTGTGAAATTTTATCCCAGCTTGGACTTCATGTCGAAGAGTCACACGCGTAAAATGGCAAGCACGCACGACTTTACATGTAATCTTATGCTTTTTAATGCCATTTGCTCCTTCTATTTGTTTCTATTTGTTACATTTAGCTTGTTTTGGAGGATTTTGGTGCTGACCGATTGAACTTTTGTAAAAAATGCCGCGTGCATGCAATGGACGGAAGGTCAAATCTGTCTATTGTGATTTACTGTAGTTTTTGTTCTCGATAAATTATGAGCATTCTTTTTTTCATTGCGGTTAGAGTGTTGCTTTCGGCATGTTAGTTATATATACGAAAGATTTTCACTTCTTCTCTAAAATGACAGGATCTGAAATGAGATGTCGCCCTTGCATGTCACTCTTCTATCTTGCCATGTTTTTGTCACGCTGGGCCCAGCTATTTTAGTTTTCGTTGGAATTGTCACGAAAATCGATCTGTAGATTCAAGCTTAGCAGAGAAAGATGTAGCTTTAAAAGTGAGCTATTCATTTTGTAGAGAATTGAAGTTTACGTGAGGTTTGTGAATTGAAGTTTACGTGAGCTGTGATTTCATTGTCGGTTCCGCTTCGCCGGTCTAGTGTCTGTTTTGTTTACGCCGTCATTATGTGTCATACCATTATGATCACATGATATCGAGCAGCCAATTGGATAGCCGCGTTCATATATGAACGCCGGAACAGCACGAACAATGGTGTGCGGACAGGCGTTATTTTTTTTCTCCCCTCGCGCTCCGCGCTCGCCTCGCGCTTCGCGTTCGCCTCGCGCTTCGCGTTCGCCTGCCGCGCTCGCCTGAAACGCTTAAAAAAAATAACGCCTGTTCTGCAGGCTACTCCGCAGAAACTCCTATCAGTAAAGAACTTCACCCTTCCCAGAGTTCCCCGCGCGCTTCACTTTTTACCTCTACCCAGCCTCCGCTCGTTTTTTGCGAAGCGTGGAGCGTGACTAGGAGGCCTCTGCGGAGGAGAGAGGGCGTACTATATACCCTCTAGGTTTCATTGTCATAGCCTTAATATTCTTGAAGTTACGAGGGTGTGCTACAATGCAAAGCCGACTGCATTTCAAGTCGTCTTGCCGGGTATTGGGAAAAGTTTTCAATCAGCAATAACCGCGCCTCAGGTGAACCCCACTGGCTAGGTCCACTGGCTAGGTCCACTGGCTAGGTCCACTGGCTAGGTCCACTGGCTAGGTCCACTGGCTAGGTCCACTGGCTAGGTCCACTGGCTAGGTCCACTGGCTAGGTCCACTGGCTAGGTCCACTGGCTAGGTCCACTGGCTAGGTCCACTGGCTAGGTCCACTGGCTAGGTCCACTGGCTAGGTCCACTGGCTAGGTCCACTGGCTAGGTCCACTGGCTAGGTCCACTGGCTAGGTCCACTGGCTAGGTCCACTGGCTAGGTCCACTGGCTAGGTCCACTGGCTAGGTCCACTGGCTAGGTCCACTGGCTAGGTCCACTGGCTAGGTCCACTGGCTAGGTCCACTGGCTAGGTCCACTGGCTAGGTCCACTGGCTAGGTCCACTGGCTAGGTCCACTGGCTAGGTCCACTGGCTACGGTAATGCCACTGAGCAAAGCTGACTTGAGCAGGCCACAATGAACGATTTGAGGCAACCAAGAACGCCATCATTGTGGGATGAATTTACGTGTCTTTAATCTTGTTAAAATTCTGATATGTTTATTTTTCATAAATTAAATGTAAAACAGTTCCATAGTTACAGCAATTTCAAATTTCTCAACTACAGCAAGGAGTGTCGAATTGTCCCTTGAAATTATGAAATGCGCGCAAGATTTGGATTCTGCTGGAATTGCTGGCAAATTTTCGAATAGTGATCCAAAACGTTGCGACATAAAATAGAATTTCGACAATAACACCTCCTCCGAGAAAGTAAGGTTACCCGAAAGTAACGTTAAATATGAGAACTTGCTAGCAATATTCCTGAACTGAAAGTAAACATCTTAGAAAAACTTTGAATTGGAAGAAAAAGTATATTACAAACATACAAAAACTGGCTGAGGCCCAGTTTTACAGCCGTGCCGAAATAAATTCAGGAATTAAATTCGAATTTAGCAGTGTTGCGCGACGTTTGAAACCATTCGGCGCGGCAACTTGAATTTAGTTTAAAAAGGGAATTAAATTCGACAAGGTCTGTCGTGCTACACGGCAGTAGTACAGCTTGGTTTCAAATGTTGTGCCAAATAAAAAATAGATAAATAAATAGCTTGAGTTTAAAAAAAAATTGGAGCGTTTGCACGTGACGTCACGGCGGCCAAATTGGTGTCCCAAAACAATGAAATGGCGGCCACATTGGTGTTCAACGAATCCTATGGGACTTTAGCTCCATTCTTATTCAAACATTTCCTATTGTTTTAGCTCTCCAATGTGGCCGCCGGTGACGTGAGTGAAAACACTCTATGCTTATTTTGGGCCCACTGCGTTATCAAATGTCAAAGGGTGGCAAACACAAGGTACTGGTGCGCGTAATTGTATTTTTAGCAAACGATAAGGTTTGATCGTCGAAGCGATAAACGAATTAGCAACAGGAGACTGAGTACTTGAAAGCTTTGTAAATTAAAGTGGAAAGTAATTTGTCGATGGACATTCCCTTAACGAATCAAAGAACTTGTTATGATGGGACTCTCGGGTAGAAATTTTACAGTCACGAAATGATTTATAGGTGATATGCTTGATGATCTTTATAGCAGATTTATTGTCAAATGAACTGACTAAAACTAGAATTATAAGTATTTTTATTGTAAAAAAAAAATGTTGTGCCAATTCTGTGTCGAACTCAATTCATAAATTATGAAAATGTATGATTTTAGTGGTTTGGTTCTTGTGCACATGCGTTATCTGACCGTGGGCTCTGGGGGCGAGATATTCTCATCCCCAGAGCCCTCGTTTCATTTGGTCAGCGGTTGAAACGAATGGTGACGCAATTTAAAATGAAACCTGGAGCCCTGGGGACGAGAATGGGGGCATGAATGAAACAAAAATGGCGGCTGGAGCAAACTAAGTACTCGGACTCTGGCACGACGTCTGAATCGGAGCCGTGCTCTTGCCGTGTTACTGTCGAACCTAGAGTTCGGCACGGCAGAAGCACAACGTCTGAAGTAGGGCTGAAGTGCTACAGTACTGTATTTACTTACTATCTTATTTTCTTTGATATTTTAAGTTAGAAAATCCAATGCTGCGGTCGTATTTACCTTGTTCAAGAGGCTTCTTGGAATGGAGTGTTTATTTTCACATTTGTCGCGATTTTATGTTATATACGGTACGGTACACTTTTTTGCTACTGAAAGTAGCAAAAGCCCGAGCGAGAACTACGTCAAGCAACACAAAGCAATTCTTGTCATTTCACTCTATACGCGACTAAGGTTTTTCGATGTCTTCTTTAGTTGTTGTAGGTTCACGTATGGACCGTCAAAAATTGCAAAGCCGACTGTATTTCAAGTCGTCTTGCGGGGTATTGGGAAAAGTTTTCAATCAGCAATAACCGCGCCTCGGATGAACCTCGCTGCGCAAAGCTGATTCTAACAGGTTACAATGTGTTTCTTATATGGGCTACACGAGCCGCCACCTTCACCTACGCAATGACGAACACAAATAATCTACGATCGGGAAACATCTGAAGGAGAAAAATGCAATCGAAACCCGACCAATCTCCAGGAGCAATTTGACATCTTAAAGAAATGCCGTGGAAAGTTTTGAGTGCCTTCATATTTACGAGATGTTCCTGATAAAGAAAAAGAGACCAACTTTGAACACTCAAGCAGATCAACTAAACTGCAAATACCGTGAAACAGAATACTCAAACAGACTCCATTCCAGCGAAACTTTTCACCTGATTATGCACATTCTTCATGTGTTTTCCCAGCTAAGTTATTTCAATGCATTTTCACACATTCATTCTTATATTTATATCGCCAAAATGTTCTTACCCAAAATAATATCCGGGAATCGAAAAATCCTTCGCACATCCTCGTCACTTTAAACCGAAGAACACCAATCCCCTATTAAGGAATTAAGAAAGGAATCAAGGAATTAATGGGTATAACTGGAATAATATTTTGGTACCATAGTGATGGGCCTATAACCGAGTGGACTTATAAGCGAGGGGGGGGGGGGGGAGCACAACACTACTTCACGAGAATTACAGGCTTGTTGTACAAAAGATACGTAATGTAGTCTCGTATATGTCTCAATGAATTCGAGATACCTCCGTACAACTCTACAAGTAGAGCTGTTCTTTGTGTACAGAGGATGTACTAATGGATGCAGTAACGCCATGATAACTGAATAACGGAGGTTCTGTCGAGCTCCAAGACACTACTCAACAACAGAATAAACTAAAGAGCTAAAACTTACTACAAGATCAAGAAGTCGTGATTACAATATAGGAAAATGATTGCATTTTCATTGTTGGATCTTAGACACTTACATCCGTGATGAAGAAGCATTTTTTCACAAGTCTTGCACGCCGCAGACTATGGACACTAAATCACAGCCTATTTACTGATCCTAACATTTCCACAACGGTAACATAAACTTCAGCCGATTACCATTTATCCTGCAACACGAGTCTGAGCCAAAGTAACCCTAATATATGCCAGGACAGCTAGTGCAGCGAAGACATAGAGAAATAAAATAATTATAATCATGGCTATGGCATGAAATCCTCCGGGATCCTGTCATTAGAAAGATTATCCAAAGATCAATGGGTCAATATTATCGAGCAAAGTAGATAAATAATTGCGACTTGTCACATCCTAATAGTGTTCTATAGCTAGGGACAAATACCTCGTAGATCTACTTGGGAAAGCTATTCAGTCTAAAGGCTTTCAAATACTTTTTGCGAATAGTGGGAGTCGTCGGTTTGGCCTGTCTCTTTTTATACTACTCTATATCAGCTTGTGAAGAGTAAATAAGCCATTTAACAGATTCGAATACCAGATATAACCATCGATAGGAAAAATCTTAGGACTACCCGTACCACAATTATCTCTTTAAGCAGAGACTAAATCGGGCGCTAATTTTCTAGCCAAAAACAGACCAAAATGAACCAAAATGAGGCCTAAAAAAAGTAAAACCAAAAATGAACCAAAACCCCGAACCTCACTGAAACCTACATGTTTGACACTGGTTTGAGCCTTAAAATTAACAAAAATTGAACCAAAATCAAAGGCCGACCGGCAAAATACATGTAATCCTGACACCGTACACTGTACGAGAATCAGAAGAAATGTTCTACTATACTGATAACTCGCTAAATAAAATAATGTCGCTTAGTCTATAGTAAAACACCTCTTGATAAAATAAAATTCATTTATCCCATCTTACACCAGTGTGGGAGAGAAGTAATTTTCCGCAAAAAAGTTTCAACAGTGTTTTCTGAATTAAAGTTTGGACCCCCCAATCAAAAATTCCTGGATCCGCCTTTGTACATACAGCGTTCGTGAAATTGTTTCTGATCACTTCAGTTTACAAGCACGCTTATTGAAAAATTCTATATTCGTTTGTCAACTTACAAGGAAATTGAAAGCACTAGTTCATAAAACCTATTGTTGTTTAGTCGGTCTTTTATAACTTGCAAATAGGGTAAATTAACCGAGGAAATTTTTAACTTTAAGGGACACTGTCCCGACAGAAATATCGTGTTTTCATGATTATGGCCAGGAGCTTGCTTTAGCTTGCTTTATCATCTTAAAATAGGAAGAAAAAACGCCAAAAGTGATGAACGCAGAGAAATATGAATTAAAAAGACAAAATAACGACCAAAAAAACTCAATTCATTTTACCATATCTCGGTGAGCATTCGGAAGTCAGCCGAGCGTGGTCATTGCATGCACGCGTGCTGAACAAGAATGCTGTATAATGGCAGACTAGAAACGATAGACTACTCCCAGAGCACAAACTCAGCCAAAACGCTAAAAATCTTCAATGTTTACTCAAGTTTGGGCTTATAGAAGATAATGTCACAGTTTTTCAATGACCATGAAATTCAGAATCCGGGCAGTTAGTTAATCAATTGTGGCCCTGAAAAATTTGAAGGAAAAAGAAACTACGAATTTTTAAGAAAATGCTTTTTTCGTGAGAAGGACTCTTAAACGCTGACAAACGTCAACAAATAGCTAAAACTATAATTTCTATATGTTTCCTTTGCTCGAAATCGCGCGCATTTACAAGGCCCTAAAGCTTTTTGCTGACTTGCAAGGACTCATCTGTTATAACGATCCCCAAAATAAAGGGATAAGTCTCATAGTTTATTAGATATAATCGTGTAAAGTTTGCTTATCATTTTCGCTTAAATTATTACCTAAATTTGGAAACCACTGAATTTCTCGAATTGGGTCTTTGCGATGTTGGTGTAACTCTGCTCAGCGCAAGGCACTAATGCTCACTATGTGTAGCCGAGAGATTTCCACGAAAAAATGCCGGTAACAGCAGATTTTCGACTCAGACCTCAAAAAGGCGTGGCATTATAACCACGTGACATTTACGCCTATCGCCAAATATTTCATATTATATTGTAGATTGATCTGTATGTTATCCATTCTATGTGTTAGACTTACGATAAAAGTAAAGGTGGGGATACCAGAGAGCTTCAAAGTAGGATGATACCCCCCCAAAAAACTGGGTCGAGTCACCTTAACACAACTTCTAGACTTCTATGCTGAATACAACTTTTAGACGTTGAGATACTGATATGAATGTAAAATAACACGGCAAACTGATCCTTACGGCGGAGAAAAGATTGAGGCAAGAAAACTAAAGTAAAATTAAAGATATATATTTTGTGCCCGATATTTCGGTTTGAAACACAAACCTTCGACGGGGGCTAAAATAAAAATGAGTATATACGTTAATATCGAAGGTTTGTGTTTCAAACCGAAATATCGGGCACAAAATATATATCTTTTATTTTACTTTATTTTTCTTGCCTCAATCTTTTCTCCGCCGTAAGGATCAGTTTGCCGTGTTATTTTACATTTATTCAAGTTTTTCTACTGATCCAGATCTTTGTCACAGATCCGGCACCTCTCATTGGTTTGTAGTTGTGGTTTCTGCTGTTCATTGTCTTAACTTAGGGACCGGTCATTATTTATCGCCTGGGGGGGGTCGGAGTATTTTTGTTGTCACATCGGAGCATTTACCTGATCCCCCCGAAGAGTATCTAGTATTTTAAAGATCCCCCCTTATCGGTAGTGGAAAATTTCATGATCCCCCCCTTCTCCCAGCCACCGCCAAATAACGTTTTGAATATGCAAGTGATGTCTTTAATAGTGGTACTTACGTCTCATGGAGCTTGAACAACAACGGTAGATACTTGCTCGTCAGATACGAACTGAATTGTCGCGGAAGTGCCACTCTCAGGCTGTTCATCCAAATCCGCGAAAACATAGTCATCGTCGCTCTCTGCCTCTTCACTTTCGGATTCTTCATGTCAGGCGTGGATGGATGTAAGGGCAGTGGTGATGTCGCGAAGTGTGAGTCCTCCTTGACCACTGTCAATGAGGCCTTTAATTCAGCATCCGATTTGCTCTCATTTATCGACAACAGACGAAAGAACCTTTATACGGAAGATCATACCTTAAGGCCGTTTGCAAGTGATGAGCTTAAATATTTCCAGGAAGCTCAAGAGCAAGTGAAGGCCATACACCAAGAGCTGCAGAAAGCCTCCAATGAGCTCACGACCACCCTCATGAGCTTGAAAAGAAAGTTTCCATCTCCCATGGGGACCAACGGCCAATCCCGAAGAAAAAAAGAAAACAAGAGAAAAGTGAAAAAAATCAAGGAGAAAAGGTTACGTCAGCGAGCAGCAATTCTCCTAGAAAAACTTACCTCAAAAGAGGTAGCTAGAGAGGTTTTTGATTCACTCGAAAAGAATACCTACAAATGTGTCTCAAGTATTAATGCAGGATTCACTGCGAGATTTGTCAAGCGTCTTCACCTGGATCCCCTGCAATGGCTTTTGGAAAGAGGCGTGTTTGAAACGGAGCTGGCACGCAATTTGAAAGTGGTAGTGGCCAGAATGAAGGAAGAGAATAGCAGTAATGGTGCTGAAAAAGGGTCAAGTTCGGGCGAGGATTCCGATGAATCTGACGAGGAGATTGTGCAAGAGCCAGTGGAGAGGGCTGCCGAAGATTCTGACAGGGAAGCGGACCAAGATACAGCCACACCAAAATAAATTACCTTTCTAATTTCAATAGATCGTGCCTGAATAAAAACGTGTATGTTAGACTACGATAGTGATACTTTTTTTCAAAATGGAGGGTCTGTAAAAGGGTTTGGGTTTTGTGTTTGGGCTAGAATAAAGTTAATATAATACAAAATACAACTGAACGTGGTCTTGAATATATGGTTGGAGTCCCAGCAAATGCACTCACCCGGGGTCCCGCCGAGACCTAAAATTCCTTTTTTTGGTCTGATCCCCCCCCCCCCCCCCATTATGCTTGTCAATTACGGCTGATCCCCCCTTAAGGTCTTCAAAAAACCATGTGATCCCCCCCTAAATACTCCGACCCCCCCCAGGCGATAAATAATGACCGGTCATGAAATCAAGACAAATATACTATTTATATGTCGGAAAAATCTGAGACCTTTCGGAGTACACAGCGCAGCAGAATTGAAGGATTTTGCCCGATTCCACGGCGATAGCGTGAATTTGTTTGACGTCGGCCCGACGTTTTTGCCTGCGTGACATATCTCGTGACATAGCCCCTTTAAACAGTGGCTGAAACTGAGGTACTACGTTGGTCAAGACCAGAGGAGGTTGGACACGGGCCGAAAGGCATCATGGGATGAATTTTCGTTTTGAGCGACTCTCGTTCAGTTTCAAATGAACCTTCGAGCTGTGAGGACCTCGAGGAACTACAAATTTTCAGACTTTTAGCCGCTATGGAAGCACAAATCGGCCTAAATTGAAGGTTATGCGATTACTCTTGTATAGATACCATTGATTTTTACAACTGAATAACTTGAGGTATCATTCTAGGCCGATCGAAAGACTTACTCGTGCACCGACTACAAATTTGAGCCACAACAAACACAAATCGGCCTTCATTGTTGATAAGATTCCTCTTGTTACTTAGCGGGGTTTTAAGCCCGTTGATCGATCGAAAGACTTATTAAAGCAAGGCTGCATGAGGATTTCCAACCGAGGAATATTTTGTAACGAAAACTATAAGCTTAAATCACGGAATTACCAAGGTTGGTAACCACAACAATCGATCGTTGCATTTTATAGTCCTCTTGAGTTTTAGAATGTTATTATTTTGAAATACACGAAGGCAATTTTGTTGTACTGAATGCTGGTAGTGCTGGATTTGTGTTGTTACGAAGTATAAATACATAAATAAATAATAAAACTGTAAAATCGTGTTAAACAAATAATCAATGAAATCAATATTATTGAATAAGTTTTAATACAAAAACAGATTTCGGTCCCATCGACCATTACAAATCTGACAACTGTTGACTTTTTTATATAATATCACAGATTATTCCTTGTTAAAACTTCAGGAGGAAAACATGATTTAAAAACCTAATGGAAATAAAGCAGTGATTAACATACATTTTTGCATCTGAACAAGAACCATCCTTCTAGAAAGAAATCCAATTCTGGCCATAAAGACCTGGTAGAAAATTGTGATTAGAAGGACCTCAGGCAAAAAGGAATTCAAACTCCTGGGCTTGAAAATGAAAATGCAGAGTGTTTTGGCACTCTACTCTGAGTTTGTGGCAAAACAATTCAAGGTACTAAGGAACCATTTTTTTCTTTGGGCCCTCTTACTTGGAATGTGATTAGAGCAAAACAATCAGGACTGTGCACATGAGAACAACTAATGTTCTTTCACTTGAGCACACGTCTTAGGTAATTTATAACAAATGTGCAATTGCCTATGTCATAAGCAACCAGGAATTGGAAAGGTGGTTGCTTAGGAAGGATGGTTGCTTATGAGAGTCAAACTACAACAATAGAGAATGGTTGCTGAAAGGGAGCAAACTGTAGTTCCAAAAATTTTAACTAACAACTTTCCTAACAGACATATAATTCTTATGAGGTATTTATGTAAACCATTAACAGGGCTCGAAATTGCGACTAACTGGTCGCCAATGCGACCAAAACTGAGTGCTGGCGACTAGATTTTCGGAACTGGTCGCCAGCTGGCGACTCACGTTTTGTCCGATAACCACAAAAAAAACTTCTGCACTAAAACAAATCTTTTAGTTTATACACCGGCGTATAAGCCGCACTTTTGTGCCCAAAATGTTTGCTCAAAATCGGGGGTGCGGACATCCGCTGAGTTCTGCAAATCATAGTTTATCAATCGTACTTTCCAGTGATATAAGTTGACCAGACTTTGAGAGCCTTTATTTGAGGTGTATAATGTGGAGCAAAACTTATATAGCCTGAAATTGTCAAAATACCTGTGTTAAAACAGTACTCGCTGTTTTTGTCGGACATTTTGAAGCTTTTAGCAATGAAGGAACACCGAAGACGAACGAGAAAGAAGCCGAAGAAAGTCTGTAAACAAGCGGCCATCTTGGTTAACCCAATGTCCTCAAAAAATTTGCACGGCTACCAAGCTTGTTGTGGCCTGAACGAACGGCGGGCAAACGAACGTAGCTGCGATCAAAAGTGCGGGTTTTTTTTTTCAATACAGGATGATTCGATGGATAGAAGCAAAGTATAGCTCACGTTTCTTAGAGCCAATTCTCTGACTTACGTTTTTATTTAAGAAAAAACCCTTTTTTCCCCAAAATTTGAGCTTCAAACTCGGGGTGCGGCTTATCTGCGAGTGCGGCTTTAATTTATATACGCCGGTGTTTACGGTATGTTGTGAAGAGGTAAAAGCAAGGGTAAAGGACCCTTGTTTGTCTAGTTATAAAAACTATGAACTCGGAACGTTTTGTGCTTACCTGCATCTCGAAAAACTAAGAACAAACCATCGCTAAAGACATGTCAGCTGTGAACACTGGTAATAAGCTAACTTTCGTAAGTCTTTCCTATGCTGCTTCTTTCTACCTATGATTTTTCTTGCATGCAAAGTAACATTTAAGTGTGTTTTATATAAGATACATATTGAATAATATTGGCGACCAAAACTTACGATCTGGCGACCAAAATGTTCCCATTAGTCGCCAGTTGGCTCCTGAACGAAAAAGTTAATTTCGAGCCCTGCATTAAACAATTCCCTCAAAATTTAAATGCCAATTAGTGGTGGAGCAAGGAAAGAAGTGTTGAAATGTTTCTATTTTGAAGCAGAACTATTTTCATTACAAGATCCCCCATATACTTCATGCTTTTATTGGGTAATTAAAAAAGTAAATGAAGTCTTTTGAGAAGTCGGTACAGAAATGGGAAACAGAAATTTCACCTGCTGGCTTATAGCCCCCCCACCCCCCCCTCCTCCCCCTACACCCTTGCCATCCTTGATAATCAAGGAATACCCAGGGGCATAGCTAGGGGAGTCCTGGGGTATCCGTGACCCCCACTTTGTGAGATAATTTTGATAAAACACAACGTGGATGTCGACATGACAATCTGGTAAGTACCCTGGGTGTGACACAGTGTGAAACCCCCTTTGAAAAATCCTAGCTATGCCCTTGCACACCATAGTTTAATGGAGTTGATCAGGAGCCCATTGATATTATAATAGAAAACAATTAATAGTAATCAAAATAATTATAGCAATTCATAAGTGATACAAAAGCTCCAACAAATATCCAGTGAGCCAAAATTTCCCCCAACTATGAAGGTTATTTGAGATTTTCTTTGTGGGTGTGCCAGGATTTCTGAAGGCAACCAGACCAAATTCAAAGACAACCCGATCTATTCCGAAGATGTCCAAAGATGTTCAGAAAAATTCAGAAGTTTCCATGGACCTCAGTCCTGCATTTAATAATATCCAGCTGTAATCATAATGTTCAGAATGACAAAAACCTACAAAAAGTGCTAAATTTTCATTAACATAACTATATTTTTAATTGGATCATTGTGATCAGTTAAGGCTGATAGCTCAAATCTGTAAGTCAGGAGTGAGAAATTGCTCCATAGGCGTGAGTTGGTATGAGATTGGAGTTTTGGACTCGCAGGCATGAGACAATTATTATTTATCTTAGGAATCAACAAAGAAATATATTTAACAGACTGATGAAATCATTGAATACAAGTTTATAATTTTATTTATATAATAACACCTTATTGATAATTATCTGCTTAAATATGAAACAACTGACATAATGACAATAATGAATGACAATAATTTGCAGTTCTCAATCCAATAATTGTGGGTCTCAAGAGCTTTGGATTTTTGCTAAAAGCTGGGCTTTATATAATGACAGACCAAAACCCTCACTGCCATGCCTCAAGCCCCAATATTTTGGGCCAAGCATTAAAAATGTAATTCTTGTTTGGCTGCTATTTTCAGGAAAAAGAGCTGACTGAAGGGCTCCACATTTTCCAACGAGTTCTTCCCTTGACCACTCTGATGATTTGGGCGTTTCTGGTTCCTTCGGAAGAAGAAAATTAAAATTAAAAATGCCTCCTACATTCAAATACTCAAATATTCATTCCAATGTGGCACTTACTGGTGCATTACTGAATAATGTCTTCCGAGAAGAACCGCTTCTTGAAGTCTTGTTCGATGGTTTTCCAGGGGTATTTCCTGTTGGGCCACCGTGCTTTCGTTTTTCTCTTCGATCAGACATACCTGCAAGAAAATGACTTGATGTTTAAGCTCAAAAAAGGCAAAATCGTAGACAATAGCCGTCTAAATTTTCTTGACATTCTGCTTACGAACACTCGTGATAACCTACACAAATGACCGAACTTTAATATCGCAAATAACAGAAAATCGGTGAGAGGTGCGACCGGGTTCGACGTCCTAAATTAAAAGAATAACTATTTCTACAAAAGATGGTGCGATTTTCATGGCTAGAACCCACGCGATATAGCGTCAAGAAACGAACGCGTTGGTTGACTACACAACGTGGACGAAAGCCGCCATATTGGACCGGCTTGCGAGGAAGCCGAATAATAACTAATTCTACTGAAAAAAAAATGCGATATAAACAAGTAAATAGAAAAAGTAGCAACATACCTTTCATGAAAACTCCTTTACGGGTAAAAACGGACTACATTTTCGAAGAAAACCACAATAAAAAACCTTGGAATGTTTCGTGGAGAAATTCTCGCAGAAAAGACTGTGAATGAATACGATGATCTGATTGGTCGACCACTCCTACCAGGATACCATTCGGCCCGTGTCCAACCTCCTCTGGGTCAAGACGAGGTGCCACGGGATAAGGAGACGCACTATAATCTATGGTTACTGCTAGTATGTAAATATTCATCACAGTATATTGCGATAATATGAACCTGTCCTTTCGATATTCCCACATATTTCCTCTAAAATTAAAAATACGAATGGTCAGAAAGTTTGTGTGGGTTCCCTGTGAATAGTCTGCTCATGGTGAATACTGGGTAACCGTGACATTTGATTATTGTAACGCAACACGTGGATGTTTTTGTGGAAGGTCGACGGCACGATGGAAGGACAAAATGAACAGCAAACCATATACACTGACGAGATATTTAATCAACAAATACCCCATACATTAGACGAGTTTAGAAAGGCGAACTTTCTATGCGACACAACTGTTCGAGTCGAAGGACAAGATTTCCCCGCTCACAAGAATGTGTTATCTGCTACGAGCGATTACTTCAAGGCTCTGTTTTCCAGTGAGTTACAAGTGAAAGAAAGCCAGAGTAATTTAGTGGAGCTAAACGAGATGAAGTCAAGCACGATTGCTACAGTACTGCAATTTATTTACACTGGGGAAGTAAGCATGAGCTCTTCCAACGCACAAGATGTTCTCGTCGCCTCTGACTACTTGATCATTCCAGATTTGAAAACAATAGCTGCGGAGTTCTTAGGGGAATCAATAAATGCTTCCAATTGTTTAGCGATGTAATCCTTTGCCTCTCAGTACAACTGTGACTTGCTCAGCCAAGCGGCCGTGAAATACAATTGTCAACATTTCCTTACCTTCGTGAAATCAGAGCATTTTCTATCGCTTGAGTTTGAGAAAGTGCGAGATTTGATGTGCGAAGACGAGCTGAATATTTCTAAAGAAGAAGAGGTTTATGAAGCAGTGATGGCGTGGGTCAAGCATGATTTGTCATCGAGAGAATGTCTGCTTCCAGATCTGTTGAAATGTTTGAGGTTGTTCTCCATGTCAAAATACAGCCTGCAGAAGATTTTAAATAAAGAAGAGCTGATCATAAAGAATCCCATCTGTTCGAATATATTGTATAATGGACTGGTCTTTTTCGTATTCCCGGATCGGTTTTTAGGCAAGTTGCTAAAACATCGCACATCCATCCAGAATGAAGAACATGTGGTAATTATAACAGGTGGTGAGACCGACTATGGAGAATATACTGATTGTTTCGTCCTTTCTAAAAACAAATGGGCATCTCTTGGTTATATACCTGGCTCTTGCATTTTAAAAGGGTGCATCTGGTTCGTTTCTACTGTTTGTGGTGGACTTTTGTATGGATTGGATGGTAAAACTACCAAAGTAAGTTGTTATAACCCACAAGAAAATGGATGGGGGTCAAGATACACACAGTTTTTCAGTCACACGGGCTGTGCATTGACATCATTTAATGAAGAACTTTACTTAATGGGTGGGCTGTATGTGAATGATGAAGACCTCTCTGATGTGATGATATGTGAAGTTCATAAGTACAATCCAATGTGTAATGAATGGAAGCAGTTAGCATCAATGGAAACCTGCTGGGCTGGTCACTGTGCAGTTGTTCTAGAAGATCTCATTTATGTGATTGGAGGTTCTGATGGCCATACCTCTCTGAAGAATGTTGAAAGCTATGATCCGTCAACCAACCAGTGGAGTAAGGTTCCAGATATGGCAAATGCCCGTAAGCATGCTGCAGCAGTAAATGCTTGTGGGAAAATTTTTGTCATTGGGGGATATTGTGATGACCGTGAAACAAATGTTGAACATACTTGTGAAATTTTTGATGCACATCTTAATGAATGGAGTCTGGTATCTGGTCCTATCACTCCACGGTGTAATTGTGGAATTGTGAGTGTGGATGACATGGTATACATTTTTGGTGGAGAGGATACAGATCATGATGAGCTGGAAAGTGTGGAGTGCTTTGACTTTAAAAGCAATGAATGGAAAGAAGCAAATGAACCTATGCCAAGGGCTAGGACAAGAAGAACAAGGACACAAGCTTCATTGCTGAAAGTACCAAAGAAGTTCATTTTCGAGGATTTACATTGAAAGTCTTGAATGGAACTATCTGCTGAATTTGGCTCGACTTGCTGTATCTATAACAGGTTTAATAATATACATGAAAAAAATACTCAATTCTGATTGGCTATGAGCAGTGTAGTTCAAGTGTAACACCAATGCAAAAAGTGTAACACCAGTGCAAATTACAAATAAAAAAAAATTGCTGCAAAAATGTTTTGCAAAAAACAGTTTTGCAAAAAAAAAAAGAAAAAAATTTTCAAAAAAATTTGCAAAAAAAAAGACTTGAAATTCCAAGAAAAATGAATGCAATTTTTTTTCATGTATAATTATTAATAAGTAATCATACAGTCTTCTCGTTCAATTTGGGATTAATTTGCACTTGTGAGTTTTTCAAAAAACCCTTTTTGAAAAACTCACTCGTGCAAATGTAATCCCAGATTGAACTCGAAACCATATGATTACCTATACAAATTATCAAAACTGAAGGACTTACCTGGTACACTTTGAAAAAAAGCTTGTTATCTTTCTTGACATTATGGTTGGTTTTTAAAAGCCAGAAAATCGAAACCAAACTAAAGTTTTAAGATTTTTGAATTGATATGTACATGTTGAGAGCACATGGGCAAAGAGCCTCCTGAAGCTCATTCCCAGCCCCCTCATTCGTGTTTGCAATACGGAAGGAACGCCGGTAAGACTGAATAAAAGGCGAAGTTTGTTCAGTCTTCGAGGAGCAACGCAATTTGTTTTTTGTTACTATTTTCCTGTGGTAGCACTTGCTACATTTTAAGGAAAAAGCAATCAGTCTTGTGAGCCCTCAAAACCATTTTTTGTCAACCCTTGCAAAATGGTGGTAGGGCTATACCAGCCCCTCCCCCTCTGCGGTGCCTGATTAAGACATCTAAGAACCAGTGATACATTACTTTAACCTTGGATTAATGTTGAGGGTGATACAAATAGCATTTAAATCAAAAACCTTAACAGGGTTTCTCTGAGAAAGTTTATGAAAATATTTTGCTAACGTTTCAAACAATTCAGACAAGTCCCAATTGATTTGAAGTTAGAAGTTATGGGAATGTTTTGTGGAGTTGTTGGGGAGGGGGGGGAGAAGGGATTGTGAAATTTGGTAGAATAATAAATGGTGAAGATTTTATGAATTTCAAGTTAAAGTTAAATGACTCTTCAAGCCAAAATATTTTTTTCTAAAGAAGTGGGATCTTTTGGTCTAATTGAATGTCTTTTCCTTCAAATAACATTTAACAAGCAATTATTTGTAAGTGAAAAATGTAACATTCAGACACAGGCAATTATGCACCCAGCCAATGGATGCCACAAAATAGTCAGCTGGCGACCTGGAGTGCTCTTGCATGGTCATGGAACTTTCAGTTGTACAAGATATTGATAATGATATTTAACTTAGGGCCATTCAGTTCACAAAGTGAAGAATAGAGAACAACAATCCTTTTTAATGTTAGAATGCATGCAATCAGTCTCTTTTTTTCTCAAAGATAGTGAGTGCCAAGGGTGTGAGCGGCAAATGGTGAAGCTGCAAGGAACAAGACAGAGAGTTGGCTTAAGCACGCAAGTTGCGAGCTACATGCACCATGTGCCCTCACATTGCACGCTTGCTACTCCACTTTGTTTAAAAAAAAAGAGTTTGAATGACCAAGTTTTATTCCTGTTTTAAAATAGTGACCAAACACCCAAAACTATACCATAAATGGAATTTTGTTTGAATGTTTGTGAATTATAAGTAGACTGAAAGTAGTGACCATTTAGAGAACAATATTGCTACTTTTGGTTACCAATAGGCTTCTTGTTCAGTTGGGTTTTTTTAATTATTGTCCTGTGATACACATACTGGTATGGAACAGGTTATAATATTGCAATTTGCAGGATATTTTTTTTTATTATACAATGCACATATGAATTAACAATGTTACTCATAAACATATTAGACTCGAATTGTAATTTTTAAGTATTGAAATATTCCTTTATTAGTGTTCTTGGATAAACTTGAAAAACAAACAGGGACTTCAACTCTGTAAAATATGCACAAACACGGTTTTCTTGATATTTGACTTGGTCATTTTAGATTGTGATTGTGATGCAACGACAGGGTAGTCTGTTAGAGTCAGTGTTTTCTCACCTTAACCCGTGACGACACAGGTCTCTCTTGTGCCCTGTGTCTATTCTCGTCCCCAGAGCCGCTTGGCCCTCTTAACCGTCAGAGCCTGAGCACAAGGACCAACATGCTCAGACTCTGAGCCTGTTGGTCAGACCAACACGCTCAGGCTCCTTTGCCTACAGTAATTATGTTAAAGATGGCTGATCAGAACGGACACCCGGCGTAGCACAAGATGTTCAGGTCATACATGTATTGTGGGCCTTTTCTGTTTTCACATAATAATACAACTAGCAGTAATCAAAGATTATGGAGACACGTTAGAAGGTTTCCGGCGGTTGTGAGCCCCTGAAAAAAGCAATAGGGGCGGCCATTTGGCAGTCCGGACACCAAAAATTTTCAAATGTTTCTGCATGCAAGGCACAGGGCAACCAACACGAAATTAGGATTGCGTTCTTTGAACGCGATAACTCAATTTTGTTTGGAAAGAGTGACTCTTAACAACGTTAGCATGCAACTGAAAATCTTGTGGTCCACAGATTCGATTCCAGATTAAATTGGAAGTAATGCCAGGAATTGATCCCAGGTCACCAGGTTGGAGGTGAGCACTCTTATATACAGCTGTTTCAATTTAGGTTGTCGGATGATAGCTTCAAGCGTACGCAACGAGACCGCAAGGTACTTAGGGATTTTTATGAATACGATAAGTTGACGAAAGCAAATTAAAATGCCTCGTCCATACAGCGAAGGCAAACATTTATGGTGCTAACATCCACCTCACTCATCGCACTAACAAACGCAAAAACCGCGAACTTAAGCTACAGTGTAAGACCAGTTTACAACTAGTCATAGTAACTTGCGGTCTCGTTGCGTACGCTTGAAGCTCGCATCCGACAACCTAAATTGAAATAGCTGTATAACTGTCGCCCAATGGACTTCCCCATCTTGTGCCTGTGCCCATTCTCGTCCCCAGAGCCACTTGGCCTTCTTAACCGTCAGAGCCTGACTGCGAGGACCAACGTGCTCAGTCTCCGACGGTTGAGAAGACCAAGCAGCTCTGCCTACAGTAATTATGTTGAAGAGACGGTTGATCAGAACAGACACCCAGTGCACTACAAGATGTTCAGGTCATTGCATACACATATTGTGGGCCTATTCTGTTTTCACATAATAATAAAATAACTCAATTTTGTTCGGAAAGAATGGCTCTTAACAACATGCAACTGACAATCCTATGGTCCACAGATTCAATTCCAGATAAAATTGGAAATGACGCCGGGAATCGAGCCCAGGTCACCAGGTTGGAGTTGAACACTCTAATAGTCGCCCAATGGACTTAGTAATGTTGTTAAGATTGACTTTTACTGTTGCATGCAAACAAATATGCGTTTGTTACAGAAATTCTCACCGCATAAATGACATGCTAAAACTACAGCAACTAACGCCTGCCAGGCGATGCTAATGCCGAGTCATCGAAACATGTCGGCTTAGATAATAAAATGTTAGCAAAAGTCCCGGACGGTATTGCCTAGTAAACTAACAAAATCAATGCGGGAACTTTCTGCTCTCCCCAGGTCTGAATAGGGTTGATAGTGGCGAATATCGAGCATTTATGTTTGCAGCCCCCAAGTTATGGAATGCCCGTACCTTGAACATTCGATCTGCCAATAGTTTATTGAACTTAATTCTTTTAATTTAAAGCGAATTCAAACGTGGTATGGTTAGTGCTCTATTTTAAATTATTTGTTATTATTTATCATTATTGGTGCACTCTGTGTTGAAAGTGAAATACATTCTCTTGGAGCAGATTGTGCAGCTTGATATGCGAATGTTCTTTGTGATCTTTGTTAACGAAGTTGGAGCCGGATTAATCCTCCAGAAGGGAGTCATAGTTAAAAACACAACATACTTCCTAAGATTTCTTTTTGAAAAAAAGGCTCATAAAAATAGAAAAGTAACGGGAGCACTACATTTCCAGTTCGTTACGGTTCGAACTGGAAAATAAGGATCTTCACACGTTCTTCGCAACACATAGCGTTACGTGATTAAAGATACTGCTAGTACTACTATGGCATTTTAAGTTCGATATTGTTGTACATCGTGCATGAGCACCACTGAGCCTTGTAACTGTCAACTGTTAAGATTACAGTGTTATCACCCCGAACGTATAGTTTCTTTTCTTTTATTTCATGTAAGAACAACACTTAATATTTGAACACTATACGAAACTTAGTATGTAGCCTTAGATCATCCGACAGGCTAAACTTGTGGGGAAATAGGTGAGGCTTACGTTTGGCACATTACCCGAAGTCGCGATTGAATGACCTACCACAGAGCTGTGTAAAAATCCCCACCCCCCTCCTATTACGCCAAATTGCTGTTGTTTACTTGCGTCTCAAAATGGTGTGGGTTTGCATGGTTATGTTATTATAAGTCCAAATAGTAATATAAACAACATGAAATGATAATTAAACTCGTTTGAAAGTTTTCCAAACCAAAAGTTAAACCACCACATAACTATAGTATTGCTTCAGTCCGTGCTTAGTTGTTTTCAAAAATAGCTCAAGAGTCCGAAATCAGAGAGCGCGCTTACAATAACTGTCATAGAAAAACTCAAGTTTTCTTTGGCTTTTTTTTTATTTCATCTTGCGATTATGTTTTGCCAAGCTGACCAAGTATCTTACAGTGCTGCTACTGTTACCGGGGCCACCTCAACAAAGTTAACCAATCACAAAGCAGAAAGAGAACAATAGATTCCAACATCTTAAAGTTAAAATTTCATTGTTCTGTACTCGACATTTCATTATTCAAGTCGCAATTTTGGAATCTATTGTTCCCGTTCTGTTTTGTGATTGGTTAACTTTGTGTTGGTGGCCCCGGTAACAGTAGCAGCACTGTAACTTCTTAAACCTCTGTCTACATAAACTACACGAGTAACAACAAAAAGTAATTAATTTTTCAGACTTTATTCAGTACCATTTAACATAGCTTAGCTCTGGAATAGAGCGTGCGTTTCAGCAGTTTAACAGCCCCTTAAAAACCCTAACACCTTTATTTGCAAGCAAGTCTGAAAGTTCTCCAAGTTAAGCAACTGGTGGCTGTACTTCTTCAATAATGATCCTGCTGGCCTGATTCCAACTAGTAAAAGCGTTGGCAGTGGCAAGGTTTCCTCCACACTTACCAACACTAAATCCAACTCGCACGTACCCTGCAGGAATGCCACCACAATAACCCTCTATGTTGGTAGGTCTGTGGACGTTAAGGTCGCGATAGGTTGGGCCATGGTACAAGGCGCCGTCAATTGGTGCTGGATTTTGGCACTCTGCACTGTTGAAGGTGAAGTACCATCTACTGCAGCAGTTCACACAGCCTGAAATGCGAATATTCCCCATGTACACAACGCGCAGGTAGGAATTAGCTTTAACTTTTTGGAAGCCGCATGCCTAGAACCATCAAAAATAGATCATGGATAAGTGCTTAGATATGTCTGACACCTTCCACATAAAAAGACCAAAAGAAAAAAAAAGAGAAAAAAAATTCTCATGAAAACTAAATAAATACTGTTAATGATTTTTTTTTTAATGAATATCAATCAGGACAAGTGCTCTTTACTTTTTGTCAGAGTTCTTTTTTATTTGACTTCTTGTTTATTTGACTTCAAGAAATTGATGTGCTTTTATCTTGATTCCCTCCCTTGTATTTTTTATTAATATTCTTACATGAATTTGACCAATGTCTCTGCCATCCTTTGTCAAATCATATGTCCAAGTGCACTGTTTCCATCGTCGTCGAATCTGTGACATTAGGAAAAAACATTGTTCAAATAATTAAAGACCATACTAAAAAACGTTTATTATAAAATGGTAAAATAGTATCATATGCTACTACACAATACTAAGAGAACTACACTAAACTAACCGGAAAAATGAAAATCAATATTTTTTTTTCAACAACTACTGAGTAACCCACTTGTGACTGTGCTGTTTTCACTTAAACACGGTTCAGTATATTTTGTTCCTTTTTATTGCAAAAGCCGGCATCTGCTTTAAGGTAGCCCGCGGCTATTTAATGGCGCGGAGGCTCCCTTTTATAAATCGAATTTTCGGCATGTAAGCGCTAATCGATTTCTGTACGTTTTTGTAGGGTAATAAAGGAGTCTTTTAATTTTACAGGATTTTAAGTTTTAGTGCAAATGAGATATGCGATTAAGAGTTACAAGCGTTTTTAGAAAACCCCGCTTTTGAGAAATCGGAATATTTTCATTTAAACGACGACAAATTTTTTTCTAATTGAGCTCAATAAGTTACAAGACTTTAAGCTTTACTGAAAGCAAGTTACCACAAAATCGGCTGCACAGAAACTGCTGCACAGTCGACTACTGAATTTAAGTACGAATAACAATACTAGCAATGTTCCATGTCATAAGTCCAGAAATTAACGTTTTCCTATATTTTCTCGGCTTTTAGTCGAGTATCATAAAACGTAAACCAAAGTAATTACTCCGACCAATCACAACAGACGCAGACAATCTAATAAACCAATCAGAAATAGAAGCAAATACATGTAACCGACGCCAGGCGTTAGAACACGCCTGCGAGCAAGTCAGAATTTTCGTTCGGTTTACTTCTGACTGGTTGAGAAAATGGCGTGAGATCTTTTAGCTAATTATAAAGCGTAGCAATGCGAAAAACCAAAGCATTCGCGAAGGATATACTAGAGGAACTGCAGGTTACCGGTCATGATGATATGACTGAAGGATATACAAGAGGCACTGCAGGTTACCCGTCAGATTGATATGACTGAAGGATATACTAGAGGGACTGCAGGTTACCCGTCAGAATGATATGACTGAAGGATATACTAGGGGGACTGCCTGATGATATGACTCAAGGATATACTAGGGGGACGGCCTGATGATATGACTGAAGGATATACTAGAGGGACTGCAGGTTACCTGTCATGATGATATTACTAAACGATATACTAGAGGGACTGAATGTTACCCGTCAGAATGATATCACTAAAGGATATACTAGAGGGACTGCAGGTTACCTGTTATGATGATATGACTGAAGGATATACTAGAGGGACTGCAGGCTACCCGTCAGAATGATATCACTAAAGGATATACTAGAGGGACTGCAGGTTACCCGTCAGCATGATATGACTGAAGGATATACTAGAGGGACTGCAGGTTACCCGTCAGAATGATATGACTGAAGGATATACTAGAGGGACTACAGGTTACCCGTCAGAATGATATCACTAAAGGATATAAAAGAGGGACTGCAGGTTACCCGTCAAAATGATATGACTGAAGGATATACTAGGGGGACTGCCTGATGATATGACTGAAGGATATACTAGGGGGACTGCAGGTTACCTGTCATGATGATATTACTAAACGATATACTAGAGGGACTGAATGTTACCCGTCAGAATAATATCACTGAAGGATATACTAGAGGGACTGCAGGTTACCTGTTATGATGATATGACTGAAGGATATACTAGAGGGACTGCAGGCTACCCGTCAGAATGATATCACTAAAGGATATACAAGAGGGACTGCAGGTTACCCGTCAGCATGATATGACTGAAGGATATACTAGAGGGACTGCACGTTACCCTTTAGAATGATATGACTGAAGGATATACTAAAGGGACTGCAGGTTACCCGTCAGAATGATACGACTGAAGGATATACTAGAGGGACTGCAGGTTACCCGTCAGAATGATATCACTAAAGGATATACCAGAGGGACTGCAGGTTACCCGTCAGAATGATATGACTGAAGGATATACTAGAGGGACTGCAGGTTACCCGTCATGATGATATGACTGAAGGATATACAAGAGGGACTGCAGGTTACCTGTCATGATGATATGACTGAAGGATATACTAGAGGGACTGCAGGTTACCTGTCATGATGATATGACTGAAGGATATACAAGAGGGACTGCAGGTTACCCGTCATGATGATATTACTGAAGGATATACAAGAGGGACTGCAGGTTACCCGTCATGATGATATTACTGAAGGATATACAAGAGGGACTGCAGGTTACCTGTCATGATGATATGACTGAAGGATATACTAGAGGGACTGCATGCAGGTTACCCTTTAGAATGATATGACTGAAGGATATACTAGAGGGACTGCAGGTTACCCGTCAGAATGATATCACTGAAGGATATACAAGAGGGACTGCAGGTTACCTGTCATGATGATATCACTGAAGGATATACTAGAGGGACTGCAGGCTACCCGTCAGAATGATATCACTAAAGGATACACTAGAGGGACTGCAGGTTACCCGTCAGAATGATATGACTGAAGGATATACTAGAGGGACTGCAGGTTACCCGTCAGAATGATATCACTAAAGGATATACAAGAGGGACTGCAGGTTACCCGTCAGAATGATATGACTGAAAGATATACTAGAGGGACTGCAGGTTACCCGTCAGAATGATATCACTAAAGGATATACTAGAGGGACTGCAGGTTACCCGTCAGAATGATATCACTATAGGATATACTAGAGGGACTGCAGGTTACCCGTCAGAATGATATGACTGAAGGATATACTAGAGGGACTGCAAGTTACCCTTTAGAATGATATCACTAAAGGATATACTAGAGGGACTGCAGGTTACCCGTCAGAATGATATCACTGAAGGATATACAAGAGGGACTGCAGGTTACCCGTCAGAATGATATCACTGAAGGATATACAAGAGGGACTGCAGGTTACCTGTCATGATGATATGACTGAAGGATATACTAGAGGGACTGCAGGTTACCTGTCATGATGATATCACTGAAGGATATACTAGAGGGACTGCAGGTTACCCGTCAGAATGATATGACTGAAGGATATACTAGAGGGACTGCAGGTTACCCGTCAGAATGATATGACTGAAGGATATACTAGAGGGACTGCAGGTTACCCGTCAGAATGCTATGACTGAAGGATATACTAGAGGGACTGCAGGTTACCCGTCAGAATGATATCACTAAAGGATATACTAGAGGGACTGCAGGTTACCCGTCAGAATGATATGACTGAAGGATATACTAGAGGGACTGCAGGCTACCCGTCAGAATGATATCACTAAAGGATATACTAGAGGCACTCCAGGTTACCCGTCAGAATGATATGACTGAAGGATATACTAGAGGGACTGCAGGTTACCCGTCAGAATGATATGACTGAAGGATATACTAGAGGGACTGCAGGTTACCCGTCAGAATGATATGACTAAAGGATATACTAGAGGGACTGCAGGTTACCCGTCAGAATGATATGACTGAAGGATATACTAGAGGGACTGCAGGTTACCCGTCAGAATGATATCACTAAAGGATATACTAGAGGGACTGCAGGTTACCCGTCAGAATGATATCACTGAAGGATATACAAGAGGGACTGCAGGTTACCTGTCATGATGATATCACTGAAGGATATACTAGAGGGACTGCAGGTTACCCGTCAGAATGATATGACTGAAGGATATACTAGAGGGCCTGCAGGTTACCCGTCAGAATGCTATGACTGAAGGATATACTAGAGGGACTGCAGGTTACCCGTCAGAATGATATCACTAAAGGATATTCTAGAGGGACTGCAGGTTACCCGTCAGAATGATATGACTGAAGGATATACTAGAGGGACTGCAGGCTACCCGTCAGAATGATATCACTAAAGGATATACTAGAGGCACTCCAGGTTACCCGTCAGAATGATATGACTGAAGGATATACTAGAGGGACTGCAGGTTATCCGTCAGAATGATATGACTGAAGGATATACTAGAGGGACTGCAGGTTACCCCTCAGAATGATATGACTAAAGGATATACTAGAGGGACTGCAGGTTACCCGTCAGAATGATATGACTGAAGGATATACTAGAGGGACTGCAGGTTACCCGTCAGAATGATATCACTAAAGGATATACTAGAGGGACTGCAGGTTACCCTTTAGAATGATATGACTGAAGGATATACTAGAGGGACTGCAGGTTACCCGTCAGAATGATATGACTGAAGGATATACAAGAGGGACTGCAGGATACCCGTCAGAATGATATCACTAAAGGATATACAAGAGGGACTGCAGGTTACCCGTCAGAATGATATCACTAAAGGATATACAAGAGGGACTGCAGGTTACCCGTCAGAATGATATCACTAAAGGATATACAAGAGGGACTGCAGGTTACCCGTCAGAATGATATCACTAAAGGATATACAAGAGGGACTGCAGGTTACCCTTTAGAATGATATGACTGAAGGATATACTAAAGGGACTGCAGGTTACCCGTCAGAATGATACGACTGTAGGATATACTAGAGGGACTGCAGGTTACCCGTCAGAATGATACGACTGAAGAATATACTAGAGGGACTGCAGGTTACCCGTCATGATGATATGACTGAAGGATATACAAGAGGGACTGCAGGTTACCTGTCATGATGATATGACTGAAGGATATACTAGAAGGACTGCAGGTTACCTGTCATGATCATATTACTGAAGGATATACAAGAGGAACTGCAGGTTACCCGTCAGAATGATATCACTGAAGGATATACAAGAGGGACTGCAGGTTACCCGTCAGAATGATATCACTGAAGGATATACAAGAGGGACTGCAGGTTACCTGTCATGATGATATGACTGAAGGATATACTAGAGGGACTGCAGGTTACCTGTCATGATGATATGACTGAAGGATACTAGAGATCTGCAGGTTACCCGTCAGAATGATATCACTGAAGGATATACAAGAGGGACTGCAGGTTACCTGTCATGATGATATGACTGAAGGATATACTAGAGGAACTGCAGGTTACCCGTCATGATGATATTACTGAAGGATATACAAGGGGGACTGCAGGTTACCCGTCATGATGATATTACTGAAGGATATACAAGAGGGACTGCAGGTTACCCGTCATGATGATATTACTGAAGGATATACAAGAGGGACTGCAGGTTACCCGTCATGATGATATGACTGAAGGATATACTAGAGGGACTGCAGGTTACCCTTTAGAATGATATGACTGAAGGATATACTAGAGGGACTGCAGGTTACCCCTCAGAATGATATGGCTGTAGGATATACCAGAGGGACTGCAGGTTACCCGTCATGATGATATGACTGAAGGATATACAAGAGGGACTGCAGGTTACCTGTCATGATGATATGACTGAAGGATATACTAGAGGGACTGCAGGTTACCTGTCATGATGATATGACTGAAGGATATACAAGACGGACTGCAGGTTACCTGTCATGATGATATGACTGAAGGATATACTAGAGGGACTGCAGGTTACCCGTCAGAATGATATGACTGAAGGATATACTAGAGGGACTACAGGTTACCCCTCAGAATGATATGGCTGTAGGATATACCAGAGGGACTGCAGGTTACCCGTCATGATGATATGACTGAAGGATATCCAAGAGGGACTGCAGGTTACCCGTCATGATGATATTACTGAAGGATATACAAGAGGGACTGCAGGTTACCCGTCATGATGATATGACTGAAGGATATACAAGAGGGACTGCAGGTTACCTGTCATGATGATATGACTGAAGGATATACTAGAGGGACTGCAGGTTACCTGTCATGATGATATGACTGAAGGATATACAAGACGGACTGCAGGTTACCTGTCATGATGATATGACTGAAGGATATACAAGAGGGACTGCAGGTTACCCGTCATGATGATATGACTGAAGGATATACAAGCGGGACTGCAGGTTACCCGTCATGATGATATGACTGAAGGATATACTAGAGGGACTGCAGGTTACCTGTCATGATGATATGACTGAAGGATATACTAGAGGGACTGCAGGTTACCCGTCAGAATGATATGACTGAAGGATATACAAGAGGGACTGCAGGTTACCCGTCAGAATGATATCACTAAAGGATATACAAGAGGGACTGCAGGTTACCCGTCAGAATGGTATGACTGAAGGATATACTAGATGGACTACAGGTTACCCGTCAGAATGATATCACTAAAGGATATACAAGAGGGACTGCAGGTTACCTGTCATGATGATATGACTGAAGGATATACTAGAGGGACTGCAGGTTACCTGTCATGATGATATGACTGAAGGATATACTAGAGGGACTGCAGGTTACCCGTCATGATGATATGACTGAAGGATATACTAGAGGGACTGCAGGTTACCCGTCAGAATGGTATGACTGAAGGATATATTAGATGGACTGCAGGTTACGCGTCAGAATGATATCACTAAAGGATATACAAGAGGGACTGCAGGTTACCTGTCATGATGATATGACTGAAGGATATACTAGAGGGACTGCAGGTTACCTGTCATGATGATATGACTGAAGGATATACTAGAGGGACTGCAGGTTACCCGTCATGATGATATGACTGAAGGATATCCAAGAGGGACTGCAGGTTACCCGTCATGATGATATTACTGAAGGATATACAAGAGGGACTGAAGGTTACCCGTCATGATGATATGACTGAAGGATATACAAGAGGGACTGCAGGTTACCCGTCATGATGATATGACTGAAGTATATACTAGAGGGACTGCAGGTTACCTGTCATGATGATATGACTGAAGGATATACTAGAGGGACTGCAGGTTACCCGTCATGATGATATGACTGAAGGATATACTAGGGGGACTGCAGGTTACCCTTCATGATGATATGACTGAAGGGTTTACAAGAGGGACTGCATGTTACCCGTCATGATGATATTACTGAAGGATATACAAGAGGGACTGCAGGGTACCCGTCAGAATGATATCACTGAAGGATATACAAGAGGGACTGCAGGTTACCCGTCAGAATGATATGACTGAAGGATATACAAGAGGGACTGCAGGTTACCCGTCAGAATGATATCACTGAAGGATATACAAGAGGGACTGCAGGTTACCCGTCAGAATGATATGACTGAAGGATATACTAGATGGACTACAGGTTACCCGTCAGAATGATATCACTGAAGGATATACAAGAGGGACTGCAGGTTACCTGTCATGATGATATGACTGAAGGATATACAAGAGAGACTGCAGGTTACCCGTCATGATGATATGACTGAAGGATGTACTAGAGGGACTGCAGGTTACCCGTCATGATGATATGACTGAAGGATATACAAGAGGGACTGCAGGTTACCCGTCATGATGATATCACTGAAGGATATACTAGAGGGACTGCAGGTTAACCGTCAGAATGATGAGTGAAGGATATACTAGAGGAACTACATAATGATATGACTGAAAAACTAATAACTACTAGAACGTATGCATGGCGGCCATGTTGGATATACTAGAGGGACTGCATAATGATATAACTGAAAAACTAATAACTAATAGAACGTATGCATGGCGGCCATGTTGGTGTTTAGAACAATGAAACTTCCATTCTTTGGTTTTTAAACTCTATTTAATTTATACAAACATTTTCTATTGGTTCTGAACACTAGCATGGCCACCGCGCATGCGTCCTATTCTTATACCTGTCTTCCGTGGCTTTCGCAGTTGACGGCCAAAAGTAGCAACGCATTAAATAACAAATATAGTTTCATGTTAGGTTCTGTTGAAAGAAAAAATTATCAGCGTCACTCACCTAAGTCCGATCTACAAACCGGCGCAAGTTCGCCAAAATTTACTGAAACACACACGCTTGATGCAATTACTACTTGCCAGAACGGGTTTAGAGTGATTTTCCTTAGACCGTGAAATAGTTGTCACACTAATAGAAGTTAGTAGATCTTATTTCCATTGTTTTCTGTGTGTATCTATTTGACTATTATACACTTTGTCTAACTACTAGAAGCTGTTTCACGGTCTGAGGAAAATCACTCTATTAGTTTTAGAGTACATGTAATACATTTTGATAATCACTGCAAATAAACTTACTATTGAAGCAACTTTAGCTTAAATAAGTAAGACTTTATTTAGCTTATTAAGCATTATGGAAGCTGGCAAACACTCTTTTCTGTTTTAGGAAGATTGCAGACGGTTCTCAGGAAAACCCGGTTTAGGAAAAAGCGTGGAATGGCTTTATACTGCTTTTTCATATCCCTTTAAAGTACTTAAAAGTGCCATTTTCGAAAGAAAAAAAGTATTTAGTTATCTTTTCAAACCGTTTTTCAATCCGATCAAAAAAAAACGTTTTTTTATTTTTCGACCGCACTCATCGCATTTGCACGGCCCTATTCTCTAAAAGCGTTTCACTCGATCTCGGAGTCAGAAATAGTTTTGTTTCATATCATTGCCATCAATACTACTATCTATCCTTACTGCTATAATGCAGTTACTACTATGATGCAGTTGTAATAGGCAGAAAGTTTATTTTACTCCAGTTTCGAGCATTTCAATGCTAGTGTACCGTAAGCGACGACAAAATGCTAATCTTGAGTGCCGAGACACAGGGTTTTTTGATGATCGTTTAAAAATACTTCGGGCCACCAACACCTAAAAATTTGAACTTATTCGGTAGCTTATTGCCTACGTTTCCCGCTTTTGTTTAATTTAGGTATTTTCTGATCGTAATCGCTGAGGACTGCAGATGTTCAATTTACTAATTAAACTAAAGCACATGAACTGCAGCGACCAATAGCGACCTTTAAACTTCCCAAAATTCTCACATGCACCCAAGGCAAGACCTAAATACTCATTCTAGGCAAAGACTAAGAACTGTTTTGTAGAATTATCCAATAAAACTTGGAATAGAGCCAAATCCCATTAAAATTAATGTTTTAAAGCCTGAATACTCTTTACCGAGCCTTTCTCACTAACCTTTGATGTCTCCTAAGCTGTGTTGCTTGTTGTGAAACTGAGATCATGTGAAGAAATCAGTTCGTTTTCAAGTAATATATATCCTTGATGTGGAATTCTAACCTGAGTGTTAATTACCACGTGGGTAATTGTGTAAGTTGCGGTACTAGAAAAGGTTAATGGAATAAAGTCAAATTCCAATAAAATTAATGTTATTCCATGTTTGTGCTTTAACTGGTAGAAGAAAAGTTTTCCGTCGTTTGAAAATAACATGCCAAAATCGTTAGCTAAAAGTTTTAATACTCGAACAGTTTTGTAATATATCACAGTTAATACATCATATTTTCCTCTCAAAATATATCGACTTAAATATCGTTCTTTTGGATGGAATTCTGACCTCATTGCTTCTTAGCGCATGGGTTAATGTGTACTTAGGCGGAATGGTTAGCTAAGGTTATGCAAGGTTGTTTATTCACTTTGTTTTTCCCTTTAAACTATACAGTTCAATAAATTACAGTATTTTAGGTTTAGCTGGTCTTTATACGCTTTGAATAATGGGATATAATATAAATGGTATAAACGGCCATTGCATTAGATTATGTACTGCTAGGTTGTGCTTTTACTGGCAGTAGAACAAGATATTCTATTTTAGAAACATGTGAACGACGCTAGCTAGAAATCAATAGACCTTTCCCGCATTCCTGTGAACAAAGGCACCAATTCGAGGCTGGGGTGGACAAAATACAGTGATTTGTATGAAATTGTCAACCCAAGCCTCGACCTCGTTTCATTTTGTGTGCTCACTGGAGTGGAATGCGGGAAAGGTCTATAGAGTTCCACTCCCCATGAACTGATTTTCCAGTATTCTTTTAAGGTCTCACAGTTTAGTAATAATTGTGTTTTCATTCTTAAATAGCTGATGTTGTTTGCTTATTCTGAGTGTGTTTATCGTCCTATTCTTTCTTAACGCATGGGCTAATGTGTAAATACGGAAAAAGTGAATGGAAGCTGATGACATAAACGATGATATGCCATTAAAACGTCACCCTTATGTTTGTGCTATTACGGGTACTATCGGATTCCATACCAGCTATAGTAAAAGTTGTTTCGTCTGAAAAATCAACCGCGTTAGCTGGATTTTTACTTTACTAGCATCCTTTACAGCACTTGAATATACAAGAATATTACAAGAATATTTTCAGCCTAAAATCGGCAGAAAATAGGAATATTCAGCCTGCGCTGGAAAAACAATATTCTTATAAAAAAGAAAGGGTGTATCAAACTTAGAAAAAAAATTATACAAATTAGATGAAGATGCCAATCGCTGATTTACAGTTTACAAGCAAACCGGCCCTAGCAGCCGGGAGTGACAAGTGTATTCGCAGGCTAAATTCAGACAAGGCCTTTCCTCCTTTCAGATTTTTCAGAGGAAAACCTAAATACGAAAGCGATACTTCCTCCTTATACTGGGGTTTATAGAACTCGTTGTCGTCAGCATATTGGCAACTGTAAATTATTTGAAATAACACTAATTTTCGATATTAAGATCGTTTTTCTATTTAAACCAAATTATAAGTTTAACGAAACTCAAATTTTCCAGTGGTTATAACAAGGGTATGAAAAGCTCTGTACTTGTTATAATATGAAACGTCCAAAATAAAACAGTCTGGGGGCCGGTTGCAATTCTTCAATGACAAATTAGAAGAATTAATTGTCACATGTTAGCGTAGAATAATGTTCTATCAACTAATTTTAAAAAGCCGTATACGAAGCTTTAAAGCCTGAATACTCTTTAGCCTTTCTTACTAACCTTTGATGTCTCCTGAGCTGTGTTGCTTGTTGTGAAACTGAGATCATGTGAAGAGATCTGTTCGTTTTCAGGTAATATATATCCTTGATGTGGAATTCTAACCTGAGTGTTAATTACCACGTGGGTAATTGTGTAAGTTGCGGTCCGAGAAAAGGTTAATGGAATAAAGTCAAATTCTACTAAAATTAATGTTATTCCATGTTTGTGCTTTAACTGGTAGAAGAAAAAGTTTTCCGTCGTTTGAAAATAACATGCCAAAATCGTTAGCTAGAAGATTTAATACTCGAACAGTTTTGTAATATATCACAGTTAATACATCATATTTTCCTCTCAAAATATATCGACTTAAATATTGTCCTTTTGGATGGAATTCTGACCCCATTGCTTCTTAGCGCATGGGTTAATGTGTACTTAGGCGGAATGGTTAGCTAAGGTTATGCAAGGTTGTTTATCCACTTTGTTTTTCCTTTTAAACTATACAGTTCAATAAATTACAGTATTTTAGGTTTAGCTGGTCTTAATACGCTTTGAATAATGGGATATAATATAAATGGTATAAACGGCCATTGCATTAGATTATGTACTCCTAGGTTGTGCTTTTACTGGCAGTAGAACAAGATATTCCGTTTTAGAAACATGTGAACGACGCTAGCTAGAAATCAATAGACCTTTCCCGCATTCCTGTGAACAAAGGCACCAATTCGAGGCTGGGGTGGACAAAATACAGTGATTTGTATGAAATTGTCAACCCAAGCCTCGACCTCGTTTCATTTTGTGTGCTCACTGGAGTGGAATGCGGGAAAGGTCTATAGAGTTCCACTCCCCATGAACTGATTTTCCAGTATTCTTTTTAGGTCTCACAATTTGGTAATAATTGTGTTTTCATTCTTGAATAACAGATGTTGTTTGCTTATTCTGTGTTTATCGTCCTATTCTTTCTTAACGCATGGGCTAATGCGTAAGTACGGAAAAAGTGAATGGAAACTGCTGACATAAACGATGATATGCCATTAAAACGTCACCCTTATGTTTGTGCTATTACGGGTACTATCGGATTCCATACCAGCTATAGTAAAAGTTGTTTCGTCTGAAAAATCAACCGCGTTAGCTGTATTTTTAACTGTCCTTGCATCCTTTAGAGCACTTGTAGTAATATTAACTTACAGTTTAGTAGTAATTTAGTGTCGTTTGCCCTTTTCTTTTATCTTTGAAATTGATATTTAGATTGTTACTGATTAACCTCAGACGTCATTTCCGTTTTTCCGTAGATATCGCTTTTCTTTTTGTGTCGGCTAAAAACTCCCCTTTTCAAAAAATAACTCGTTGAAAAGGTGTTTGTAATGAAATAACCGAGTTTATTTTTCTGAGCGGCCGCACTTCAGAAGGTTTAACTTTGAACGTGAGAAATCATGTTATCATTTGCTAGCGAGAGCGGCACAAAACAGTACGATAATGGTCATTTTAGACTGTGATTGTGACGAACTGACAGGGTAGTCTGTTAGAGTCAGTGTTTTACTTGGTCATTTTAGACTGTGATTGTGACGCACTGACAGGGTAGTCTGTTAGAGTCCATGTTTTACTTGGTCATTTTAGACTGTGATTGTGACGCACTGACAGGGTAGTCTGTTAGAGTCCATGTTTTACTTGGTCATTTTAGACTGTGCCTGTGACGCACTGACAGGGTAGTCTGTTAGAGTCAGTGTTTTACTTGGTCATTTTAGACTGTGATTGTGATGCACTGACAGGGTAGTCTGTTAGAGTCCATGTTTTACTTGGTCATTTTAGACTGTGATTGTGACGCACTGACAGGGTAGTCTGTTTAGAGTCAGTGTTTTGATTGGTCATTTTAGATTGTGATTGTGACGCACTGACAGGGTAGTCTGTTAGAGTCAGTGTTTTACTTGGTCATTTTAGACTGTGATTGTGATGCACTGACAAGGTAGTCTGTTAGAGTCCATGTTTTACTTGGTCATTTTAGACTGTGATTGTGACGCACTGACAGGGTAGTCTGTTAGAGTCAGTGTTTTACTTGGTCATTTTAGACTGTGATTGTGACGCACTGACAGGGTAGTCTGTTAGAGTCAGTGTTTTACTTGGTCATTTTAGACTGTGATTGTGACGCACTGACAGGGTAGTCTGTTAGAGTCAGTGTTTTACTTGGTCATTTTAGACTGTGATTGTGACGCACTGACAGGGTAGTCTGTTAGAGTCAGTGTTTTACTTGGTCATTTTAGATTGTGATTGTGATGCACTGACAGGGTATTCTGTTAGAGTAAGTGTTTTAGTTGGTCATTTTTGACATGTGATTGTGACGCACTTACAGGGTAGTCTGTTAGAGTCAGTGTTTTACTTGGTCATTTTAGATTGTGGTTGTGTTGCACTGACATGGTAGTCTGTGAGAGTCAGCGTTTTCTCACCTTAACCCGTGAGGATACAGGTGTCTCTCGCCTCTCGCGCCTGTGCACATTCTCGTCCCCAGAGCCGCTTGGCCCTCTAAACCGTCAGAGCCTGAGCACAAGGACCAACATGCTCAGACTCTGAGCATGTTGCTCAGACCAACACGCTCAGGCTCCTTTGCCTACAGTAATTACACTTATGCCAACTCTCCCGGATTACCCTGGAGTCTCCCGTGTACGGAACGAATCTCCCGGTCTCCCGTACGGGTCGCCAAATCTCCCGGATAAAAGCGACTTTGGATCTTTTCTTTACAATAGGCGAAGATTTTAACCCAAATTTTCCCAAAATCCAAAAACAAATTGGTTTTCCATCATATCTTAACTTCACAAACGCTTTCAGGGTCTCAGCAATGCAGAAAATGGCACTTTTAGAGGATAAAAAGCCAAAAAAAATTCCGGACTCCCCTAGATGCCTTCGGCGCAAAAAAATTTCACCCTAAAAACAAAACCTATTTTCAATCTCCAGAGGTTGGCATCTCTGTAATTATGTTGAAGAGATGGCTGACCAGAACAGACACCCGGCGTAGCACAAGATCAGTTCGTTGCATACATGCCTGTATATGGGCCTATTCTGTTTTCACATAATAATAAAACTAGCAGTAATCAAAGATTATAGAGACGCGTTAGAAGGTTTCCGGCGGCTGTGAGCCCTTGAAAAAAGCAATAGAGGCGGCCATTTGGCAGTCCGAACACCAAAAGTGTTCACATTTTTCTGCATGCAAGGCACGGGGTGACCAACACGAAATTAGTATTGGGTTCTTCGAACGCGATAACTCAATTTTGTTTGGAAAGAGTGACTCTTAACAACGTTAACTTGCAACTGAAAATCTTGTGGTCCACAGATTCGATTCCAGATCAAATTGGAAGTAATGCCAAGAATCGATCCCAGGCCATCAGGTTGGAGGTGAGCGCTCTTATATAACTGTCGCCTAATGGGCTTCGTTAATGCTGTTAAGATTGACTTTTACTGTCAGCATGCAAAAAAAGTATGCGCTTGTTAGAGAAATGCTCACCCCACAAATGCTATGCAAAAACTACAGCAACTAAAGGTTGCCAGGCGATGCCGAAACAAAATTGTCTTAGATAATTTAATTTCAGCAAAAGTCACGGAGATTGGCGGGACGGTATTGCCTAGTAAATGTACAAAATTAATGGGGGAACTTTCCGCTCTCCCCAGGTCTGAATAGGGTTGATAGTGGCGAATATCGAGCATTTATGTTTGCAGCCCCCAAATTATATTTATGGAATGCCCTTCCCTTGGACATTCGATCTGTCAATAGTTTGTCTGCTTTTAAAACTCAAGTCAAGACTTTTTTGTTTAGGAAAGCTTCTTACTGAACTTAAATATTATAATGTAAATCGCATTAAAACATTGTATGGTTAGTACTCTATATAAGTTACTATTATTTATCATTAGTAAATTTTTACCTCTCGATAATGATTTTCTAGATTTCTGATTGGTCCCACCGCTACCGATCTGAGTCATTATTGGTTAATTTGCCCAAATATGGAAAAATGATGACGAATTACGCGAGAAAAAATTGTTTTCCTCGTCGCGGAAAAAAAATGGCACGTGCACGTGGCACGTGAACGTGGCACGTGCACGTGGCGGGCAAATCTTTCCTCGTCCGCAGTATAATTTCTACAATTGTTATGTTCAAATCCATAACCATTTCTGCCAGTCCGATTAAGACTTATTTTTGAAGGAAACTTTGACATTCTTCTCGATCTTATTTTGAAGGAAACTACTTTTGAAAGAAACATTCTTCTCGATCTCGCCGCCTGCTTATAGCATTTACTCGCTTTCGATTTGTGAAGCGTCATGTGACACTTGTTCACTGACGTGACAGTCATGTATTTTTTTGGAGCGGAAATATTTTTTTTTTCCAATTTCCGGTTATTTGAGTGTTTGAAAATTTACTCAAACAGTTATTCATCTCGGCCTCGCCGAATATGAACTGATATATAACCAGCTCGGCGCGGCGCCTCGTTGGTTATATATATCAGCTCATATTCGGCTCGTCCTCGATGAATAACTGTTAATTATTGTTACACTCTGTGTTAAAAGTGAAATACCATCTGATCTCTTGGAGCAGTTTGTGCAGCTTAATATGAACGGGAGTCATAGTTAAAAACACAACATACTTTCTAATATTTCATATTAAAGAAAAGGCTGATAAAAATACAAAAGGAACGGCAGCACCACACTTCCAGTTTGTTACCGTTCGAATTGGAAAATAAGGATCTTCACAGCACGTACTTCACAACACGTAGTAGTGTTTTAACGAGCTGTAAAGCTCCAAAGCGTTAAGTGATTAAAGATGCTGCTACTACTGATGGTTCGATATTTAACTATTATAGCGCGAAAGCGCGCGTAATATCGCCTAATTCTTAGCCGACGAGGCCGGCAAGCTTGAGCGCTATAATAGTTTTATAATTCAACACATTGATAACAAAGCACAGTTTGAAGAAAAAATATCGAGGCCGGTCCGTCATTTTTCCATTCTCTTGTCAAAATGCGAAATTTACATCCATCGTTAGATATACGTCATGTAGACATAGCGTATATCGATAACTTTTTGACCATATTTGGGCAGTGTATCAGTGTGTTGAATTATAATGTTGTATATCGTGCATGAGCGCCGTCAATTAGGCACTCTGCATTGTTGAAGGTGAAGTACCATCTACTGCAGCAGTTCTCACGGCCTGTTATGCGAATATTCCCCACGTACACAACGCACAGGTAGGAATCAGCTTTAAACTTTTGGAAGTCGCATTCCTAGAACCATCAAAAATAGATCATGGATAAGTGCTCAGATATGTCTGACACCTTCCACATAAATAGACCAAAAGAAATTAACAGAGAAAAAAATTCTCCCCAAAACCAAATGAATATTGTTAATAATGTTTTTAATGAATATCAATCCTAAACGTTTTGTTCATGTTGTCCTCCTTGCAAATCTGAGGACACTAGAATTTTTTAATGTATTCTTCAACGTGGTTTTAATTTTTGGACTTCAGGTTCAGGACAGGAGCTCTTTACTTTTTGTCATTCTTCTTATTTATTCGACTTTAAGAAATTAATGTGCTTCTCTCATTTTGATTCCCTCCTTTTTATTTTTGTTCTGAATATTCTTACATGAATTTGACCAATGTCTCTGTCATCCATTAAGTTTATAAAATCATATGTCCAAGTGCACTGCTCCCATCGTCATGAAATCCCGGGGATGCTATTAAAGGGGACCGGATCCTGGCGGACAGCGTATCACAATCTGTGAGAATAGAAAAAAAAAACATTGTAAAAATAATTGGAGACCATACTAAAAAAAATTATCATAAAATAGTAAAATAGTATCACTGATGATATGCTACAACAGAATACTTCAAAAACTAAACTAGCTAAACTAACCGGAAAAATGAAAATCGATATTTTTTTTTTTTCAACAACTACTGAGTAACCCACTTGTGGCTCTGCTGTTTTCACTTAAACACGCTTCAGTTTATCTTTGTTCGTTTTTGTTGCGAAAGCCGACATCTGCTTTAAAGAGTCAAATAACAATACTAGCAGTGTTGTTCTATTTTTCCGCTTGTTAAATTGCATGTAAATATACAGCGGCTTTCAGCTGTGTATCGTAAATTAACTTAACGTGGCCGAACACAGTTTCGCGGGCGGTCAGCTGCAATTTGCGCGACGGCGCGGGTTTTTAGAAAGAATGTGAGACAGCTCCGTTTTGTAAACAATGTAAACAAACGACAATTTCTCAAAATCCACTTATTAAAATTTCATGAAATTTGTCAGAATTCCTATTTTTATCGCATTTCAAATAATGAGAACTTTAAAACAGAAGGCTAACAAAGGGAATTCTGTGACACGATCAATATTCACTGGGCAGCTATGTTCTTGAATATTTAAAAAACCGTTTGTTAAAATTTGGTCGAGCCAATTTTAAACAATAAGAACTATTTATTGTAAGCTGTGTGCAAGTTCATGAGAAAATCTAATGACTGGATTTTACGTAAACCTTATAAAGGTGAAAATTTAGGGTTGTTTTCAATCATCCACGTTGCCATGGAAACAGTCCAAAGCGCAAATTTTAGCCGTTAATTAAAATCCTTCATCACTATATTTTTCTTTTGCTAAGTTTCAGCTTCTAAGTTGCAACCTTTCTCACAAAATCCCCTAACTAATGACATATACTCTATCAAAACCGTGTTCGGCCACCTTAAATCAAAGCCACTCTGGCCAATCACAACAGACGCAGACAATCCAATAAACCAATCAGAAATAAGAGCAAATACATGTAACCGGCGCCAAGCGTTAAAAAACACGTGCGATAGACACTTTTAATAAATACCACGATGCATCATTTTCCGCTAATGACGTCAAACATATTCTTTTGAATTCTCTTGCAATTCAAAAGAATACATTTGACATCGATAGCGGAATGTGATGCATTCTGGTATTTATTAAAAGGGTCTATAGCAAATTGCAATTTCGGTTTCGGTTTTACTTCTGATTGGTTGAGAAAGTGGCGCGAGATCGTTTAGCCAATCACAAGGGGCAGCAATGCAAAACCAAAGCATTCGCGAAATAATTACTTTCAACACTCAATTGATTGAAACCTGCTCTAATAAAAAATTAGACCTAGAAGGATGTACTAGAGGGACTGCATAATGATATGACTGAAAAACGAATAACTAATAGAACGTATGCATGGCGGCCATGTTGGATATACTAGAGGGACTGCAAGATACCCGTCATAATGATATTACTGAAAAATTAATAACTAATAGAACGTATGGATGGCGGCCATGTTGGTGTTCAAAACAATGAAATTTATATTCTTTGGTATTTGAACCGTATTTTATGTAAACATTTTCTATTGTTCTTGAACACTAGCATGGCCGTCGCGCATGCGCCCTATTCTTATTCCTCTCTCCCTTGGCTTTTACAGATGATGGCCAAAAGTAGAAATGCATTGAATAACAAATATAGTCTCATGTTAGGTTCTGTTGAAAGAAAGAAAACCGGCGCAAGTTCGCCAAAAATTCACTAAAACACACACGCTTGGTGCAATTACTACTTGCCAGAACGTGTTTCAAATATGTTGATATATCACTGTGAGTAACCTTAGTATTGAAGCAACAAAGCTTAATTAAATAAGACTATACTTTAAGCATAATGGAAGCTTGAAAGGACTCTTTTCTGTTTTAGGAAGATTGCAGATGGTTCTCAAGGACACCATGTTTAGGGGAACGCTTGGAATGGCTTTATACTGTTTTTATATCATTTTAGTGGCTTAAACGTGCCGGTCCAATCAAACTTTAATTATTTTTTTTGCCTTTTCGAAAGGAGACAGTGTATTTAATAATCTTTCCAAACCGTTTTTCAATCCGATCAAGGGAAAGCGTTTATTTTTTCGACCGTACTTTTCGCGCATTATTTTGACTGGTCAGAGAGGAATTTTTGAGTCTCTGACGTTACTTTCTATCTTTAGAAACATGCAAATTTAATGGCGGCCGTGCAGATGGGAAAAGTACGGCCGAAAAAAATGTTTTCCCCTGATCGGATTGAAAAACGGTTTACATTATACATTATTTCCTTTAGAAAAGGGCACAAAAATGAAATTTAAAAATTTGATCGAACTGGCCCTTTAAAGGAAAGTATGTAAATTTAAAGCTAATACAGTTTGATCTTTTCCCCTTTTCAGCTGAATATTTCAGGGGCATAAAATGTAGGGAATAGAATCTTTAATATCCCGCAAATTTAGTAGTTGATGATGATGATGATGATGATGATGTTGTTGATGGTGATGATGATGATGATGATGATGATGATGATGATGATGATGATGGTGGTGGTGGTGGTGATGATGATGATGATGATGATGATGATGATGATAACTTTATTTCTGTGTCAAGATAAAAAAAGACTAGCTGAAGGAAAAATTCCTTCTACTAATAGGGGACACAAAAAAAAGTGAATAAAAAATAAATATTAGATATTTACATTATAAAAAGCTATAAAATTGATAAAATATAAGCATATTTACAAAATATAATAATTTGAAATGATTAAAAATCACAAAGGCAGCAATTGCAACGCTCATAATTTAGGAATCTGCTAAAATCGCGTTTACGGATTATTTTCTTAAAGGTCTTAAGCGATTGACAATTTCTTTCTTCAGCAGATAGATGGTTCCAAAGTTTCGGCCCCAGATATGTTAAGGAGTGCTTCTCATAGTTCACTGTGTCGAAGCGGGATAGAAAATACTTCCTTTCCGAAAATACTAACAAAACGACATTTTTATCAGTTCGCAAACAAATTGGTCACAGTATGATGTGCCCAAAAATGCGGGGATCCAAAGCAAAACTAGAACTGCATGGCTTTTTCAGGGCTCCGGGTTCCAGATATTGTTCGGATATAAAAAGAACTGGGCTCCGGGTCTGCAAAGAAAAACAATCAGGAGTCCAGAGACTGCAACCAAATTTGGGAACTGTTCTCTGCACACATTGCGGGCCTAACAAACCTGTTATGTTTTAAAAATGCCACCCTTCCCCCCAGAAAAACATTGAAAGAGCGGCGACTACCGGTATTTTCCCCAAAAGGCAAACTCCTTACAAAACTGGCTTAGAATTCTACTGCTGACTACCGTTGTACGGTACTTTATTTCCTTTCAAATTTTGAGTTAAAATATCCAATTTTGTGGTCGTATTTACCTTGTTTACTCCGAAAGACGGCCCCCAGTAGGGTGAGTGCAATGCCGTCTGACAAATGACTATAATCCATTCAAAGTAAACGAGGCAGTACACCAGTACGCAAACTAACCAGGGAATCGAACCCCGACCTCTACAGACACAGTGCAGGACAAACAGAAACAAGACTAACACAAACAGGACTAACCACAAGCTAAAAAACGCGAGAGGAACTGGCTAACTAACCAGGCTAACTAACTAAACAACACCTAACAACGAACCGCCCAACCACACACACACTCCGGAAAAAAAAAAAAAAAAAAAGGAAACGGACGGACGAGGGGGAAACGCACCACAGTACAACCAACTAAGGCGACCAAGTGGGCGAACACACGAGAAACAGGAACTACAGATGCAAAGACAGCTGACCTCCCGAAACCGATGCAACAACCCCACGGGCACCCCACTGACGATGAAAATAACGACGGCGACGGGAGGACTTAAACCTCTTGAAAAACAAAGGCAGATGGAATCTGACTCGGGCCTTGACGCTCTCGATGACCCCCACCGCGCCGCAGCGCACGCTCCAAATCATTCCGGGCCAGCCAAATGTGGAACTTACAGACATTCAGAACATACACAAAAATCCGCGGAATACACAGGAGCTCATCAGAGTTAAAACCAAAGAGGACATGGCGAAGGAGGAACGATCTTGGTATGGAGTGTGTATGTATTTTAGTGTTAGTATTTTCACATTTGTCGCGATTTTATTATATTTAATTATCGGCCCATCTTACGGTACAGTTTGTTGCTACCTAAAAGTAGCGAAACCCCAAAAGAGAACTGCGTCAACAGTCAAAAGAAAGCAATTGTCACTCCATGCGTGACTAAGGTTTTTTTTATGTCTTCTTTAGTTGTTGTAAGGTCCACGTATCCGATGATGTCTTCTTTAGTTGTTGTAAGGTCCGACTGTATTTCAAGTCGTCTTGCGGGGTATTGGGAAAAGTTTTCAATCAGCAATAACCGCGTCTCGGATGAACCTCACTGGCTACGGTAATGCCACTGTGCAAAGCTGATTCGAAAGGTAATACGACGAACAATTTGAAGCAATCAATAACGTCATCATTGTGGGATGAATTTACGTGTCTATAACAGTGTTCAAATTCCGATATGTTTATTTTTCACAAATTAAATGTAAAACAGTTCCATAGTTATAGCACTAGTTCAAATTTCTCAACCACAGCTCGGGGTGTCAAATGGTCCCTTGAAATTATGAAATGCGGGCAAGATTTGGATTCTGTTGGAATTGTTCGCAAATTTGCGACTAGTGATCCAAAATTTTGCGACATAAAATAGAATTTCAACAATAACGCCTCCCCCGCGAAAGTAAGGTTACCCGAAAGTAACGTTAACGTAAGGTTACCCGAAAGTAACGTTAACAGTGAGAACTTGCCAGCAATTCCTGAACTGAAAGTAACGATCTTAGAAATACTTTGGAAGAGAAACTATATTTCCTGAAAGGCAAACTCCTTACAAAACTGGCTGAGGCCCCGCAGTTTAGAGTTTAGACGTCGTGTTTCAGCCGTGCCGAACTAAATTCAGGAATTAAATTCGACTTTAGCAGTGTAGCGCGACGTTTGAAACCATTCGGTGCAGCAACTTAAATTTAGTTCGACACGGCAATGAAATTCGACAAGGTCTATTTTGCTACACGGCAGTAGCACGGTTGGTTTCAAACGTCGTGCCAATGCCGTGTCGAACTCAATTCATAAATTATGAAAATGTATAATTTTAGAGGTTTGGTTCTAGTGCACATGCTTTATCTGACCGTGGGTATGGGGGCGAGATATTCTCGTCCCCAGATCTCCAGGTTTCTTTTTAAATTGCCTCACCGATTGTTTCAACCGCCGACCAAATGAAACGAGGGCTCTGGGGACGAGAAAGGGGGCAAGAATGAAACAAAAATGGTGGCTGGAGCAAATTAGGTACGACTCTAGCACGACGTCTGAATCGGAGCCGTGCTCTTGCCGTGTTACAGTCGAACCTTAAAAATCGGCACGGCAGAAGCACGACATCTGAAGTAGGCCTAAAGTGCTACAGTACTGTATTTACTTACTATCTTATTGTCTTTCATATTTTGAGTTAGATAATCCAATGTTACGGTCGTATTTACCTTGTTCAAGAAGTTTCTTGGAATGGAGTGTTTATTTTTTCACATATGTCGCGATTTTATTTTATATACGGTACGGTACACGTTTTTGCTACTTAAAGTAGCAAAAGCCTTAACGAGAACTACGTCAAGCAAAACCAAGCATTTGTCATTTCACTCTATACGCGACTTAAGGTTTTCTATGTCTTCTTTAGTTGTTGTGAGGTCCACGTATGGGCCGTCAAAAATTGCAAAGCCGACTGTATTTCAAGTCGTCTTGCGGGGTATTGGGGAAAGTTTTCAATCAGCAATAACCGCGCCTCGGATGAACCTCATTGGCTACGGTAATGCCACTGCGCAAAGTTGGTTTGAACAGATCACAATGAACAATTTGAAGCAAACTTTGACGCCATCATTGTGAGATGCATTTATGTGTCTTAATCTTACTTTAATCTCGAGAACAGCACTTTATTTAAATAATTGAAAGTGCAAGAAAGTTGCACAATTTAGCAATTTAGAAGTTTAAACTAACGTTGAATGAAACATTTACGGCATAAGAAAGTACGTTATCAAACAAATTGAGCAAACTACGCATGCGCACTTTGTCAATTTTCCTTCGACTTTGAGACAACTTGACAACTTGCTTAATGTTTCAGTCGCGGTTCTGCCCTGTATAGTCTTTTACGCACCATTATTTGGGTCGCCACGCAACGACTGCTTGGGAAAATATACAGGAAATTGCATGAACTCTCATTGGCTTGAATCACTTTGCAACCTGAAAAATATTTAATAGTGCATTTGTCCGAGTAAAGTGGTTTTCATATGTCGGGAAAATCCCAGACGATCGGGGATTTCTCTGTTTCCCGACCGTCCCAGATTTTGCCGACTTATGAAAACATGAAATCGTAGACGTCCCTAATCATCTGGGATGGTCGGGGACAAATCGGGAAAATCGGGAGCAGTTTCTATTTTCCCGACGCGTCCCAGATTTCTGCGATGGTCGGCGATTTTTGATCAACCTGATGAAGGGCCAAGCCCGAAACGTCGTTGTTAGAAATTAACTTGACACTTTCTCAAAACATTTTATTTTTCCAATATGTTTATTTCTATTTCAAATTCTTGTTTATAAGTGTCACGCATCCTTGGGAATTCAATTTTTGAATTCATTTGTTTGGATTTTTCCGACATATCGGCAATATCTGGGACGGTCGGGAACAGCAAAATCCCTGATCGTCTGCGATTTTACCGACATATGAAAACCAGGCTTAAGCGCACCGCACTCGTCCGCCTTGCGGACCTGTTATCCCACAGTTGTTTTTGGGAACGGACCATTAGAAAAGTGAGTGGGGAGGGGGTGGGGAATTTTCAGGTTGCATGAATTTTTTTCGGTCATTGCTTGTTCAGGATTTTTTTTTCGGGTGAAACCCTCTGCACGAATATATAAAAGAAAAACGCTACCAACTCAGTATAGTTTAGTGTGTTGTCAGAACTTGTGCAGTTACGATCACGATGTGGAACGACTATCGACAAGGGAATGGGTATTCCGAAGAAAGTGAAAGCTCGCAAGAAAGCGAACAGTCATCTCACGGCTCTCAATCTAGCGAAGAAATGGAATCTTCCCAAGAAGAGAAAGAGCAGATAGATCCTTGGTCGCGTATTCAAGATGAAGCTTTTAGTCGCCACGAAGCCGAGTTCAACGCTTTGATAAATGAATACGAGCAAAACGGAGATTTACACAACGTGGCTCGCATTAAAGCTGAAAATGCCTTGCTTCCTGTTTATAGAAAAGAACTGAGAAAAATACTCTTAGAGAATCTACAATGGATGACGGTGCTATGAAGAAAGATTCGACCTTTCGAAAAGTTATACAAACCCAACAAGAGTTAAAAGACACAGATGGATTTGATTGGCTCGAATCGACAGAACTCGCCATCGATAAGCGAAAATTTTTACTCAATCGATTGTTTGTCAAACAAGCTCTTCCCGATGAATAAGACTAAACCAACTCTGTCTGTTCCTTTCCATCTAAGCTTTTAAAAATACGATATAAATTGTCTGTATAATTATGAAATTGTTTGTTATCAATTTTTTTTTAATTCATAACAGTTATTTTTATTTTTCACAACAACAGAATACAGGAATACAAAACAAAAGAAACTACCTACAAGATTTACAGTACAATGCTAAAAAACTGCTTACAATACAGTACTCACACAAGAAAAAAAAAGGGAAATTACAGCTAAAAATGTAATATCTAGCCAGAAGTAGACAATGATTTACTAGAATTTCTAGTTTTTCTGAAACCTAAACATTCAAGTTTTTTTTAAAACATCAGAGTCTTGTATCAGATTAATAAATATAGTTTGAACTTAACAAAGTGTGGCTTTATTGTTTTAGCGCGCGCGTGTAATTGGTTGCTTTGTTTATTTTTCCGAGGTGCTAATTTTTCTCATGCAAATTTATGGTTTTTGCCATGCAAATTTATAGTTCGGTGCTCGCGTAATTAAAAGTTTGAACTTTGAAGCTACCGGAAAGTCATGTTATCAAAACTTAAAGCACACACAAATATAAAATAGGTTTACGTATTAACCGTTTATTGATACTAAGAAATGTACAAGATATTTTGAAATAATATTACAAAATCAATTCACAGTGACTCAAAGTTTTACAGTTCATCACTTCGTTTTCGACAACTCCGTGTTGTCTGTGAAGTTTTGGTCGCTTGGGAATCTCAACTTTCAATGTTGACAGCTTTCGCTTTTTCGGTTTGACTTGGTGTTTGGTTATTGACTCCAAGACATTTAGCCCTTGCTTTTGACTGGTTCCATTTTCAGGGTCATCTTTCTTTGGCTTTTGATAGTAATCCTTTTGTGATTCCACGCTCTTTCGTAACCACAACGCTTTGAGTTTCTTTACTAGGTTTTCGATCTGTGACCATAACACAGCTAGGTGTGCTTTTCCTGTCTTGTTTACAAACAGCTGCAGCTCCAACTGAGCAATACGATCTTGAAGGTTATCCATAGTCGCTACAATCGTCATCCAGTCGCGTCTGCCATAGGGATTCTCATAAAAAAAAACAAGGAGTGACGAAATAAACTGACACTCAAAGAGTGAGCGTAGTTTCTTACTTCCTTGAAACATTTATCAAGAAACTCTAAATTTAACTCGGGTTCGTCTAACAGTTGAGTGAGACTTTGAAAATCCTATGTCAGTTCATTCCAAGCTTTCTCTACACAACTTCCTAAGCATAGCATTCCAATACAATAGGCCATTTCCGAGTTGCCTTTAGCCTCTCTATCAAAGCGAGGCTAGGTGCGAAACCTTTCATATGAAAATGAGTTTTCATTCACATGCAAATAAGTTTTACCACTGATTTCACTGTTACGCGACCCTTCAAATCAAAACTACTTTGAGCAATTTCAATTTACCCTGCCTTCAATCATACCTAGTAGGAGGAGTTTGTATAACTCCTGCGTGATCACCAGCCTGCAATGGCGTCCGAAGAAACGAACTCTTTCCATATAAGGTATGATTGACGGCAGGGTAAATCGAACTGCTCAAAGTAGTTTTGATTCGAAGGGTCGCGTAACACTGAAAGAAATGGTATTTGCTTATGAAAGGTGTCGCACCTAGCCTCGCTTTGATAGAGAGGCTAAAGGCAACTCGGAAATGGCCTATTCACATCTTTGCGCTGGAGTCTTTGCATTTCGTCTGTGGTCAGAAGAGGTTTAGGTCTCGATTCGATGTGAATGTTTGGAACCATCTGGGAAAAATACGCTTTTCTCAAGTTGACTCAGAAATGAAAATGTATTAATAGTTTGCTCTTTTTTTATTCAAACAGACAATACAAATCTTAAGATCCAATCAGGGTGTGAATAGAGCGGGCAAGTTTGGGCCGGTCTATTGTTCCTATTGTTCCAGAATAACACAAAAGGAATAGGTAGTTGACGTCATGAAAAGTCATTCCCTTTATTAATATGCAGGAAGGCATATTGTGACATCATGACAATGAGGGGAAGGCTGGGAAAGGCAGGGGAAGGCCGTAACGGGGTTAATTCTAATCACCTACTACTACTTACAATCCAATTTATAATGAATAGAAGCAGTTAGCATCAATGGAAACCTGCCGGGCTGGTCACTGTGCAGTTGTTCTAGAGGATCTCATTTATGCGATTGGGGGCTTTGATGGCCAAACCTTTTTGAAGAGTGTTGAAAGCTATGATCCGTCAACCAACCAGTGGAATAAGGTTCCAGATATGGCAAATGCCCGTAAGCATGCTGCAGCAGTAAATGCTTGTGGGAAATTTTTTGTTGTTGGGGGATTTTGTGACCTTGACAACAATAACCTTGAACCAACCTGTGAGATTTTCGATGTGGGGCTAAATCAGTGGAGCCTGGTGTCCAGTCCTAATGATCCGAGGGGTTCTTGCGGAATCTTGTGGACAACACTGTGTATGTGTTTGGTGGAGAGAATGAAGAACTTCTAGGAAATGTGGAATGCTTTGACATAAAGCAGAATAAATGGACAGATATAGATGCAGACATGCCAGAATGTAGAACATACTTAGAAGCATCTTTGCTAAAATTGTCAAAGAAAATCATTAGCAGCTCATGATGCAACAGGCAAACCTCTATTTAGTGGACACTCTCAAGGAACAGCCAACTGACCGCTTAACTTGTTAAAAGAGGTCAAGTTTACAGTAAATATGGGGAGCGATTTAACTCCGGGGATTGGTTAAGTGGCCGCTTAATAGAGGTTTGACTGTAGTAGACATCTTGGTAAGATTATTTAATTTTAATCCTATCAAAGTTCCAGCCTAAACAAATTTTATGAAAATCATTGGCTGGAAATTATTCATAATTTATGTATCAATCAATAAATAGATTTGGTATGTTATTATTTTAGATACCCTAGCCTTTTTCATGGCCAGGCGTTAAGATTGTGGTGCCCGGGGAACTGCTGAAAACCTTTTGCACAAACAAGATTGGGTACAGGGTGAAGTAACGCCTGTAAACATTCTTAACAAAAAGTCATTCCAATTTACCAGCTATTGGTATAACCCCTGTTTGGTTCACTTTGACACTTCCTCTCCACTCTAAAGCATTTTCAATGTTATGAGAAATGCGATATGCCCAGAACAGCTTGGCAGAGATGAGATATCTTTCATTAACTCACACGGAGTTTGAAAATTGTTGTCTGCTGCTAGATTGAAAATTTTCATTAACAAATAGTAGCAGACAAAGGTAGTTCTCCCTTGGCTTGTTTGCTTAGCTTAGCTTGTGAGTTACCCTGTCAATAGCTGTACTATTTAATTTGGTGGAGAGCTAAAGCCTGATTGTCCTTTGCTCCCTCACATTGTAGTCCCCTCTCTCCATTTATTGAAAGAACTTCAATAAATACTGACAAAGACGGCAATTGTAGGGGTTTGTAGCAATAGCTATTGATGGGTTTCACCAGTGCTGGATAATAAACTTGCCTATTATAAATACTTTGTGACTTGAACAAATTTCTGCCTTGGCAGCAAGGTGATGCAAATAAAATATTAATTTAAAGGTATATCACGATACACAAAAATATATATATTAAATATAATCATGGTATTCCTCGCTGGAAGCTTTTCAACACATGTACAGTGATTGCAAATACGAAATTCAATGCTTCCGGGCCACTGTAGGTGGTGTTCAATGGGCAGAATGCATCTCTTATAAAATTTTTTACAGGCGTTCCACTTGCCTCACTTTCTTTTGCACCTAGCCCCCTCGGTCATCACTCGCATTTTTTATCCTTTGCTCCCCACTATCTGAACGCCTGAAACAGGCAATCTTCACCCAATTGCTGTAATTAGTCACTCTATTTTTTCCTACCATTGTAATTTCATTAATTTACTATTTCAATGTTTGTTTAATTCTAAATTATGTAACTATTTTAAAGTAGATACAGGGCCCCATGGATATTAGCCTCAGTGCTGAACGGCCACCCTGTGTAAATATAGTTACCTATTAACCTAACCTAGAAAATATATACAAATTTCAGTTAATGGACTATTCACTGATTTGCATGCACGGATTCTCATGAAAGGTTGTTTGAATGCTCGAATTTTTATTGCATGCTGTGTTAGGGGTCATGATTATTTTGTTTCGTTGGGAAGGGGGGTCAAATAATGAATGGTTCCTAATCCATAACTTTGTGACGTAACGTAGAATTCCGACAATAACGCCTCCCCCCAGAAAGTATGGTAGGCGGAATGGTGCAAACTTCAACGAATCAAAACCATTACCAACATCAACAAACAATCTGCGTTTCAATATTTTCTTTCTAACTCAACAATAAAATCCATCCAACTTCAACGGCCAATACACTAATCAGCACTCAAAACACAGTGCCTAATCCAACAATGAAAGTAAGTCAACATCAAAAAAAATTCCTCTCTTCTTCAACCACGAATCATCCCAAAACCAACATCGCACAGAGTCTCAACTTCAACAACAAAATTTTCGTTCACCAATTTGGGGACGAGCGACTGGCTATGGTCAAGGGAGGCTGGGACCAAGAAATTCCGATCGCAGGGCATGCTAGGAAATAGAGACCACGAGGTCGACAAACATGGCGGAAGAAGGGGAGAGAATCGGGCGATGTGTCCGAGAGGAGTTAGAGCTAATTTGTCTCCAGGACGAGAAATTTAATAAGTTCGGCGGCTTCAAGCTCTATAGACGACTTAATCAGGCCATTAATCAACCTTGTTCCAAGGCTTGGTTGCGAATGGGAGAAAGTGACGTCAAAGACTCAAACATACCTCACGGGTTGAAATTATAATAACAATAAGCATAGAAAATTGCACGAAGAACAAATCCAAAGTTTTTGTTGCTTTTCGCGTGATTTTCAATACTTATTGTTATTATAATTTCAACCCGTGAGGTATGTTTGAGCCTTTGACGTCACTTTATCCCATTCGCAACCAAGCCTTGGAACAAGGTTGATTAATGGCAGCCGTAAATTCTCAGAAATAAATGTTAAAATAAAATGACTTCTGATGTTCGTAATGAATTGAAATTTGGCAACATGAGTAAGAAAGTCTAATTGTACACGAAAATGTAAAAAAATGAAAATCAAAAATTTGATCACAGGGGCACTTTAAGAATTCAGGAGTCCAAGAAAAAATATGGTGGTTTTGTGGGTCTTATTGTGGATCCTCTTGTAGATGTTTCATTTTGATTTTAACGCAACTGTTTATGATTAAAAAAAAGAAACAGAAAAAAGTGATTTTACTTAAAACGTATTTGTAAACACACAAGAGAACACTCAGAAAAGCATTGGAAGCTAGAGTGCAGTCACTAGACAAATGAAATACTCAACCATTTAGGGCTAAATAGTAATATGTAAACAAAAGAACAGAATAGAAAAAGTACTATTTTGATTTAGTAGTGTTTCATCAGTCTGATACCTGCACTCCGATCCAGAGAGTTAAGTAAAATTATTATTTTCATAGTCAAGCATTATCCGTTTGTTCAATTCTGTAAGCATCCCTACATAGCTTTGGAAATCCAAAGTAATCAGTTAAGGTTACCGTGTACCTTCAGATCAACCATTTTATTGAAATTTTTTTGGGACGTCAAAATAAAGTTTACAGAATGACCTTTCATCCGAAAAAAAAATTATCGAAACATAGTGAAAATTGACAGAGAAATGATGGTATAACGTTTTGAACGGAAGTAAAAGTTTCTCTTTTGATTGATTTAGCGGCGCTGTTTTCTCAAAGTTAATTTTTCCCTAGGTATATTAAGCGTAATCTTAAAGTGCCTATGAAATGAAATTTATTTTTTGATGTATCGAAAGTTTCACCTTTTTAGACCTTGGAATAAAAGGTTTAAAGTGTTAGGGACGATGCGAAATGCTTTTTTTATGGTCTCAAAGTTAGGTTGTTGGCGCTAAAAAGTGGCTCCAATTGTGCGCGGCCAAAACCAGTGTCATATTACACTGTGACGTAAATAGTTGTACAAACTGCTGCGGGAATATAGAGAACAAGAGAGCTGACAAGAGACGTCGCTAGAGGTGGACCAATATTATGTGGCGAGCGGCCTCAAACATACGAGATATTAGAATTCTTCGATAACAGAGGGTGTAACAAAGCTTTATTTTGCTCCAGAGGAAAATAGGCCGGCGAAATACACGAAATTTGTTCGTCGACATCGGAAAGGGTACGTCAAGCGATGTTGTTTTCAATGGAAGCGTTTATTGTTAAGATTAATATTATTTTGCAAAAGAAAATAACATTCCGGCCGTTGAGGCCGTTTAATCAAGCATAATTTTCCCAATCCATATCCTGTTTGGAAGTTCCTTCAAGCCTCGGCTCGACTGGAGAGCCGTCGAAGTCAGCGAGGCCTACAAAAATATACTGACTCGATCGGCACTGACTGGCGAGTATAAATATAAATGTTTATATGGTATTCCGAATTATAAAATTCAAAGTGCAGCGACGCAAGTGTTCACTGGAAGGCGTCTATTCTACGGAACATCTATCAAAAATCTACACGTACAAATGCGTAAGACTATTGGAAACAAAATACATCGCCGAATCATTGCGTGTTCGATCAGATCAATTTTTATACAATGAAATATAAATCAGACATAAATGTAAACACGATACTTTGAACTCACTTACAAGCCGCCAAGTGGTTAAAATTTCCAGAAACGATCAATCGCTGGCAAGACACTAAACTAAGAAGCATAATTATTACGTATATACTTGAGTTCAAACATTTTGAACAAATAAATAAAAAATACGCTATCAAGGCACCTTGCCGCTAAAAATACACCATTCACATTCAATTCAGCAAGCCGCCTGAAAAACACACCTCGGATATGCATAACATATCAGTATAATTTAGAAACTTTCAACTAGCAGGCCACCAAGACATATCCTTCGCATTGAAAAAAGAACTTTAGTAGACGAGCGAATTGCCAAGCCGATAAAATAAGTTCATAACCTCCACGCGCGATCAATGAACTTCAGAGAAGACCGGCCGAGTCGCTAATGCGCTAATATCATGATTGTTTGTACTACAAATATATCGTTCGCGTTCGATAAACGCTAGTCAACGAGCCACTAAAAAGAAATAACAAAAACGCCTCTGCGTTCAATAAGCTTACAACTCAACTGGCGAACCACTGAGACGCTGTGCTACTGAAATGTATACCTTTCACGTTCAATAATTCCGTCTTCTTCATGTTCACTTCCTTCGCTCAGCGGCACAGTCGGTTCGTCTCGCTACGGCAAAACTACAGTGGACACGATCATTTAAGTTGATTAAGAGTGATCCGAAACTGATCCTCTTCACCTTCAGAGGACTGTAAAGAAACAAATTAGGCGCTGTCTGACATTTGTACAGCCAAAAACGTTGGCAAAATGACCATCACGCTAAAGGATTCCAAGGGAATTATAGCGTGAACAAACCAATGTGTCATACTATTTACGTAATTTACGTCATCACGCACGCCCACTCGCCCCCAGGCTCTCCAAAAATTGGAGCCACTTTTCAACCGAAGTGACGCATCTTCGAGGGGCTAAAAAACCGATTTTCTTTCTTTTCCTCGGGAAATGATTATTGTTTTCGTTCTTTGGACATAATAAACTAATGAAAAACGAAGAAAAAAAATTCATTTCATAGGCACTTTAAGAGCGGATGTCTGTAAATATCGAGAATCCGACGACACTGGCAAAATTTCGAATTTCCTTTTATTTTACCAAAAGAACCTATTTAGTGACCTATTTTCGAAAATGGGTTTAAAAGGTTCGATTTCATTTTACTTTTTTCAAAATTTCGATAAGTCGAAAATTAGCCTTTTGAGTCCGCGGGTGCTTTCACGGACCATTGAATTTTGGCTATTTTGGACCATTTTCAAAACGTTCCTGTTATCGCAACATTCGGTGTCCTACAATGCCTTTGACACAGTGAATAAAACGTCTTTTTAGCTTTCTTTTGCAATAAAATTTTGTTGGAAATGTTAACTTTAAAAATCATTTTGGTCTTGTACAAAACACCTATCTTCGCCATGTAAACAAGAAGGCAAATTTAAGGAAACTTCGAATTAGTAAAATACAGTCTGGTACATGAGTTTTAGGCAAAAAAACAACACTACATTATAGCTGAATCTGTCTTTTATTTATTCTGAAATTATTTTTGGTGGCCCGTGAATACAGCGCTACTGAGAGATTTATCCGTGAAGGCTATTTTTAGCTTGACACCAACTTCGCATTCGATTTAATTGAATTTTAAGCGCTGGAATGACGGCGAGCTTAAGAACGAAACAGCGAAATTGGCCCTTAAACAGGTCTTTAAAGCTTTGAAAACAACATTTACATGTTTTAAGCTATAATATTCATATGATTTTTATCTAGGACGCATTCAGTTAAAATGTAAGCTATAATCATATGTATCATTGATCGACTTTGTTGCCGACGTATCAAAATACGGCACAAGTCTTTGAACAGTTCAAGGAATGTTTAAGTTAGCTTGTCTCGCCTTTTCCTTGTTGTAAGCAGCAGAAATACAAGGATTCTTACATAGATATCTCACAAAAACCATGGCTTGCTTGACATTACAGCATTTGATATTCGCAAAATGTTGTTACAGACGTTTCGTTATTTACACACGGTGTACTCACATAAAAATATCCGATGACTTCCAATCCAAATGTCGCAGACATAAATGTACGAGAAAACATTAAGGACAGAAAAATATAGTCACATCTTGCCGTCCATTTAGTTGTATTAAGCGATACAAAAGAAACCATCACTCGTTAATAACAAGAGGTCAGTGAAAGGCCATAAAATAATTGGTTGCGTGACCTAGTCACGTTCACATGCACTCCCAGTGGACCGCGGAGAGATTATTTATTAAACGAAAAAAGCCAATGATGCGGGACTTGGGAAGGCTTAATTGTATTTGACTCCCACATCCCCTGAATCAAACGAAAATAAAGGCCGAAAACTGAAAGAACTGATTCAATACTACAAACTTGTCATTTTTTCCGTGGGTACCCCTGTCCGTCGCTACCATTGCCATGCTAGATGCGTACTTTCTGACAGCATACCGGTTATACCGGGTTTTCAGTTAGCTTTCAAGGGGGGAGGGTGTATTATATCCGGGGGGGCTTATATGCGGCATAAAAAAACGTTTCAGAATGAGATAATATGAAATAAGCTGAGACACACAGCATTATCAGACTTATCAAAATACATTTTTTCACTTCATTTCAATATTGCTCTGCACTATACATAGGCTTAGACACAAGTTTCTCGAAAATTCCTTAAAAGTTGCCCCAAATTTATAAAAAAAAAAAAAGTTGCTCAAAAGTTGCCAATTTTCCAAAAAGTTGCCGAAAAGTTGCCCCAATTTTGCCCTCTTTTTTTCACCACGAAGTTACTGGCGCGGAAAAAATAATGTGGAATTGCTTTTATTTGTGATTCATTTCTTCAGATATAGATACTTTTCTTAATAAAAATCATATTTCTTTCTTTTAACAAAACTAGATTACAAACGAAAACTGACCAGATTACTGTCCCCGATAGTCAGTTGTATTATGTACACAGAATCCTTTAGCAGTGATACTAGTAAAGGCCATTGCAGTAATACTAATAGACAGTCATCATTTATGGGACCAAGAGCTTTTTCCTCTGGTTGCCATTGTAGCAAAGCATTACCTCCAATGAATCAATAATGATTCGTCTGGATTTTCCGCTTTCTTGAAATAGCGTCCTTACTTGGAACACTCAGGTTTGCTCCGAGCCTTTTGGCTTTCTCGATAGGATCATTTGATTCACCTTCATTCGAAGAACAGCCATGTTGAAAAACTTGCTCTTATTGGTGATACTGCTGACCGGAGTGACCTCAAAAACCACAGGCAACCCATTTAAGTAGCCAAAAAGAAAGGGTCAGGTACTAGTACTGCTGAGAGGAACTCACGCACTTTTTATGTCATGTTTGAGTCATATTTATGATAAGTAAGCTCTTATATTGTAATCATATATTTATTAAAATACTTTTGGCTGTAAAACAAAAAAAAGTTGCCAAAACGTTGCCGAGCAACTTGTGTCTAAGCCTAACTATACATACCGTATACGTTCCTAACATTTTAATTGAAATGGTATAGTGTTCTGTTAAAATGTTATATCATGGAAATAAAGAAAAGAAGGGAAGGGCTAATATCCGGGGGGGGGACTTATAACCGGAATATTATTTTTGTTTGCAGGTGGATGGACCTAAAAGTGGGCGGGGAGGGGGGGAGGGGTATAACCGGCATTTCTGAAATTGCGACGTTAGTGTTAAGAGTTGTTTTACCAGAAAAATGTCCCTGATTTGTGATTTGTGGAAGGCGCTGGAATCGCCAAATACTGTGAGCTGGATGCCCGACGTTAGCCAAACAAAAATAATATTCCGGTTATAAGCCCCCTCTGGATATTAGCCCGCCTCTTTTTTTCTTTATTTCCTTGATGTAAACATTAACAGAACACTAAACCATTTCAAATAAAAACTTAGAAACGTATACGGTATGTATAGTGCAGAGCAATATTGAAATGAAGTGAAAAACGTATTTTTGCGTCGACGAAGGAGACGCTTCCTAATCTTGTCGGCTAGGCGGAACGAATCGAGAAAAGTGTCGGTACCAAATCTGCGCCATCTTGAAACGTCACAGAACCAGAAACATGCCTGAAACGCGAATGCCATGTCACAACGAGGTACCCAAGGAGACGCACTTTGATCTGTGATTACTTCTAGTTATAAGTCTAATAATGCTGTGTGTTAGCATTAGTCCGCTCAGCTTATTTCATATTATCGCATTCCGAAACGCTTTTTTATGCCGCTTACAAGCCCCCCGGATATAATACACCCTTCCCCCTTGAAAGCTAACTGAAAACCCCTTAGGTATAACCGGTATGCTGTTAGAAAGTACGCATCTAGCATGGCAATGGTGGCGACGGACAGGGGTACTCACGGAAAAAATGACAAGTTTGTAGTATTGAATCAGTTCTTTCAGTTTAGGCCTTTATTTTCCGTTTGGTTCAGGGGTTGTGGGAGTCAAATGCAATTAAGCCTTCCTCATGCGGCCCGCATTATTGGCTTTTTTCGCTGCCCGATCCACTGGGAGTGCATGTGAACGTGACTAGGTCACGCAACCAATTATTTTATGGCCTTTCACTGACCTCTTGTTATTTACGAGTGCAGGGGCGGATCTAGGGGGAGGGTGCAGGGGGTGCGCACCCCCCCCCTGAGATGACCTAGTCTGCGTTGTTCGCTTTTAAAATTTGTTTACGTCACCCTTCAGTTACGTCATTCCTTAGAGGTGCACCCCCTCCTAAGAAAAATCCTGGATCCGCCCCTGGAGTGATGGTTTCTTTTGTATCGCTTAATACAACTAAATGGACGGCAAGATGTGACTATATTTTTCTGTCCTTAATGTTTTCTCGTACATTTATGTCTGCGACATTTGGATTGGAAGTCATCGGATATTTTTATGTGAGTACACTGTGTATAAATAACGAAACGTCTGTAACAACATTTTGCGAATATCAAATGCTGTAATGTCAAGCAAGCCATGGTTTTTGTGAGATATCTATGTAAGAATCCTTGTATTTCTGCTGCTTACAACAAGGAAAAGGCGAGACAAGCTAACTTAAACATTCATTGAACTGTTCAAAGACTTATGCCGTATTTTGATACGTCGGCAACAAAGTCGATCAATGATACATATGATTATAGCTTACATTTTAACTGAATGCGTCCTAGATAACAATCATATGAATATTATAGCTTAAAACATGTAAATGTTGTTTTCAAAGCTTTAAAGACCTGTTTAAGGGCCAATTTCGCTGTTTCGTTCTTAAGCTCGCCGTCATTCCACAGCGCTTAAAATTCAATTAAATCGAATGCGAAGTTGGTGTCAAGCTAAAAATAGCCTTCACGGATAAATCTCTCAGTAGCGCTGTATTCACGGGCCACCAAAAATAATTTCAGAATAAATAAAAGACAGATTCAGCTATAATGTAGTGTTGTTTTTTTGCCTAAAACTCATGTACCAGACTGCATTTTACTAATTCGAAGTTTCCTTAAATTTGCCTTCTTGTTTACATGGCGAAGATAGGTGTTATGTACAAGACCAAAATGATTTTTAAAGTTAACATTTCCGACAAAAATTTTATTGCAAAAGAAAGCTAAAAAGACGTTTTATTCACTGTGTCAAAGGCATTGTAGGACACCGAATGTTGCGATAACAGGAGCGTTTTGAAAATGGTCCAAAATAGCCAAAATTCAATGGTCCATGAAAGCACCCGCGGACTCAAAAGGCTAATTTTCGACTTATCGAAATTTTGAAAAAAGTAAAATGAAATCGAACCTTTTAAACCCATTTTCGAAAATAGGTCACTAAATAGGTTTTTTGGTAAAATAAAAAGAAATTCGAAATTTTGCCAGTGTCGTCGGATTCTCGATATTTACAGACATCCGCTCTTAAGACGCTAGAGCTGTTACATTTTGTATACTGGAGACACCCCCGAAGGTACACGGTAACCTTAACCGTTGATCTATAGTCCATGAACAGCTGTAACTAGTAGGTATGGCACTTGTTATCGTAAGAAAGTGTACGGTTTGACAATAAACATGTTAGAAATTTAACAAACATGTACTGTTCAGCTTGTAACTTGCTTTCTATGACCCATTATCCAGATGTAAGCAGCTGCTGCTGAATCCAAGCACAATAAGGCAGTATAATTGACAAAGTGCAAATGAGAGGGGGCTGTTGTACACAGATTGCCAAGATGCCCCCCCCCCCCCCCCCCCCCCCCCACACACACACACACACACACACACACACACACACACATACGCCACGAAATCGCCACGAAATCGCCGCTATTTCGAACTTGCTCGAATTTAGACGCGATTTACCGGCGATTTTTCCGCTGGAGGGTGACAAAAACCTACTTTGACGTACCCCCCCCCCCCCCCCCTCCCCCGCAAGGGTGTTTTGTCGCAAACATGGCGGACGCTGTTTGCACACCTTCGAAGTCTCCAAAAAAGAAAGGAAGCAAAAAAACTTGAACGGCTTTAGAAGAAGAGTATATAATTAACCGTTGGGCAGAGAAAGAGTGCCTCTTCAATACATGTTCACCTGTACCGATACCCAAACACACTGCAGCTATTTGAGTCGCCTCTACGTCTATTTCAATATAACCATTCATGTCACATGTTACGTTTTCATTCGCAACAAAGTAGCACAATCCAGATCAATCCACCGTAGGAAAAAAGATGGCGGCTGTTCATTTTACCACAATACCTTGCGGACCTAACACAGCACATAAGGCACAAAGAAAGCCAAATTTTTACAATATTTGTTCCAGTACTAAGGACAATGTGTAGACCAGGTTTGAAGATTTTATAACTTTTCTTTACATTTTTATGAACGTTGTTAAGGTTTTTGTGCGCTAAGAATTATGGGTAAATGTACCAGTCGCCATCTTTTTTCCTACCGAGGATTGGAGACATGGTGCTGTCGTGCTTTGTGTTAACATATCGCATGCGCTCTGCGATGACCGCTGCAAAAAGGTCATAAAATTGCCAAGAAATTGCCACGAAATCGCCATGAAATCGCCGCTAGTTTACACGCGCGATTTGGAATCGCCGCAAAAATCGCCGTAAAAATCGCCACAAAAATCGCCTGTGTAAACGGGCCTTTAAACTGGCAAACATTGTTGCAGAAACATTGCTGCCGACGAAAATTTTTCACAGTTTAGGAAACAAGAAAATGTTTTTGAATCAAGTCAAAAACACAGGACCGTAGCCAGACGAAATTCTTACGGAGACAATATCAGAAAAAAAACCCACTTCTTTCATTTTTGTTGTGCATAGTCTCTTTCAAGCGAGATCTAATGCTTTTACCAGTATTCGTAATTTTATTTTTACCCAGACAAGTGCCTCGGTTTGCTACGGCCCTGAAACATTTTTGCTTCACGGACGGAAATTTTTATTCCAATACACAAGTTTCCAAGTTTAAATTGACAGTGTAATGGCAATATATTAAACTTTAAACAGTGAAAATGACAACCTTAACTTTTAAGTACTTTGCTTAACTTTTGCAAATTTCTCTTGTTTGACCGCGGTTAAGGGTCCACCTACCAATTAAAATTTAACTAAAATCGAATTTAACTGTGAGTGTACCTTCATAATGAAGGTTGGGAGTGATAGTTTAATTTGGGTTCACTCCCTTTGAAATTAAAATCTCTTCTCCCATAACCCGTACAGGGAGGCCTGATACTCAGGTTAGATTATGCCTTTTGGGGTCTTTCAATAACCACAAGGAAGCAAGCAACACACCATGAAAATAAGCTAAGGCTTTTTCATTGAGAAATTTTGCAAATAATTACCTTCTTGAATCTATTACCGGGATTCCCATACAAATCCTTATATTTGCAGCCATTGTTGATATCACCAAATACGGTATACTACACTTAACTCTCACACTGAGCTTGGGGTGCCTGTGGTCTGAATAAACGTGGGGGGTAGCTTTTTCCGGCCTGTTAAATCGATGACAATCGATCATCGTAAATCCAATCGATCAATCGATATCAATCGATAAAATTAGTTAATTGATATCGATTGATATCGGCCAATCGATGATCAATCGATAATCACAAAAAATGTCGTGCAAATTATCGATTTTATTGATTTTTGCGTGTTTTCTCGGAGCTCGTGTAACAAAATTCCGAACACAATATCTGGTCAAAACACGCCGCATCGCGAGCGGAAAGCATTTACGAGCTTTTACGAGCTGTGTTTGGTCAGTGTGTGACTATGCCGTCCAAGTCTTTCATTCGTCCCTTCCACTTTACTTAATTAATGATCTCGAACGGGTTCAAAAAAGAGCGTTATCAATTATTTATCCATATGTGAGTTATAATGAGGCGTTAGTACAGGCAGGCCTAAGTAGGTTAGCTGATCATCATCAAGACCTCTGTAAGTCTCTTTTTGACAATATTCTTGAAGACAACAATCATCGCCTGCATTATCTATTACCACCTCAGTTCAGCACTACGTACTCACTAAGAAATCCAAGAACTTTTAACATTAAATTTAACACAAAGAGGGCTACGAATACCTTTTTTAATGCACAATGCCATCTTGTAAATAGTTTTAAAGCCTAGGACTTTTGAACAATTTTGTGAATTTTAACTAGTGATAAGTTTTCAATTGTAAATATTTTTGTTATTATTATTATAGTTTATTATTGTTTTATTATTGTAAATATTATGGGACATAATTCAGCCTATTGGCTGCGACGTTTTATATAAATAAACTATCTATCTATCTATCTACCCTTGTGATATCCGATGTCGTTGTGAAAGGGTACCAGGAGTGTTCATTTTAATACTGTTGCAATTGGTGACAACTTCTCCGCAAGCAAGAAAAGGGGAGATCGTGGCAACGCTTTTAAGGTGACTGATGATTGCGGACAACTTGGTCACCTACAGAGGGATTTAGTCGCTCTGCTTTGGCGACTTCAATAACCGTTTTCAGTGCAAGTCTTGTTATGTTGCCGTCCATATAACCCGGGATCGGTGCCCAGGGGATCGATGGCAATCGATAAAATCGATATCAATTAATCGGTGATTTTATTGGAAATCGACGGTCAATCGAATTATCACAAAAACATACGTCATCGATTGATATCAATCGATTAATTGGCATCGATTGATATCGATTTCATCGATCATCGATTTTATTGATTTAACATGCCGGGAGTTTTTAGATCACAAAATGACAGCTTACCTCAAGGTGCAAAGTTTGGTATGATTTTAGCAACATTGGCGGTTACTTCCTTTCTACAGTAGTTATAAGACGGTTTAAAGACAACTGTCCATTTGGAGAAATGCGCTGTTTATACATATATCAAGAAGAATTCCACCTCAGCGAAAACAACGGCTTACAGCGAGATTTACAACGTAAACGGTATTCTCGTTCCCAGAGCCCTTAGTAGGGAGCTTAAGCAACGACGACGGCAACGCCAAGGAAAACGTCACTTGAAAAAAGGATTCGCCCTATTTTAATCTATTTTGCTGTTGCTCCAATTTGTTTAGTTTGTCTAATGTGACTGGATTGTCCAGGAGCTGAATTTAAAGGGGTGGCTTTCCGGTTCAAATGGAGAAAGGAAAATTAACCGTCGTGTGTTCGCGTTCTCCAAAAAACCTATAATTTGATCATTTGACGTTGTTGTTTTGCAGGGAACGGCAAAGAAACTTGTACCAAAATGTAAAACGCACGTGCAGAGGTATTGTTTTCGCTCATTAAGCCTATTGTTTTGTGCCGTTCTCGCTGCCGTCGGCGTCGTGGTTGCTTAAGCTCCCTAGTTTGTCAGGCCGGACCTCTCACGAGCGCTGCTCGTACGTCATCTCGTACCGAAAATCGACGTCATGTAGCACGTGACGGCCATTCCAATGATCCATGGCCAAACCAAACATGGCGTCTGACGAAGGAAGAAAACGAAAGCTTCAGGTAATGACGGTGCAATGTTTTATAGCTGTCGTTTTTTTCTACTTTTTATGACGAACTGCCGTAGCTTACGAAATTGATCGTATATACGAGAGTGAACATAATTTTCTTACTTAACTGAGTAAGTTCTTCACACTGCAAATAGAATCAGAAAATTCAGTGGAACCTCAATATAAGATAAGCTTAACGAAGGGCTATTAAATATAACGAAGGGCTATTAAGGGACTAGCAAAATATCTTCGGTATAACTAGGGTTCGTTATAGCTGTCGTTATATCGTGGTTCTTATTCACTCATTTTACTATTACTGGCTGGCGCGAAGAATGTCGTTCGTTTCTGCCGAGGAATTCTTGTGTAGAGGTTCGTCAATGGTTTGCGGTCGTTTCGCATGATAAAACTTAAGGTATTCGTATATATTGTCGTACAGTATATATTGTCGTACAGTCGAGAAAAAGTCGCATTTTTATCCAACAACATTTTCGGTTATTGATGAAGTAAACATGTCACAACGATTGTCAAATGAGTGTTCTTTAAAGTGCCTATCACCCCGAGAAAGATATTTTCAAAATCAACTCTATGTACATTGAATAGTTGAATGGTAAAATATTTCTTGTTTTGAACGTCGTGTTAGTGAGTTATAGAGATTTGAATTTACAAAATGCTAATTAGATGACGTCAACGTAAATGAGCACCTTTCCCGGGATAAAAATTCTCATATTTTTAAACATCTTAGTTCGTCTAAAAATTGTCAAGATGTTTGTGATGTCTCTTGTTTCAAAATTATTGATAATGCCACCTCCTATTAACAACTCAAAATCAAGGAGAGCTTTCATATTGAGCGTTTGAAACCTGAACTTAACAAACAAGTTGATCATGTCAGTTTATCATTGCATTTTTAACTTTTACCGTTTTTTTCTTTTGTCATTTGTTTATTTTGCTATAATGTTATTGGTTCAGAGTTTGAATTTTAAATACTTTTAACGAACATTTCATTACAAATAATCATTGTATTAATAGTATTATATATATACCTCTATTTTTAAAAAATTATTGTAACACTCACTATGGCTGATGATGATGTTTGAAACATCGAAACATGTTCCGCAAAATCAAAAGTGTGGTTGTATTTTTGAAAATATTATTAACACTTGTGCTATCAAGACCTTTTGGAAAAGATATATTTATTTATATTTAATTTTATAATTGTTTATTTATTTTCCAGACTTCATGCGAGTATTCCTCACCTGAAGTTCTAAGTCCTACAGACTTCTTGTTACAAAATGGTCAAACCTCCCTATCTTTGGCATTACCTTTCAACAAGTATTAATGCTGTACTTTTAAGTGTCTTTTTGCTTGCATATTTATCATTTTGATCATTTGATTTCAGTTATGGGGCGAATCAAAAGAGGACTTGATCCCCGTGAAAATATTTTGCACGCAATCTTCTCGTGCAGGCTTTTCTGAGGATGATATCAAGAGGGTTGCTTACAAGTCATTCGATGCCAAGAAGCTCGTAAAAGCCAACATAAACTTTATTAGTTCGTTCCATAAAGATGTGTCCCAGGATATAGGGCCATTACAGTCATTGAGAAGTGAGTTAAAGCCATTGAAGAAAATGGAATTTACAAAGAAAGGAACACAAATAAAATGGAGTGTTGATAAAGAGGGTAAGCCTGGTAAAAGTTTCACTTGTGCAACTTCCAGCCTTATTATACATTATATCAGTTTTGCTCTGATATATAGTTTGTGTTAGTAAGCTAAGCATGCTGGCACAAATGGATTAATCCATTAGCAACATTCGTGTTCTTTCAGATCCACATACTGTATTTCCTCGAATACTATGGCCCAGGTGCTAATTCAAATTTTGGTTTAAAGGAGGGAAGACGCTTAATCGAGGGGGCGCTTATTAAGTTTTTCCTTCAATGAACTGTAACTTTATTACAGTTCATTGTAATAATTACTTTATGTTGGCCAGGGATCCATATTCGCAGTCGTCCGGTCGTCCCAGACAACTAAAAACTTGTACAGACAAGTAAAATAACTCCAAAAGTCGTCCTTTGAACGAGTGAAGTTTAAATCAATATCTTTTCAAAATTTTCATGATGTTATCATGTACAATGTACCTGCATTCTGATCACTTCTTGTCTACTAGGAACTTTCAGAAAACGGAGAATAACTTGCAACTTTCGTCTGCAATGAAATCATAAGTTTGGGCGCCATCTTTGATGATGCAATATTTTCCATGAAAAGATTGCAGGCTCAATTTTGATGTTGTTAACCGCTGTTTTTGTGAAACCGCATTCGCGTGACCATTCGCACACAAAACGTGACAGCTGTTCGGCCGATCACAGCTAATTGCAACTCATGGAAGCAAAGATGTGGTGTTTTTTAGAAGGCGTTTTGCTGCCTCCGGCGCAAAAAACAAAGTAGAGCAGAAGCTGCTGCTTATGAACAGGAAAATGCAAACGCACCTTCTTGCCCTCGAGGAAAACAGACAGACCATGGCTGGCTTATGTGCCCAATGCATAGTCAACACGAATTCAAAGAAATAAAACGCGAATGTTCAAGTCACACATAATTTTATCACCATTCTCTATAATTCTGCCCTTTTACCTGAGCAACCTAAATTTTGCCCGGGCAAGTATATCATTAGGCGTCCTTGCCCGGCCGACGACTTTGATAAAAAATGAATATGGATCCCTGTTTTGGATAAGAACATAATTATATTCTGGCACGTAAAAGAACTCTGCAAGCACATGTAAATGAAAATAAATGAAAGTGACCTAATAAAAAAGTAAGCCCTGTTCACCTATATGCACTGATGCCAGTGTAAGTGACACTTAAAAGGTTATAAATAAATTAAAGTAGCATAGTAACAGCTTTTCCTCGGATCCTGGTATTAATTTAAGAAAATGAGTTGGGGGGGGGGGGGGGGGGCACTTATTCAAGAGATGGCTCTTACATGCTACTTTGGCCAAGGTGGCGCTTATTCAGGGAGGGAGCTTATTAGAGCATGGAAATATGGTATAACTTAAAGGGGAAGTATCACGGGAATTTTGATGTTTTTTGGTCAAAGCCATTTTACAATACCTTTACTTATTTACAAAATAATACTAAAACACCAAGAGAGTGAAATAAACCAATTCTTGAAAGAGAGACGGATTATGGTCTGTTCTAGCCCATTTGGAGACAAAATTGTGGTAACTTGAAAAAGATTAGGCTAATTTTTTTTCAAGTTGTATTTCATTGAGACCCAGTCCATCTACGACCAGAGACACTAATCAACAGTTTTGATATATTTTGTGATAATTTATCACACCACTGGAGCTTTATTTTTCGGTTTCTGATCATTCAATAACATTTTATGCTTTTTAAAACAAGAGGCTAGCTGGTAGCCTGTACTCATGCGCTTGCATAAGAACGTTTTATGGTTTATTTTAACTGGGTCACGCACCCCTTCCCTCTCAACGAATTTTGCGTGACATGTAAGTCTTGTTTTGTTTACATATTATCAGATATCATTATTACGACTGAATTTACAACTGAATTTAAACACGTTTTATAAGCATTTCTCTAAATCTAGCGACAACACAAAGAAAATTCAATCACAAATTGATATCAACATAAATTCCCATCAAAAAATGTAATTTCTTTTCCGGTGAAGACCAAATGCCAGTGGCTTGACTCGGCTATTTTGAAAACAAGAACGTGATTACGGGCACGGCGAAATCACGAGGTCGCATGTCAACCAATCAGACCAGTGAAAGTCCTCCTGCGGGATACGGGAAACTTTAAAAAAAACAAGGAAATTTGTGACTACAAAAAGCGGGACGAAAGCTAAAAATGGAAACCAGGAAACCTTACCGAAACCTTGACTCATGCCGCTATGCGCATGAGTAATGACACCAAATCCCCGTGATACTTCCCCTTTAATTGGACAGAAGAATGGCCGGCTCGTAAACAACTGACAAAGCGACACCAGGATCCCCCAAGGAAGGCCTCACTTAACAAAATAATAGTTTCCAAATGAAATGTAACATGAAATGTAATGATAAGTATCATAAATTTTATACATTTTCTCATTTTTACTTCCAGATGTGCCCTCCACAGAGGAGCTGAGTTGCCAAATCATGTTAGCTTTTTTGAGTGGTTTGAAGGACACAGATGGAAAAAGTGCAATGTGTCTTCTAATCTCACAAATACTCCAATTGCTAGGCAGGAAGGAACTTGCGAAAATGACGGGGTCCACATCACATGTCAGGTATTCAACCTTATATGAATTACATGTAGTCACTGAAACAAGCTCATCATCTGATGAGGGCGCATCAAACAAAAAACAAGAAGAACCTGCATTCAGTAGCCCACCTTCCAAGCCACAGGTGTCACCAGATGGTAGTCCTTCATCCAATGACAGTGGCGAATGTCATGCAGCTAAACTTTCTACAGCAGATCTTCTAGTTTATGTCCAGCCTTTACTAGACCGGTCAATAAAAACAAAGTTAGTGGTCTCATTAAAAAGTCATAATAAAGTAACTGATGATCTTTTAAACCAGTTATTGTCCCGAATCCCCTATCAAATTGGTCACATCTTTGGATTAGAAATCAATACAGCGAGGGCAACTCTTTATTCAGTTAATGTAATCTCCGAAGAATTAGTCCATATTTATCGTAATAGTCCTTTCGAGTTCACATTTTTTAATGAGAATACAGGAAAATCAACTTTCAATTTTGATTCCTTTTGGAAGATGGTTTTGGCAATTGGTCATGTGCTCCAAGATAATGGACCATGAGAATCAAACTTGCTTCATCGCTTTTTAGCACAGGACACCCAAGAATATTAGTTGCGTACTCCTATTTTAGTTAGCTAATTTGCAATGATGTATCCGGATCCTTATTCATTTTTGTGTGGGGTACCTGTGGTATCTCACACTATTGTCGCCGGGTTATGTCCGTTGATGATAATGAGTTGCAAAGATTGCATTACATTCTGGGTATCCCGCACATGTACCCTTTAGGTACCTTTTTTTTTTATTTATACTCATTTAATCATTTTTTGTACTCAATTCGTTATCCATAATTAATTAATTGGTTTTATTACTCATTCAATTCTTTTGTCATTCTTATGATAGGCAGGCAAACGCACTAAGTGCCTTTATTCTATAAGGTTAGAAGAAATGCAGAATAAGTAGTTGTATGATCGTCCGGGTGAGTGAAGTGTTGAGTAGGACTTTTTGACAACCGGCGCGGAAGTCAAGTGAGAGTCGAGTTAGGTGTTTATCGTCAGTATATGGCATTTAACTGTGGTTATTTGCCTGGAACAGGATTCACGAAGCCCTCCTAAGCTAAGATATTTCCTAAGTATTGTCTCATAACAATGGGCCTTTGTTATGAGACAATGGGAAATATCTTAGCTTAGGAGGGCTTCGTAAATCCGGCCCTTGACTGGTCAATAAAGTCGCGATGTTATTGGTCGTCTCTCAGTTGAGCTGTGATGTGAAGAGAAGTCTTAGTGACCAGATAAAGAACGGCTGCGTGGGAGACTACCTTGAATGAATGAATCATTTATTAAAATCGATACTTGCAATCCATGGATTGAATTACTAACGATTAAAATATTTACAATGACTTGAGATAAAAATGGATCAGAATATAAAACATTCCTTCTCAGGACTACACTCTCCCAGATGATCATACAATTACTTATGACATGACTCCTGGGCTCAAACCATTTACTAAAATACGAGATAGTTGAAGACAGGAGGTGTCATCGTTGAAGAAAAGTTAATGTCCACGCGTAACAACATCTAGCGATCTTAAAACCAATGAAGGCTTTAGAGTCAGCCGAAACGTCTTAGTAACAGGAACAAACATTAACATTTCTTCAACTAAGATAAGAAGTCTGGTCTCATCTTCCCACTACGTATTCTCCACTTTACTCAATCATTCACTCTAATTATTTTAAACAGCTTCACTGTATTTAAAGTAGTCATTTTTATTAAATTCTAGGGCCCTATTTACTTGTAAAAAGGATGATCCTAGTGCTAGGATCATCCTAGAAGGTTCATTTGGTTTACATGCTAAAATGCGGCTTCCAGGATCAACTTTTCATTTGGTTTACATGAAAAATTTAGGATTAAAAAATTGAGGGATTGTATCAGTCTTTCTTTTCTTTTTTGGGCAAGGCTGGCTATTATCAAGCTCATCTTGGGCTTCCTGAGAATCGTTAGTCACATTCTGGCCTCTTTGGACACTGCTCGCGGAAATTCTCGATAAGTCGCTACTTCCCGCTCTACTTTGGGCCCCGTATTTTTGTCGTCCTTTTCGTTTGGCAAAGACATTCGAAATTGTCAGGCTTTTGTCTTTTGTCTGGGCTTTTGTCCCTTTGCGAAGATGCCGCCATCAGTGTTGTTTTTCAACACGACCACAGGTCTCCCGATGCCGTTTACATGGAGCTGGGATCATCCTAGCGCTAGGATCATCCTACCTCTCAGATAGTGATAGTGCTAGTGCTAGGGACAAATGCAGCTTTTCGCATGTATAAAACTGAAAGCAGAAAACATATGGCGCTCGGATGATCCTAGCACAGGATCATCCTCTTTCCATGTAAATAGGGCCTAAAATTAGATAATTTAAGGACCTTCCACATTTAAATTCAATCAGAATTGAAGTCTTAACGCGATCACAATTGTTTCATGTATGGCGTGAAATTTATGGATTACTGTCCTTTTCAAAGCAAGGATTAGGAAGTGTGTACTTAGTACCAAACCTGAAGCATGAAAGTGAACTGACTCTTATCTAGGATTACAATAATTTTTTACTTTTACGACAAGTGTCCCTGCTATTGAACATTGCAAACTGTAATTGGTACGTTTATCTAACTTAAACTTTTGCTTGATGCATCAATAATTTTGACATATTTCTGTCCGAAATACATTGTTAGCTTGGGGATGTCTTGAGCTGTGAAAGGAAAGAATAGAATTAAATTACCTACCACTTGTACAAACAGTATATGTATAAACTATTTAGAACTGTATATTACCTAGTATGGCAATTTCCTCATCTTTCATTCAAGCACTTCAGTTGTACTTAAAATGACAGGTAGCAAAGAGTAAATGGTGTATGGAACTTTTGCTGTACTGACTTGGCTTCCTCAATGAGGGCAGGACACTGCTCAGTTGTCTGGTCCACTACACTAACAGTGTTGGTTATTTTTAGATGCTTGACTCCTAAAGAGAGAAGAGATCATTTTGAATTATTCTAATACTGTATGTGACTGTTGTTTAATTATTTGTCAGTTTTGTTTTGATTCACACAATATACCTGGAGGCATAATTTATATCAATGTGGTTTAGGCTTGTCTTTTTACATTGCGGGACTGCAAGGTGCCCTCCAAGGCTTTGAGCGTTACCCCTATGGCTCGTGTAAAAGTATCATGTTCACTCTGATTGCCAAGTGTTTCCTGTTGATATAGAAAAAGGCAAAATGTGTCTCAGTATTTGTTTCAAGAATGTCGGTTATGTGAATCCTGTTCCCGAGCTGGGTATGGAGTGAAATATTCTTTAATCTGTTCACATAGAAAATGCCAGTGCAGTTATTGAAATTAGTTTACACGAATATTGAGCTGTTGAATTTAACAAACAACCATAAGCAAGGTTTTGCTAACTAGGCTCATGTTAACACTGTGTTCAAAACTTGTGATCAATACCTCTTGTTTTGTCCTGTATTGCATATCCTAAGCATGGTGAAGAAGTTAACAGTCGATGGGTTCATTAGATTGTCTGCATGCCTCTGTTGTGATAAGCCAGTTCGAGTGATTACTTTGGTTTTGGTTTTATGGCACTTGATTGAAAAACTGTTTTGTGTAGAAAGTGAAATTAAAACTAGGAAATAATTTTGGAGGTAGATTTACTTATCATTGTATAATACAATGGTTTTCGAGCCGATACCATCTGAATTGCAGCAGCAAATGTTGTGAGGCAGTGTCAGCGTGAGTGTATTATACAGACATGATAAGCCATACCCTCATGTATGGTAGCATGGTGTGGGATAGCTGTAGCAACATATCCAAGCGATCTGTTCTCAAGCTACAAAAGAGAGCTGCTAGAATTATACTAAGTGCAAACAGAAAGACGCCATCTGTGAACCTTTTTAATACTCTTAACTGCCTTAGAGACAGTTCATTATTTATGGGAGGCGGGGGATGGGTGAGAAAATGGGGGGACCTGAAATATTAGCCACTGCAAAAAGGGGGGTCCTGGGGAAATTTCTTTTTATGGATGGGATCTTGAAATTTTAAACAGATGATGTCTTAAATAAAAAAGCGAAAACATACACAACTACAGTGTACCAATAAGAGCGGGGCACCCCACATTTCATGGCCTTTGGGCTCTCTATGATTCTTCTAAGAGCACAGCCTTGCACAGTATTTTGGTGCAGTCATGGAGCATGATTTATAATTTTAATTTCTTTATTTGGTACTGCCATTTGTACACGACATTTAACTTAAAGACATATTTATTTACTGGATTGCAACAGTATTAAACTGAACAACTATTAAAGTCTTAACTCTAGTTCTTCAAATGCACAGTGAACCCAAGTGGTTGAATTGCTTCAATATAGAAAACCACACAAGAGTCAAAATGCCATAAGTTGTAATAATTATTAATTAATAAATTAACCGAAAATTATTCTAAAGTTTTTTTCATTTCCTGTTACAACATGTTATAGTTTTATTGCTTTTATGTCTGGTTTATACTGGTTTATGTCTCCTCCACATCATTATCAGTCTTATCATCATTATTATTATCATAACCAACATCATCACTGCCATCGTCGTCGTCATTGTCGTCATCATCATGACCATGATAGACCTGCCAAGTCTCACGCCTTAGGCGTGAGTCTCACGCCTGCGAGTCCAAAACTCCGATCTCACGCCTACTATGTACTTATTGACTAAGTCATAGTTAATAGAACAAACTGGTTATGAAGCTCAATAAATTTCAAAAAGAGTGTACAAAGCTGCTTTGTTTTATGTTGAACGAACCGTGACCCTGCACATTGTTTTGTTTAACATGTTAGCCCAAATGTTTCTACTGGTCAGTTGCTCATATGCATTTCAATACCTTTTGTGTTTTGTGCAGGGTCAAGGCAAACGAACAAAAGAAATGGAGAACAAAAACATATAACAGAGGACTGACTGAGTTTCATAACCAGTTTATTCTATTAACTATGACTAAGTTGGAGGGCCGGATGGGAAAATATTTGGCTCGAGGTCATGGCGTACGGACCGAGCGCAGCGAGGTCCGTGCGCCATGACCGAGAGCCAAATATTTTCCCATCCGACCCGACCTAACTTAGTCAATAAGTATTTTATCATATGACCAATTTGGAGACAAAATTACTTGAAATTTTAACGCGCGAGGCCGTCCGCTTTTGTAGTTGGGCCCGTACGCCTTTTTCCGGCCCCGCTCGCGCAAATGCGTACGGCCCTCATGCGGGACTTTCATCAATGGTTTTACAAAGAAAAGGTTCGCAGGGCCGTACGGGTCATATGATAATCACGCTTATTGAGCAATTTCTCACCCCTGACTAAGTTACAGATTTGAGCTATCAGCCTTAACTGATCGCATGATCCAATTAAAAATATAGTTACGTTCATGAAAATATGGCACTTTTTTGTAGGTTTTTATCGTTCTGAACATTATAATTACAGAGGTCTGAGGTCCATGGAAACTTCCGAATTCTTCGGAACATCTTCGGAAAACTTTGGACATCTTCGGAATAGATCGGGTTCTCTTCGGATTTGGTCGGGTCGCCTTCGGAAATCCTGGCACTCCCACGAAAAAATTCTCATGCCTATTGCTCGCAAAAAGTTGGCAGGTATATCATGAACATGAGCCGCTCGGCTGGTACCAGCCTTTAGAAAGTACTTTGAAATGTGATTCGACTTGTTTTTGGGACACATTAAGATTAATCATGGGGGGAGGGTGGGTATTGAAATTCTTCTCCAACAGAACAGGGGGGACACCCATCCCCCTCTCCCATAAATAATGAACGGTCCCTTAGTTTACAAAAGAATTAATGGCTTTAATGTTCCAGAGTATATAAGTGAATTATTAGTTAGAAATTGTGATATCCACATTAGAGGCACCCGCCACAATAGTCTCAACTTAGTTACTCATAAGTACGAGCGAGAATCAGAAGGTGGATGCACTTTTGCTGTCAAGACTGCGAAACAGTGGAACGGAGTAAAGGTTACCCTAAAAAATAGGTTTCCATTGGTTGTTTTAAGCGCGCTTTTTATAAGGACCTCTTATGCGAGCAAAAGGCCTCCATGCTCCTATAATCTGCCATTTACACTCAATTTTATTTGCTTTTATGCAAATAAATCACGATTGATAGTACATATTAATTATAGATTATACTGTAGATTTTAGGTAGTTTTTATTAGGGCCACAAGTTTATCAGTAATTATATTCACTGGCATGTGTAACCCTGTTTAAATAAAGTTCATTAAATTATTATTATAAGTGCTAGTCACCCTCATACAGACTCCTCATACACCAGATACCTAAGGAATATTTTCAGGCGTGAACGTTTTGAAGCAAGAAGCGAAGTGACGGCGGAAGTATGGTTAAACAAGACGCTGTGGGAGCGTATACTTGGGCGTCGTTGTATTAGGCATATTGGAGAATAATTGTCTTGGGAATCTGCATGCCCGTTATTTCACGGTTTGATGATTGGGAGTATTCGGATAGTGTGAGCAGTCTAACAAAGAAGCGCGTTAACCGTCTAAAACAAGAAGACACAGTACACTTAGCGTGCGAGATCGCACGCAAATTATTAAAGTAGCGTGTCCACTGTCTCAAAAGACGAGTACATACTGAAAAATACAAATCGATGCCTACTTTGTACTTACCGTTGAAAAAAAGGCCGTATGTCAGAGTTTCCCGATGGTTGTTATTGGTTTTAGCTAAATCTTGTAACTAGCTGGTCTGTGTTTCCGATACTTTTGAAGTGAATGCAAATGTAGCCGCAAAGTGGCCTTTCGAAGCCATGATGTAATTGCCTGGTCCGGACCAGAGGTCAAAACAACCTTTCCAATTGAAAGTTTTGCTGGAAGTATTCCCGCCGTTATTATAATAAAGTTTGAATGAAACTTATAAATTTAATCAAAGTTAACGACAGAAGTCATAATTTAGGAGGAGAGAAACAAATTTAGCCCTTCGAAATATATTTTTTCAGTTGAAATAAAAATGTTGCAATTTGCATAATGTGAAAGTAATTTGAAACCTTTCCAGTAACGCATAACGCAGCTGTTTCATAAAACATCTCGCAATCAGACACACGAAAATATATCCAGTTTTTATTCTGTATCCGAAACACAGAAAAGAAAATTAAATGAAAAAGTGATCGCTTTAAGGTTATTTTCGTCCGAGAAATATTCACTAGCGTAAGCAAAACTCGCAAGAAACGTCTCGCAAGACACTGCGTGCATTGTTTACATCTTCTCTCGGCGGTGAATTTTTGCACCCAAAGTTTCAGTTGGCTGTTCTGTTCCTTCAACTTCACGAAATAAAAATTAATGAAAGGCAAACAACCGAAAGAAGTGAAATTAATTGGGATTCCTACCACGCTTATATTTCTTCCTTCGCTGTCCATCGTTCACTTCTTATTAAATACATGTAAGCGCTATGTATGTATTAGTCTAAATTATCTTCTTCATGTTCGTTTTAACATGTTTTAGCGGGTTTCCGTCATGAAGGTATCGTAGAATTAATCGCGAGTGTCAAATACTTTCGCAGTGTCTTCTTGAGTAATTTCCTTACGCATATTGAATATGAAACTGTTAGATGCAACAGAGAAAACACAACTCGCACTTTGTGACGTTCGCCTCGCATCAACAAACAACAGGTGTACTCCACCGCGGTCAAACGAGAGAAATTTGCAAAAGTTAACCAAAGTACTTCAAAGTTAAGGTTGTCATTTTCACTGTTTATTAAAAGTTTCATATATTGACAATACGCTGTCAACTCACTAAACGTTTTGAAAGTTTACTAAAAAAAGTTCTAAGCGTTTGAAAACTATGAACCGCAGATTGCCAACACAATTTTGCTCAGGCACGAAGCGTTTTGATCAGTTTTCAACGATCGAAAAGAAGCTCGTTATTTTGAGCCGGAAAGATGAAAAGATAGTTACATAAACTAATTATTTTATACATCCTTGCCCACGTTTCCACTTAATTCTAAATGAATCCCACCAAATAAAACGAAAAACGCCTCGGACGTGTGACCGCGGTGAAGGTTTGAACAATCCCGCCGTCCCTAGAGTTGCGCAATACTGCACATTTGTGGACGACCAAACTGCATTTTAATACTTGGTCGCTACGCCCAAGTAAAAAATAATAAGAAGAAACCTTTATGTTTATCCTTGCCTATTGTATTTGTCCTTTAGTACTGAAACTGCAACGGAAAAACTAAATACATCATCTTAAGCTAAGGAAATCCATTTTCCCGTGGAAGGCCATTTTTACTCATTTTCGGGTTCCCACAAAAAAAGACCCCATAATTTGAACAGGCCCCTCGGTTCTGGTGCGTTTTCATACTGAAGGCACCAAAATTGACTATTTACCCTCCTCCCCCACTTTTAGCTTTTATTAGGTTAATGTTTTGTTGCATTTTCCACCAGAAAGCTCCTGTTACATTTCAGACCATGCATGCCGTTGGTTGTAAAGGAAGATTTACTGACAGCAATTTCATTGTTAAATGGCACTGTGTGTGTGCGACAAAAAAAAAGGTTGTGTGTATTCTCGTTTAATTATTGTTTTTTCATATCTAATTGGATTTACGAATTTCTTAGGTACCCCTTAAAATGCTACAATTTTAAACATCCATTTTATCATTAATTTTACATTGCACTCACTTGTGAGGACACAAAAGTTGCACACACACACACCAACTTGTAAGGTCATCCGGGGAACTATTGTAATAGCTGTTTTTTGCACAAATCTACATTTTGACGTAATTTTATTAGTGGGGACCTGGAAATGTCCCCACAGTTTGAACGGCCCCCAGAACTCTGGTGTGTTTTCATACTTAGGACCCCAGAAGTGACCATTTATCAACCCACACACACACACACCCATATTGGAAGTTCCTGACCCCAAAAATATTCAGCCTTTCTCCGTGTACATTACTCATTCGTAATTAAACCTTCAAGAGTAATCAGGCAATGTGTGTATATCTCAATTCCATAACGATTTGATTCTTGTAAAGGATTAACAATAGTGCAGAGCTGGTGCAGATATGATCTGTAAGTAGAGTGGCATCTTCAACTTCCACTATGGGTAATTCTTCATCCATTGGTGTAGGTGCAACTGGATCAAATCCATACCACTCTAAATCATCAATATATGGCTCTGCCTCAACTACATCTGCTTCTGCAGTCAAACGGTTTCTGAAATCAATCATACATTGGACCAGATTCTTTGTGGGCTCTAGTTATGCTCAGTTCTAAGAGGATGGTTATTCCATGCTGTTTTAAAACTTGTAATAGCTCTGTTTATATGGGGCAGAAACACATAATGCAGAATGGCTTTATGAATTGGGTTATCCATATTCAATAAACCACTTTCTTCCATTACCTGGAATGTGTAGTAAAAATGTGGGCCACACAGCGAAACACATCACGCCAGAGCCGTTTGATTCTCTGGTTGTGGGTTGATGTGCCTGCCAAGTAGCTTCCCCTGTGAGGGCCTCTCCTTTGTTCCATTTCTTCCCAGATTCCAACATTTTCCCCACCTTGATCTGTCCAGACCCTTGTCAATCCAAATGACTGGATGGCATCAAGGAACAATTCTTTTACTGTTTCACTATGATTATTAGTTGAGCAGTGAAGGTAAGTGATTAAACGTGAATAGCCATCAATGGCTCCATGTATAACAAATCCCCAAGATTCCAGAAAATTATGGCCATCTATGTGCCACAAGCTGTTTGGGCCAGGCACACAGTATGCATGTTGTGGTTCAAGAATTAATTTATCCGGCTTGGTTCAAATTTTATTTTCCTTTGTTTAAAACTCATTACCATACATTACCATGGCCCAAAACAAAGAAAAATAAAATTTGAACCAAGGGTAAAATTGAACCACAACATGCACGTCGAGAGATGGTAATGGACCACAGAATTCTTGCATTTCTTGGATCAGTTCTTGCCAGACTCTTACGAATGCGATCTCACTGAATTCTGATTTCCTGAGAGCGATAATGGCCACAAATTATGGATGATCCAACAAAGCATCCATGTTCTTGTATAAAGTTCCTAACTTTGTGGTCCAGCTCATCACTAATTTCGTCAAATTTTGACAAATGCTCTAGTTCAAACTCAGTCACTCTGCACTGAATTGTCCAGCGTGACACCAATAACATTCGAGCTATTTCACTCCAGTTAACGCCCAGTGACCTCAGCTCTATTAGGGTTCCTCGCTTATATCAAACTTGGGTCTTCCTGGTTGCCCTGTTTTAATAGTTTCTGGTAAGTTAAATGACAAAACTGGTACTTGAAAACATCTAGAGCGACAAGGAAAATTACTGTGACGAATATAATCCTAGTACATTAGCTGGAGATTGTGTGCAATTTCTGACAATACGGCAGCAAGCAAAGGTGAATGGTGGACATGAGGAAGCACGTTTCGTAAAGCTTGAACACCATTTTCAAACCTTTCAAGGAGAGTTTCGTCTAAGGAAACGTTTGTAGTAAAGTTTGCCGCTTTCAACTGCTCATAATCTAAGACTAGCTGTTCCAATTGAAATCTATGAAAGAACAAGTTCCATCCGACACTGGCTGGAAGCTCCGGCCGCCATGTTCTGTTCTGTTTCCCAACATGCCCTGCGATTGGCATTTCTTGCTCCCAGCCTCCCTCGATGGTGATTCGTTGTTTAAAAAGAAGAGAGGAATTTTTGTTGATGTTGACGTGTTTTGAGTGTTGATTTGTGTATTGGCCGTTGAAGTTGGACAGATTTTATTGTTGATTAAGAAGGAAAATGTTGAAACCTCGGGGTTGAAACGCAGATTGTTTGTTGATGTTGGTAGTGATTTTGATTCGTTGAATTTTGCACCATTCCGCCTACCTTAAGAAAGTAAGGTTATTCGAAAGTCACGTTAACTCTGGGAACTCGCTAACAATTCAGTCCTGAACTGAAAGTAACGATCTTAATTAGAGTTTGTAGTAATCAACCATTAAGAAAATGCGTTCACACAAAAGAAAAGGTATGTAAAAACGTTCTGGGAGATGCCAAAGTAGATACCAGTTCCCGCCCGGTTTGCCCCTGATTCGATCCGGCTGCTACACAGGACACCCAACACAAGATTAGGATTGCGCGAACGCAAAAACTTCGAAGAGAAACTTTATTATCTGAAAGACAAACTCCTTACAAACCTGGCTTAGAATTCTACTTCTGAATGCGAAAGTAAAGCCTGCGTAGCTGGTGGTATTGTTGGCGCTCGCGATGCTGAATTCGCGACTCCTCGCGGCTTTGCCGCTCGTTTTCGCGGCTTCAACGCTCGCGAATTCAGCCGAGCATCGCGCGCGACCAAAAAACCGCTAGCTTCGTCAGCTAACGGTAGTACGGTACTTTATCACCTTACTACCTTGTTTCCTTCCTTAGAGTTAGAACATTCAAATAGATTGTTTATGTAGTTTATATTTTCACATATATTTGTCGCGATTTTTTTAAGAGCGATTGGTCCGTCTACGGTACAGTCTGTTGCTACCTGAAAGAAGTGATACGACAACCCAAAGAAAGCAATTGCCATTTCACTCCATGGCGTGCCTAAGCTTTTTTGATGTCTTCTTTAACTGTTGTAGGGTCCACGAATGGACCGTCAAAAATTGCAAAGCCAACTGTATTTCAAGTCGTCTTGCGGGGTATTGGGAAAAGTTTTCAATCAGCAATAACCGCGCCTCGGATGAACCTCACTGGCTACGGTAATGCCACTGCGCAAAGCTGATTCGAAAGGTTACAATGAACAATTTGATGCAACCAATAACGCCATCAGTGTGGGATAAATTTAAGTGTCTTTAATTTTATTCAAATTCCGATGTTTGCTTGATGTTTGAAATTGCTAGCATTTCTGAAGTGAAAGTAACGATCTTAGTCGAAGTGAAAGTAACGATCTTAGAAAAACTTTGTAAGAAAAACTTTATTCCTTGAAAGGCAAACCCCTTACAAAATGGCTGAGGCCCAGTTTAGAGGTTAGACGCTGTGCTTCAGCCTTGCCGAACTAAATTTGTTATTAAATTCTTCTTTAGCAGTAGCACGACGTGTGAAACATTCGGCGCGACAATTTGAATTTACTTTAACACGGGGTGGTCCGGGGTCTTTGACAAGGTCTGTCGTGCTGCACGTCAATACAAGGCACGGCCGGTTTCAAACGTTGTGCCAATTTCCTATAGAATTCAATTCATAAATTATAAAAAATGTATAGTTTTAGATTTTTGGTTCAAAGCGCACATGCTTTAGCTGACAGTGGGCTCTATGGTCCCCAGAGCCCTCGTTTCGTTTGGTCAGCGGTTTAAACGATTGGTGACGCTATTTAAAAATAAACCTGGAGCTCTGGGAACGAGAATGGGGGCAAGAATGAAACAAAAATGGCGGCTGGAGCAAACTTATAAGTACTACTCAGGCACGACGTCTAAATCGGAGTCGTGCTACTGTCGAACCTAAAGTTCGATAGGCCTAGTTCAAACGCCGCACTTCTGCCGTGTCGAATTTAATTTAATTGCCGTATTTTCTCAATTAAACGCCCCCAGGCGTTTATTTTAAACTTGGCCTTGTGGACCCGGCGTTTCTTTGAATTAGCAGTTTTTTCTCGCCCACCTTCTTTTAAGAAAGGGTTATTATTCGTTTTTCTTGGCAGCCGTGTACCTTGCCCTTAAATGTTAAGTTTATTATACCACAAATAAACGTTTGAGGGGCTTACTTACAACTTCCTCTATTATACCCGGCGTTTATTCGAGAAAATACGGTAAGTCCAGCAATAGTTGGACTGTTGATTTTAATGTCGAATTTAAATTTGCTGCGTTTACGTAATGTTGAGTCCACTGTACTTCAGTCAGCGGAAAACGTGGAAAGCAATATATGGCGGACGTACCAGATTCGAAACAAGGTTTTTCGTTTTGAGAAAGATATTTGGAAGTAACAAGAAAGATAAGATTACTAATGCAGCAAACATTGTTCCAACATTTACAGCAAAAGCGCATTTTAATGTCAAAGGTTTTATTATTGTTTGTGCTCCTCGTTATTTCTCAAGAAAAGGGAAATAACATAAACCTTATCACCGACGTGTTTGTCTTGCCACATTGCCTTTCTGCTGGATTTCTTTAAACCTTTACTCTTCCTCGATGTTGGCACTTTTGACTCCACAACACATTCCACCTCTTCTTCATCCACTTCATCGTTTTTAGGTCTGCTATCTGCCATGCTAGTGTTTTCCGTTCTTGTTGGCGTATTTCTTCCTCAGAGATTGAGCTTTCTTCATCATAATCTTTATCAACACTTTCGCGCGCATTTTTTCTCCTCCAAACGCCATATTAAATACTGAGTAGCTTCGTTGTTCGCATGCGGAAAGCATTCCTTCTTTCCAAAATCAATTTTCATACATTATAATAATGTATGCATTTCATTTTGCACGGCGCAAATTCCACGTTTGAATCCGTGCCGCATTTCTGCCGGGTAATGCGGCAACAGCAGCCGAAGTGACTCAAATACGACAGCCGATTCAGACGTCGAACTTCTGCCGAACTTAATTAGTTGAATTAAAATCGACACGGCAAAAATGCGACGTTTGGGCCGAAGGTTCTTCGATGTCTTCTTTAGTTGTTGTAGGGCCCACGAATGGACCGTCAAAAATTGCAAAGCCGACTGTATTTCAAGTCGTCTTGCGGGGTATTGGGAAAAGTTTTCAATCAGCAATAACCGCGCCTCGGATGAACCTCACTGGCTACGGTAATGCCACTGCGCAAAGCTGATTGGAACAGGTTACAATGAACAATTTCAGGCAACCGATAACGCCATCATTGTGGGATGAATTTACGTGTCTTAAATATTATTCAAATTCCGATATGTTATTTTTTCCCTTAAATTAATTGTGAAACAGTTCCATAGCCATAGCAATTTTTCATTTCTCAACTGCAGCTAGGAGTTTCAAATGGTCCCTTGAAATTATGAAATGCGCGAAAGATTTGGATTCTGCTAGAATTACTCGCAAATGTTCGAATAGTGCCACGTTTGCTCGCATAATTTTCGCAAGTGCGCCAATACTCAGATTCTCGTGAAAGGTTGCTTGAACGTTCGAATTTTTGTAAATCGCATTTTAAATTAACCTTTGGAAGATATTAAACATCCACTCTAGTTTAAATCCACATTTGAGAAGTGCTGCTAATTTTCCGTTCAAAAAAAGTTAAACTAAGCTGCGTACCAAATTTTGATAAAGCTTTTTTCAACGTGCTCGTTCATCTCAAAACCAAATTAATCAATGATCGTGCTTGCAAAAAAACGATCTTCTCCACTGCGCAAATGTTCGCAAAGACCATTCGGGACGTTCCCCTACAGCTCGATGGAAATTTTATTACAAAGTTATTAATTAATCAAACACGATTGAGCAATGAACGCATGCGCATTTGTTCAAAATGTTAGTCAGTGAAAACTGATCATGCATGAATTAAGGCGGATATTTAATGCTATAAGTTACTTGTAAAAAGCATAGTTGATCGCAAGTGCACAGTTGGACTATAATTGGGACTCCGTACGTGAGGGAGTTAGTTTCATTTTCATGATCGTTTCCACTGCTACTGTAATTTCTTATTCCTTTACGTAATAACGGGATATCGGTTATAGCGATGTGTCCGCAAAGTGGAAGTTGCTTTATAATGATAACACGTATTAAACTGGCCTGCGAATACGATTGTCTAATGGGATTGATAAAGATTGTGTTGTAGCGGGGGTTGACTATATAACAGTGAACCCAGGCTCCAGTTTTCCCCCAGTATACAGCTGTTTCGAGAAACGTCGGAAAAAAGCGCAAAAGTGCACGCGACAATCGCAAAAAATAATATGGGATATGATGAATGAATTTTAATAAGTCAAATAAATACATGAAACCCGCGATGCCTCGTCCGTACAGGGACAATCTTAGATGGCGGGCCATAGGATATAGCATGGATGACTACCCACAATACGGTGAATACCTTTCTGGATTGTCGCGTGCACTTTTACACTTTTTTCCGACAACCTTTCTCGAAACAGCTGTAGACTGCTAGCTGTCGTCGAGCTGATCACGAAAACAAGCCCGGCGAGACTGGAGCGAGCGAACGAGCCGAGGGAAAACTGGGGCAGAGCGAGAGACAAGAGGAATTCCCGCCTGTCCCCAGGCCCCCTCGGCTTGTATTGCTTTCGGTTGATCGCCGATCGCTTGATGCTCGCCTGCTCGACTATCTAGAGAGGGTCTGCTAGCAGTCTAGCACCCAGTGCGTACTTGTGCGCTGATGAGCAAATGGTGTGTTAGAGACTGACAAAAAATTTCAGCCCTTATTTTTTGGCAAGGTAAGGGGGCGCACAGAGGGGCGAGCACAGAGTTCCGAGTTCAAATCCCGTACAAATCCTTGACATTTTTTTTCAGGCTTTGTTCGACGTTCGAATTTAAACAAAAGCGTGTCCATACTAAAAACTACATCCCAGAGTGTCAGACCCTCAGTTAGATAACAACCAGCATAAGGATAATAACCATTTATCTGTTTTATTTATTTATTTCCTTGTTGTCTTGTTGCGTTTTTCGATTTGCACGACAATGGAATTTATTCACGACAGAGTATTTCACACTTTTTCCAACGCCTGCTCGAGATCTTTCTTGAGATCTTCAATGTTCTCCAAGCCCACGCTAAAAGGAAGAAAGTAAACATGGTAAACATCGAATAATTAATGAGGACAAAACAGGTCAACATATCAGAAGTTCTGTGGCAACGGGGGGCTCGCTAATTGTGCTATGCCCTTATACGCTAATGAGGCAATAATGGTAAACAAGTGTATGAGCCTTTATGTACCTGAACCGCACAAGTGACTCTCTCAAGCCTCCTTCCAGCCTTTCAGCTGCCGATATGTACTTATCGGGATGAGTCATGGAGCCAGCTACCTCTATTAAACTTTGAACTCCGCCTAAAGACACAGCCAGCTGAATCAACTTCACATTCTGAAACAGAAACAAAACTGTTAACTGTAAGCAGAATACTGACACAGACTGTAACTCATTTTCTCTCAGCTTGCTGGCCTGCATGAAGAGCTGCGCTACTAGCAAGGCCTTGTGAGGCAGAAAAGATCGTTTTAAGTTGGCTCGAATCAGTTTTTTTGCCGCGGGGTATATATTTTGAAATCAAATCCTTCGATTGCTTTCATACTTCACCAAATCTATAAATGTGATCAAAGTTAAAACAGCCAGCTGTTAAAATAATGATTGTCCTTTACTTTACAATCATTATTTTAACGGCTGGGCTGTTTTAAAATAAGGTTAATTACTCCTAAAAAGTAATAATATGTAAGGGCATTTTGGAAATATTTTGCTTTATGCAAATTATTTGCTTTATTACTGTTTTGCCTATCATACCCTAAAAAATGATTTTTGATTTACTTGAAAACCATCTCAAATATTTACTTGAAACTTTGTCTGCAGCTAGTGAGTAGTCTGACAAAATTTGAACGTTTCATTATGAAGTGTGTGACTAGATTTTGAGAAAAATGACATTGGTTTAAAACAAAGGGAATAAGCTGGTGTTGCTATGGTAACCACTGTCGCTTGAAAACTTTGATCAAATTTCATACAACAACAACAACAACAACAACATAAACTTGGTGAAGTGTGAAAGCATTCGAAGCATGTCTTCCCTGCGAAATTTTGATTTCAAAACATACACCCCACGGCAAAAAAATAATGAATCAAGCCTCCTAACAGGTACCATTATCTCATTTTGTGGGAGTGGCTCAAATTCATTTTCACCCCTTAGAGGTACCAATTATAAAATGGCACATGAACTTACTGTCAGATGTTTTGGCTCAATCCCTTTAAAGGTACCGATCGACGGTGATCATTTTAGATTTTAGCACTCTAAGCCCCTGTCATTTTTATAGGGAGGCCCCCTCTGCGGCTCACCTCCCTCCACGAGTCATAACTTGTGGTTTTACCTACTCGCAGGCAAAGATTTCATCACCTCAACTAGTCGAGAAGCTTCCTGTTTTCCACCTTTGACTTCAAATGACACCATTCCACTGAATCCCGTCATTTGCTTCTTTGCAATATGATGGTGAGGATGTGAAGGTAATCCAGGATAGTAAACTTTTTCAACCTAAACACAAACGAAACAAATTGTATTATATACTTTTTTCAGTCGTCAAGACACAAAAATTGCTCAGTCAGTATCCACTGCTGACAGAGTGAACTTTTGCAAGTTTTTTCGAAGCCACAATACAGCATTGCCTGAACGTTGGTATTATGAAAGTATTATCATCAAAAAATCCCGACCTGGACCAGGTCAATTCAGTTAGACTGCTAGCTAGTGTCCCTTTTCAGCCAATCGAGCGGGCGAGCTTAATCACGGAAATAAGCTTGGTGAGACTGGAGCGAACGAACGAGCCGAGGGGAAACTGGGGGAGAGGGTGACAGCTTCCGATTGTCTCCACCGCGGTCGAACGTCCGAGGCGTTTTTCGTTTTATTTAGTGGGATTTTGTTTAATATTAAATGGAAATATGGGCAAGGATGTATCAAAAAAAATTAGTTGACGTTACTATCTTTTATTTTTTCTTGAAATGATGAGCTTTTTTCCGTTGAAAACTGGCCAAAACTCTTTGCGCCTGATCAAAATTATGTTGGTAAATGGCGCCGACAATTCTGCAGTTCACAGTTTTTAAACGCTTAGAACCTTTTTTGGTAAACTTTCAAAACGTTTGATAAATTGACAGTGCATTGGCAATATATTAAACTTTAAACAGTGAAAATGACAACATTAACTTTTAAGTACTTTGCTTAACTTTTGCAAATTTCTCTCGTTTGACTGCAATTAACCCATTGTCTATAAACCAATCCGAATTTCCCGTCGCTGGTGCGGCGGAAATTCGTACAGAAGAGAGTGAGGTCCCTTTACCTCCCGCCTCTCCCCCAGTTTCCCCTCGGCTCGTTAGCTCGCCCCAGTCTCGCCGAGCTTATTTTCATGATAAGCTCGCCCGCTCAATTGACTATAAAACGATAGCTAGCAGTCTAATCCAGAGAGGTACTGCTGGCAGTCTAATTCAGTTAGGTAATCCGGCTGTACGAGACAAGTTGCGGATTAAGTTGCAAGCGTAACTCCTTCTCTTCGCAACTAGTCTCGCAACTTGTCTCTCTACTTTTCACAATGTTGCGAGGCGACATGTAATCGGCAACTTGTCTCGCAATGCACCCATCAGCGCTGAGTTGCAAGTCGCAAGAAATAATTGCCTCATTGGTTTGCTTACGGTTAGTTCAAATGAAACAGCAACTTTTCGGACGTTTGCTCCGAATGGATAAAGGGAGCTAAAGAGCTTAACAAAAATCAGTAGCATTGAAAACTGTTCGCTCGCTCCAGTCTCGCCGGGCCAGATCGCCAGCTCGACTGACTGGAGGACAGCTGGTAGTCTATACTGGGGGATGCTGGGTGTCCGAGTTTTCTGAAATTAAAGCCTGGGTCCACTGTTACACAGTCAACCCCCGCTACAACACAATCTTTATCAATCCCACCGAGACAGTCGTATTCGCAGGCCAGTTTTATATGTGCTATTATTATAAAGCAACTTTCACTTTGCGGACACATCGTTATAACCGATTTTCCGTTATTACGTAAAGGAATAAGGAATTACAGTAGCGGTGGAAACGATATAATGAAAATAATTCCCTCTCGTACGGAGTCCCAATTATGGTCCAATTGTGCACTTGCGATCAACTATGCTTTTTACAAGTAACTTATAGCATTAAATATCCGCCTTCGTGCATGATCAGTTTTCACTGACTAACATTTTGAACAAATGCGCATGCGTTTATTGCTCAATCATGTTTGATTAATTAATAACTTTGTAACAAAAGTTCTCAAATATGAGGCTTTATGTGAATTTAAACTAGAGTGGATGTTTAATATCTTCCAAAGGTTAATTTAAAATGCGATTTACTAAAATTCGAACGTTCAAGCAACCTTTCACGAGAATCCGAGTATTGGAGCACAAACGTGGCACTATTCGGACATTTGCGAGTTATTCTAGCAGAATCCTAATCTTGCGAGCACAATCTATCTATCTAAAATTTCAAAGGACCATTTGACACCACTAGCTGCAGTTGAGAAATTTGAAATTGCTATCGGCTATGGAACTGTTTTACATTTAACATATCGGAATCTGAATAACATTTAAGACACGTAAATTCATCCCACAATGATGGCGTTATCCGTTGCCTCAAATTGTTCATTGTAACATAAAAAAAATCAGCTTTGCGCAGTGGCATTACCGTAGCCAGTGAGGTTTATCCGAGGCGCAGTTATTGCTGATTGAAAACTTTTCCCAATAACCCGCAAGACGACTTGAAATACAGTCGGCTTTGCAATTTTTGACGGTCCATTCGTGGACCCTGCAACAACTAAAGAAGACATCGAAGAAGCTTAGGCCCGGTTCAAACGTCGCATTTTTGCCGTGTCGCCAAAATTTAATTCAACTTATTAAGTTCGGCAAAAGTTCGACGTCTGAATCGGCTGTCGTACTTGGTCGCAACTTCGGCTGCTGTTGCCGCATTACCCGGCAGAAATGCGCACGGATTCAAACGTCGAATTTGCGCCGTGCAAAATGAAATGCATACATTATTATAATGTAATATATATAGATAGGCTGAGCCTAACAGCGTAGCTCTTTGAACAGAAAGCCGATGATAAACTTAACTGAGGTGAAAGGTCGGAAGCACAAGAATAAAATTGACGACCGGGCTGTCTGCACAGTACATTTAGACCGTCCAAAAGTTCACAAAAACAACTTTTTCTCCGTCTAGATAACTAGTACGACTAATTTCCAAATAAAATACACCTTTTGCTTATCAAAAATTGTCCGAGAAACTGATTTGGAAATCAAAATTGCAAAAAATACACAAACATATTTGCATACGGCCACGCGAGTGAAGTTAGAACTATAATAAAATTCAAGTCTTGTTTTGTTTACATAAAATCGCTTTTCAACCTATGTAATGAATGAACAAACACATAAAAATGGACAACACAATCTTCTTTTGAAAAATTTTATTCAAATCTCCATAAGTTTATGTTTAAAAGCAAAACGCGAACCATATATTTATAGCTCATCGAGGCCGAGCTGTCTTCGATGAAAGAAATCAATACGACTGAATTTGAGAACGTTTCATAAACAATTCTCCAAAACTAGCGAGAACACAAAGAAAAAGTCAATTACAGATTGATATCAACATAAATTCCCATCGAAAAATGTATTTTGTTTTACCTTCAAGTCCCTCCACTGTTGGAAATACTTTAAGCTTAAATCTCCGCTTCTTCAGTTCTGAAACCCGAAATGACAAACATCTCCCCGCATTGCTCTCATCCTCGAAGCAAGATTTTATCCCTGAAAGCTCTTCTTTTTCCACTAAAGCGGCTTCTGAGTATGCCTTAATGAGTATCCCTATCTTGAGTAGCAAACCGCTAAAAACTGCAGGGAAATAACGACTTTAATTCTCCGCTAAACACAACAATCTAACTAAAGTGTTTACCGAGCTCACGGCTGTGTGGCCGCACGAAAACAAAGCCTCGGTCTCGGTTTGCTTTCAAAATTGCTAAGATCCCGGATGTTGTGACACGGGCAGGCGGCGGGCCGCACACGCACGCGCCCGCGAAACATTCCGCTAGCCATGACCATGAAAAATGACGGGCATAGGTTCTAGGTTCTATGAGTATGGGGCTACGCGCAGGCCTTCGGCCCGCAGAGCTCCGCTATGAAAATTGATTTTCGGCAAAAAAGAATGCTTTCCGCATGCGTACAACGAAGCTACTAAGTATTCAATATGGCGTCTTGGAGGGAAAATGCGCGCGAAACTGTTCATGAAGATTCTGATGAAGAAAGCTCAATCTCTGAGGAAGAAATACGCCAACAAGAACGGAAAACACTGGCGTGGCAGAAAGCAGCCCTAAAGACAAAGAAGTGGATGAAGAAGAGGTGGAATGTGATGTGGAGTCAAAAGTTCCAAAATCGAGGAAGAGTAAAGGTTTAAAGAAATCCAGTAGCGTGGCAAGATAAGCAAGATAAGCACGTCGGTGATATGGTTGAATGTTATTTCCCTTTTCTTGAGAAAAAATGAGAAGCACAAATAATAATAAAACCTTTTACATTAAAATGCGCTTTTGACGTAAATGTTGCAACAATGTTTGCTGCATGGTCCTATATAGTTCAAATCAAAGGTTATGACAAATCGGACTAATCAACTTTTAGTTAATAAACTTTACACGAATATCAAACTTCCGTTTAGGTTCTTGCGCTACATACCTTTGGGTGAGCTTCCAAAAACCTGGCGATTTCCATGGCGTTTTGGTTTTCTCGTTCCATACGAACATGACGGGTTTTAAGCTCACGATGGAGAAGAAATGCATCAAATGGAGACTAAAAAAATGAAAATTACAAGAGTCAAGAAAAGTATCAAAATTTATAGACTGACGCAGGCGTAAATTACAGAAACGGTAAATACTGCTCGCTAAAATAATCCTGATAATTATATAACATTAATAAAAACACAACCTGCAATTAGTGAAAAAATTAAGGCAAAATGAAACACTGCCTATAGACCTCCAAGTTATTATGCGCCCTTTACATATATATGGCCCATTGCTGGTCATTCCACTGTACGTGTATAGTACATATACCCTTTCATCCAATATTGAGCTTTGACAAATGTTTTCAGGACTTTTACCTAGTAGTTTTAAAAACAAAATCTGACCACCTTAAAGTAATACCAGACAACCTATAAATTGTGACTACCAGAAACGTGTGAATCCAAGAGCTTCTATGTGCATTCTGTTTTTCTGGGTTTCCTGTCCAGCATTTTTTTATTTTCTACTTTCCATACATCCTCCAAGAAGCTTGCACGACTCAAAATATTGATAATATAGTTGCGTTGATGACAATGTCAGAGAACCAGCTGTTATGTCACTATGGCCACCAATATACTTGGTGCTGTGAAAGAACAAAAAAGTGCAGATGAAATCCGGTAAAATTTTGGTAAGTACCCCATTCCTGTCCTTAACAGATATCACACCCTATGGGATGGGAAACTTGCCAGCTTTTGTTTTCACCCTATCACCTAACTGGAAGGTCTGTTCACAGACTATTCGCATGACAGAGCCTATGAACAATAGCAAATACCGGTACTGTAATTATACAGACAAATCTCTTCGAGCAACTGACAGTGGAACCTCGATTTAACGAAGTCGCTGGGGACCGGCCAAATTTGTTCGTTAAATCGAGGGTTCGTTATATCCAAAACCTCGATATAACGAACTTGAGGGGAAACAACCAAAATGTTCGTTATATCGAGGTCATAGTTAATGATTGATTTGTAACACAGGTGACTTCTGTCACCCAATTCAATGCAATTTTCGTCGCCTAGAAGTGCCGCGTTTTGAGATGCAATTCATTAATCATGGTGGCTTTCAGTAGCAATTATTTTCACTTTTAAGCAGACGCACAGCTTTTGTTTACAAAAAAAAGACACTTTCACTTATCGTCTGTCGCGTGTTGACATTGTAATTCGTTATATCGAGGTAGATTTTACGTTTGGGCTTCCGGATTATGTTCGTTATATCGAGAAATTCGTTATATCGAGGTTCGTTATATCGAGGTTCTATTCCATACATTTTACTGTAACTTTGGCCGGGACATAGAATATCGTTCGTTATATCGAGGACTTCGTTAAATAGAGGTTCGTTAAATCGCGGTTCCACTGTACTTCTGGTAAGCGATACTCAGTCTTTTCTGTGACTGCTTATTCATGATATCAAAATTTTAATAACTATTTTTAGTCAATTTTTTTATTTCAGACCTTTGGTAAGCAAATCCGTTTTCAAGCCAACCACCAATGCCACGTTTGGAGATACAGCAGCCATATTGATTTCGCCCCCAGGGCATCTCATAATGAAAACAAAAGAATATTTAAAGAATATTTAAATGGTCATTATGGCATACCCTGGGGGCAAAATCAATATGGCTGCTGTATCTGCGAAAATGGGTATGTAGCAATAACAATGGTCATGCACTCGTGAGAGGCTTGAACTGTGTGATGTTTTGATCAGGGGTTTCCTTTTTGTAAACAGTCAATGCCATTTTACTAACGATTTCTATCAAAGAAGTCTATTATTAATTTACTAAAAATGGAAGTACAAGACCCCAAATTGACCCCAAGCCCTTTCAATTGTATTTCGTTATCACACCCTCACCACTACACTTTTCGACATACATGTATGTGTTGTAGGTTGAAATGAAATTCAGGTTAAAGCGATTTCAACCTAGTTTGATTTTGTCTTTGATTCATTATCATAAATCAGAAACAAAGGTAATTCAAAATCAAACTAGGTTGAAATCATTTTAACCTGAATTTCATTTCAACCTACAACATATGCATTTTGAATATAAAATTTTGTAGCCCAATTTCTACATTACATGTATCAATATCTTTATTTTAAAAGGCTTGGTTATCAATGATGGCATTGACCATTCTTTTATGAAACGGCAACAAGCGTTTTCATCATACCTTACCAGCTATGAATAACAACATCAATGCCATTCTGGATGGGTTTTTGATTGATTATGAAAGGAGAAGCAAACATGCTGTCCACCGTGGTGATGAGGCCAAGACTTTTGCCAAGTTCACCTAACTCATCAAGATCTACCAGGGTCATGGTTGGGTTACACAGTGTTTCACAAAATAGAACCTGAAAAAAATAAAACATTTTCACATCATTCATGCATGCATGCAATGTTGTATCATTACATACATGTATGCAATGTTGCATGCATGCAATACATGCAACATGCATGCATGTTGACATAGTCTGCTATTTCAAATGTGGAAAAGTCCACCATAAAGTACTTGGGCTGCCAAAGAGGATTCCAAGATTTCAAAATAGCCAGTGCTTCACTTATTGACTGCCGATCTTCATTCTTGATCATGAATTTGGCCACTACCTTGTCAGGGTCCACATTTGTTCGTACACATATGAAGAGCAAAGGAATAGCATACTTTACTTTAGCATACTTACATTACTGAATGTGGATTATAAAATTGGATCTAAAGCATTAGCCCTAAGATTAGAGAAAGTTCTACCGAACATCATTCACGAGAACCAATGTGCCTATGTTAAAGGCAGAACTATCTTTGATGCGGTGAGATCAATTAACGATGTTATGGAATACACCAAACAGCAAAATATTCCTGGATTGATGACCACTTTCGATTTTAAAAAAGCCTTTGATTCGATAAGCTGGCAGTTTCTGTTTGAAACATTAAAAGTTTTTAATTTTGGTAATTCGTTTGTGAGATGGGTGGAAGTTCTTTATTCTGATATCTCCAGCTGTGTTATGAACAATGGATTTGCTTCAGAAATCTTTCAAATTAGGCGAGGTGTCCGGCAAGGTGACCCGCTGTCGCCATATCTCTTTATTATTACTCTTGAAATTGTAAATATTGCCATACGTGACAATAAAGAAATTGAAGGAATCCAAGTGGGAAAAAGTAATATAAAACTTAATGTCTTTGCCGATGATCTCACCACGTTTGTAAAAAATGTTAAATCATTTCGCTCATTATCCATACTGTTGGAAAAGTTTGGAAATGTTTCTGGTCTAAAATTAAATGAAGAAAAAACAGAGGCTTATTGGTTAGGTAGTTTACACCAATCATTTGATGATATAGGAATAGAAAAGATCAATAAGCCAATGAAAATATTGGGAATTTACTTTACCTATGACTGGAAAAAGTACCAAGAACTTAATTTTGAGAATATTATAAAGTCAATAAATAAATCTCTAAATGCATGGAAGTGGAGAAATCTAACCTTAATTGGCAGAATTCAAATTATTAAATCTTTTGCAATCCCTAAATTCATGTCCCGAGCAGCACAAATTCCGCTTACGAAAGACATTATTAAGGAAGTTAATACCGCCTTATTTAGCTTTATATGGAGAGGGAAAGACAAAATTAAACGATTAAGTTTAATTAGTGATTATAAGAAGAGCGGAATGAGAATGCCACATATCGATACCCTTATTAAAACACAAAGGATCATGTGTCTGAAAAAATATTACGATGGGAACAGTAGCTCTTGGAAACGCTTCCTAAACTATTATCTCAAAGATGTTGGAGGTCCTTTTCTTTTAAAATGTAATTATGACACAGCATCATTATCGAAAAATATACCTAAATTCTACAAGGAATGCCTTCACGAGTGGGAAAACTATCGGCAGAAGCAGATTTCCTCCTCGTCGGATGTTCTTGAACAAATAATTTGGAACAACAAATTCATTAAAATAGGCGGACAATCCTTATATAGGAATAAACTTGTAAGAAAAGGTATTGTAAAAGTGAGGGATATTGTAACCAGTGGGGGTAAGTTAAAGTCATGGAGCACACTGGTAAACAAAAACATCACAAACTCTGAATACTTTCTTTTAATGAGTATTTTCGATACCATTCCCGTGGATTGGAAAAACCTCTTAAGAGAGGAGTTGTCCGTTCAAGGCTCACCAAGTGATAACGATACAAGAACTACTTTTCCCAGCTCATCTAAATCTATTTATTGGGAACTCATCAAGAGAATCGAGGCTGCTCCAACTGCTAAGTACAAATATGAAATTCTATATCCAACACTTGATCTAGCGTGGGAAGATATCTACCTACTTCCTAGAAGTACAACCTTAGACTCTAAAGCTAGAGAATTCCAATACAAATTGCTTAATGGAATTATTTATACAAACAAGATCTTATATAAAATGGGAAAGGTGGCATCACCCATGTGTTCCTTTTGTGGCAAATCTGACGAATCCCTAGAGCATTTATTTATTCACTGTGAAATCACTTGTACTTGGAACTTTTGGCTATCAGTAAGAAACTGGTTGGAAGGGCATGATATATCTCTGCAAAACTTAAGTGCTGTTGACATAACATTTGGGTTTGTTCAAAAAGAATACATATTGATCAATCATATCATTCTTCTTTCTAAACAAATAATTTATCAGTGTCGTTGTTTAAATATAAAACCGTCGCTAACATTATTGCTAGCCAAAATAAGGTATACTTATAAATTAGAGTCCCTGATAGCCAAAGGTCAAAATTCTTTAGATATTCATAACAAAAAATGGCAACTGTTGCTCTCTATAATCTAGATAGAAGTACTGTATACTCCCTGTATCTTGTTTATTTTGTTTAATTAATTTGTAGGTGTTTTAGTTTATATAATGTAAGTAATGTTAATGAATGAATGAGTGTAAGTGAATTTGTTTTTGAATAAAGGTTAATAAATTTAAAAAATAAAAAATAAATAAAAATACTTTGTTGTCTTGAACATGGCATTCATAAACATAAGCTCTAAATCATATCTTTGTAAAAGACGCTGTTGCCATTCTTACTGATGAATAAACAGAAAGTTTTGCTGTAGTGGGTCTTCTTCTGAATTCTTTTTGTTATCTTCTTCGCTTTGCTTGGTATGGGGCCTGAAGAAAAACTTGGTAGATGTTGATTTTGCTTGCCACTCCTCAGTTTTCCTCCGCAATGACTCTTGGTCATCTTTGTAATACTTCAGGGCAGCTATGGCTTGCGAAACGTGGTTCCGAAGATCGGTTTTGGTTGGATGATACCTTCGATTGCATAAGGGGGGTCGCTTATCTACAGGAACCCCACGAAAGAGTTCTTTATCCACGAAATCTGCGATGTCCCGCTTTACTTCGTCTATGTTGGTGACGCCCTTGCCTACCAATGATGCGCTTATCTATCTTTTGATTCATACCCGCACTCTCACCAACAGGATGACCTTTATGGATGGAAGAAAGAGGAATACGAATGAAATGACGTATGGTGGTTTTCCCCTGTACTCCACCCCGAAAATCTTGCTTCAATTTTTTGGGCATTTTTTCTTTAGCCGATCGCAAGCTGTTTTCGGTTTCACAGGTAGCCACATCTACTCTATGGTCTCACTTATGCCAACTCTCCCGAATACGGAACGAATCTCCCGGTCTCCCGTACGGGTCACCAAATCTCCCGGATAAAAGCGACTTTGAATCTTTTCTCTTCAATAGGCTAAGATTTTAACCCAAATTTTACCAAAATCCCCGAAAAAAATTTGTCTTTCATCATATCTTAACTTCACAAACACTTTTCGGGTCTCAGGAATGCAGAAAATGGCACTTTTAGAGGGTAAAAAGCAAAAAACAATTCCGGACCTCCTAGATGCTCGCGACTACGTCGCTCGATTCACGACTTCGGCGCGAAAAAATTTCACCCTCAGAAAAAACTCCCTATTTTCAATCGCCGGAGGTTGGCATCTCTGTAGTCTTCAAAGACCATCACGTTACGGACTTGTACCCGAGCAGGGCAATCTAATTTTGTGCTTCCCTGGATCTTCAACCGCTTCTTTGAGCTATAATCATGCTCTCCGGGTTTTTGGGGTTTCCAACCTGACCACGGGCCTCCTATTAGGAAAAAAGAAAAAGACTACTTGCAACGACATGATGATATTTACATTATAGTACGTAAACTGTTTATTGTGTAAATTATGAATGATCATTCTTGCATTCTTGCTACTTAAGACTTACTTTTAGCGGTCCGTGAAGACAATGCCATGCGACCCAAGAATCCGAAATGGACGACCGTCAAAATATATGCCCAATATTTCCCCTCTTGTCCTCCCAGACTGGTGGCGCTATAGCAAACAAATTCTTTGAGATCGCCCTTAGTTTGAAATGTATGGAGCGGCCATCTTGGTGTCCCACTTAGGGACACCAACATGGCGGCCAAAAATTTAAAGACTTTGAAGTCCAGGAGCCCTGGTATGGAAGGCCAAATGGTGCAAAATTCACGAACTCTAATTTGATCACATTCAAGGATAACGATCACATTCAACAACCACATTCACATTCAACATATCTAAATTAATCAATTTCAACAGTCATCTCGATCACATTCAACAAGCACATCACATTCAACAAGCACATTCACATTCAACATATGTAAATTATCAATCACATTCAACAGACATCTCGATCACATTCAAGAACATTTTTAAATGTCAACATATCCCATAATGATTTGCGCTACTGTCGACGTTGCACTTCATATCAAAATTCCGGAAGCATTGAAAAACAGATTTCGATTCCAAAATGTTTATGGAATTGTAGAGAGTTTAAAACTACACATCTGGGCCAAATTTTGAAGCGCCAGAGCATTTCGTTCAAGAGTTAAAGGCGGACGAATATTAGACATTGTATTGAGCGGCTATCCTGGCCTTTTTACCACTTACACCAACATGACGGCCAATTACGCAAAAATCCCATCACAAAAGATTGGATTCACTATAAGTTCCATTAAATCGGCTTATAAGCATGTATGATGCAAAAATAACTTTCAACTGGTTCAATTTTGCTTATTTTCACGGCTTATCTGAAATAGCGTGACGAATTGCGTGACCTTTCCAAATCGGAAGCAAAACATCGTTAAAACCTGAAACTTTTCACTGGTATCTACATACCATGTTAGAAACAGCATGAAGCTTTCCCAGTGAGATGTCTGAGAGATTTGCGCCTTTAGCTCACAGCTAGTAGCTATGAGTTTGTTCTCTTCCATGACATTGACCTTTTGATCTCGGCGTATTTATATCTGATCATATCTCTCATTGATAGGAGGATTTCATGCTGTCCAGAGCCGTTAGAATTATATTATTTATTTTATATGCCGTTGTACGATGCAAGCTCTATTGGCATACATTGCGGTTTCTTCGGCTCACTTTTGTTGCAAGACACTAAATCACGGCCTGAGAAATTTAACAATCCTAGCGCTTTCAAAGCGATAACAAACTTTAGCCGATACTGAGTATTTATCTTGCAACAAAAGTGAGCCAAAGAAACCGCAATGTATGCCAATTGTGCTAGCACTGAACAATGCATAAAGAAATAATCAATAATTTTAACGGCCCTAGACAGCATGAAATCCTCCCGGCTATCAATTTGAGATCCGCCGAGATCAAAAGGTCAATATAATTGAAGAGAAAAATTCATAGCTGTGATTTAAAGGCGAGTGGGAGTCGTACTTTTGCGTCGACAGTAGCGCAAAACATAATGGGATATGTTGACATTTAAAAAATGTTCTTGAATGTGATCGAGATGTCTGTTAATGTGATTGATAATTTACATATGTTGAATGTGAATGTGCTTGTTGAATGTGATCGAGATGACTGTTGAAATTAATTAATTTAGATATGTTGAATGTGAATGTGGTTGTTGAATGTGATCGTTATCCTTGAATGTGATCAAATTAGAGTTCTTGAATTTTGCACCATTTGGCCTTCCATACCCTGGGCTCCTGGAAGTCTTAATAACACCAAAAATCTCATTACAAAATATTGTTTTCACTATAAGAGGCATGAAATCGGCTTATAAGCATCTATAATTCATTAATAACTTTCAACTAGTTCAATTTTGTTTATTTTCACGGCTTATCTGAAATAGCGTGACGAATTGCGTGACACATTTACAACCTTTATAAATCGAAAACGAAACATCGTTAAAACCTGAAACTTTTTGTGAAAGATTATAACACTGGTATCCACATACCATGTTAGAAACAGCTTTGTAGGATGTATACTTTAGATTTTTTTAATTTTTATGACGTCACGTGAAAACACTCTACAGTCAAACCTGTATATAGCGGTCACACTTGGGAAATGGCCAGGTGACCGTTATATACAGGGTGACCGCAATATACAGGTTTCCTTTAAACTGAACTGGAAGTTAATGAATAACATTTTATGTGGAAATAATCACTCAATTTACATTTTATTGACAATAACAATTAACAGCAACGTTCATAATACGAGTAAAAGGCCCCTAAAATGTCCGTATATATAAGAAAATAAAAATAAAATGTCTGATAGAAGAGGAATTTGACACGGAGCGCTATGGTCTATAAAACAACAGCTGTCAACTTGACAAGTACAGTGTAGTAATCAGAGAACTACGCAGAATTCGAAAGTGAATACAGTCTGGTACGGAAAATACGGGTGTTAGTTCGAAGACAAAACTAACCGTATTGTTTGAAAGCGATATGACCCACTCTCGAGAGCAGGACATCGGCACTTTTGTTGCTATCTGTCGCAACCATGTATTTGACATGTATTTGTAGTTGTATTTAGTATAATATTTGCATTTGTGTGCGACTCCTGCCTTGATAGCTACAATTTAATGAGCTGTTGAATAAAGCTTGTCATGATTCGCTAATGGTCTGATCATAATCCAATTTGGTGACCGTTATATACAGGTAAACAATAATGAAATTGTGGATTCGGGAAGTCTAAAGGGTGACCGCGTCCGTTATATACAGGTGACCGCTATATACAGGTAAACTTTACAGTATAAGGCACGATTTTCGGGAAGTTGTTCGGTGACCGTTATATACAGAGTGACCGCTATATACAGGGCCGTTATATACAGGTTTGACTGTATTCCGATTCCTCGTCCTCTGTGTCCGCCATATTTACATTTTTCGCGGGAAAAGTTTGTCTCGTCACTTATGCCCATGTGAAATATCCTGTGATATTCCGTGACGCTTAAACGACATAACTGACGTTGAAAGCATGTCCGCTGAAAACCCCCATACTCCGCGCGGGCGTTAATTTTTCCCGTTCGGAAGACGCTGGTCAGACGCTGGAAGATGGCGACGAGCGATCATCACAACATAAAAGTACAGGCTGAAGTCACTGACGAGGAGTTTCAGCACGAACTGCTGCAAAAATTAGACGAGCTTAGAAAGACGAACTTTCTATGCGACACAACTGTTCGAGCCGAAGGACAAGATTTTTCCGCTCACAAGAATGTGTTATCTGCTGGAAGTGATTACTTTAAGGCTCTGTTTTCTTCTGAGTTACAAGTGAAAGAAGACCAGAGTAATTTAGTGGAGCTAAACGATATGAAATCAGCTACAATCGCCACAGTTCTTGAATTTATTTACACTGGCAAAGCAAGCATAAGTACTTTCAACGCACAAGATCTTGTCGTCGCCTCTGACTACTTGATTATTCAAAGTTTGAAAACAAAAGCTGCACATTTCTTGGAAGAATCTGTGAATGCTTCAAATTGTTTGGCGCTGGAATCCTTCGCTTCTCAATACAGCTGTGATACGCTCAGGCTGGCGGCGATAAAATGCAAATGTCACAATTTTCTTGCCGTTGTGAAATGTGAGGAGTTTCTGTCGCTTGGTTTGGAGAAAGTCAAAGAATTAATGTCTGAAGACGAGCTGAATATCTCGAAAGAAGAAGAGGTTTATGAAGCACTGATGGTGTGGGTCAAACATGATGTATCGTCAAGAGCATGTTTTCTCCCTGATCTGTTGAAATGTTTGAGGTTGTTCTCCATGTCAAAATACAGCCTGCAGAAGATTTTAAATAAAGAAGAGTTGATCATGAAGAATACCGTTTGCACAAACATCTTTATTAAAGGTCTTGATTATTTTCTCTACCCAGATCGGTTTTTAGGCATTACACTAAGACATCGCACATCTATTAACAAAGAAGAACATGTGGTCGTTCTCGTTGGTTACAGTGAGGACAATAAAATTTCTCAAGACACTTACTGTTTTGTCCTTGCCACTAAGGAATGGCAGCTGCTATCTCAAATGCCCAATTCTAAAGGTAGTGGTCTAAAAAGTTATGTTTCTGCAGTTTCTGCTGGAGTTTGGTATTGGATAACTGATTTTGGAATATGTTACTTTGACCCAAAAGAAAATGAATGGAGATCAAAGAAAGCAATTCTTTCCTTTTGGCGTCCAGGCTGTACATTGACATCTTTCAATGAAGAACTTTACTTGATTGGTGGTGCCAAGGAGAATGAACAGGAATTACAAAATGTTCAAAAGTACAATCCAATTTATAATGAATGGAAGCAATTAGCATCAATGGAAACCTGCCGGGATGGTCACTGTGCAGTTATTCTAGAGGATCTTATATATGTGATTGGAGGTTCTGATGGCCATACCTCTCTGAAGAGTGTTGAAAGCTATGATCCATCAACCAACCAGTGGAGTAAGGTTCCAGATATGGCAAATTCCCGTAAGCATGCTGCAGCAGTAAATACTTGTGGGAACATTTTTGTTGTTGGGGGATTTTGTGACCTTCAGAACATTAACCTTGAACCAACCTGTGAGATTTTCGATGTGGGGCTAAATCAGTGGAGCCTGGTGTCCAGTCCTAATAATCCGAGGGGTTCTTGTGGAATTGTGAGTGTGGACAACACTGTGTATGTGTTTGGTGGAGAGAATGAAGAAGCCCTTCTACGAAGTGTGGAATGCTTTGACATAAAGCAGAATAAATGGACAGATATAGATGCAGACATGCCAGAATGTAGAACATACTGTGAAGCATCTTTGCTAAAATTGTCAAAGAAATTCATTAGCAGCTCATGATGCTACAGTCAAACCTCTATTAAGTGGTCACCCTCAGGGAACAGCCAACTGACTGCTTAATAGAGGTGACCTGTTAAAAGAGGTCAAGTTTACAGTAAATATGGGGAGCGATTTGATTCCAGGGATTGGTTAAGTGGCCGCTTAATAGAGGGCCGCTTAATAGAGGTTTCACTGCAGTAGACATCTTGGAAAGATTATTTAATTTTAATCCTATCAAAGTTCCAGCCTAAACAAATTTTATGAGAATCATTGGCTGGAAATTATTCATAATTTATGTATCAATCAATAAATAGATTTGTTATGTTATTATTTTAGATTGGTCTTTACCCTAGCCTTTTCCATGGCCAGGCATTAAGATTGTGGTGCCCGGGGAACTGCTGAAAACCTTTTGCACAAACAAGATTGGGGACAGAGGGTGAAGTAACGCCTGTAAACATTCTTAACAAAAAGTCATTCCAATTTACCAGCTATTGGTATAACCCCTGTTTGGTTCATTTTGACACTTCCTCTCCACTCTAAAGCATTTTCAATGTTATGAGAAATGCGATATGCCCAGAACAGCATGGCAGAGAAGAGATATCTTTCATTAACTCACACAGAGTTTGAAATTTGTTGTCTATCTGCTGCTAGATTGAAAATTTTCATTAAAAACTAGGAGCAGACAAAGGTAGTTCTCCCTCGGCTATTATTTGGTGGAGAGCTAAAGCCTGATTGTCCTTTGCTCGCTCACATTGCAGTCCCCTCTCTCCATTTATTGAAAGAACTTCAATAAAGACTGACAAAGACAGCAATTGTAGGGGTTTGTAGCAATAGCTATTGATGGGTTTAAAGGTATATCACGATACACAAAATATATATATAAAATATAATCATGGTATTCCTCGCTGGAAGCTTTGCAACACATGTACAGTGTATGCAAATTTTAATTTCCTCCAGGAAAATCTAGAGCAATATTGACTGACAACTTAAATACAAAGTTAAGGTTAAATACGAAGTTCAATGCTTCCAGGCCACTGTAGGTGGTGTTCAATGGGCAAAATGCATCTCTTATAAAAATGTTCACAGGCGTTCCACTTGCCTCACTTTCTTTTGCACCAAGCCCTCTCGGTCATCACTCGCATTTTGTTATCCTTCGCTTCCCACTATCTGAACACCTGGAACAGGCAATCTTTACCCAATTGCTGCAATTAGTTTCTATGTTTTCCTACCATTGTAATTTCATTAATCTACTATTTCAATGTTTGTTTAATTCTGAATTATGTAACTATTTTAAAGTAGATACAGGGCCCCATGGATATTAGCCTCAGTGATGAATGGCCACCCTGTGTAAATAAAGTAACCTATTAACCTAACCTACAAAATATATACAAATTTCAGTTAATGGACTATTCATTGATTTGCATGCACGGATTCTCGTGAAAGGTTGTTTGAATGCTCGAATCTTTATTGCATGCTGTGCTAGGGGTCATGATTATTTTGTTTCGTTGGGAAAGGGAGATCAAAATATGAATGGTCCCTAATCTATAACTTTGTGACATAACGTTGAATTCCGACAATAACGCCTCCCCCAGAAAGTAAGGTTTTTCGAAAGTCATGTTAACTCTGAGAACTCGCTAGTAATTCAGTCCTGAACATACATACATACTTTATTTATACTCGAGGTCCTGGAGCTTGTTAGGCTCCTAAATTAAGTCGCTAATGAGTCGAACTGAAACTGTAACGATCTCAATAATATTTAGTCTCCTTCGCAGCCGTTATTAGGGCTCGTCACGCAACGCTCCTCCCCCACTAGTGGGGGAGGAGCGTTGCGTGACGAGCCCTATGTGAAAACGTTCTGGGAGATGCCAAAGTAGATGCCAGTTCCCGCCCGGTTTGCCCCTGAAAAGAACAAAAGAACCTTCGGGGGAGGGCTTAAGTGGCATCGAAACAGAGGAAAGCTGAATTCGTTCCGGCTGCTACACAGGGCACCCAACACAAGATTAGGATTGCGCGAACGCAAAAACTTTGAAGAGAAACGTTATTATCTAAAAGACAAACTCCTTACAAACCTGGCTTAGAATTCTACTCCTGACTGCGAAAGTAAAGCCAGCGTAGCTGGTGGTCTTGTTGGCGATCGCGATGCTGAATTCGCGACTCCTCGCAGCTTTACCGCTCGTTTTCGCGGCTTTGGCGCTCGCAAATTCAGCCGCGCATCGCGCGCGACGAAAAAACCGCCAGCTTCGTCAGCGAACGGTAGTACGGTACTTTATTACCTTACTACCTTATTTCCTTCCTTAGAGTTAAAACATTCAAATAGATTGTTAATGTAGTTTATATTTTCACATATATTTGTCGCGATTGGCCCGTCTAGGGTACAGCCCTGGTGGCCTGGTATAGTCTGTTGCTACCTGAAAGAAGTGAAAGTTCGAAAGAAAACAATTGCCATTTTACTCCATGGCGTGCATAGTTTTTTTTTGTCTTCTTTAATTGTTGTAGGGTCCACTTCTGGACCGTCAAAAATTGCAAAGCCGACTGTATTTCAAGTCGTCTTGCGGGGTATTGGGAAAAGTTTTCAATCAGCAATAACCGCGCCTCGGATGAACCTCACTGGCTACGGTAATGCCACTGCGCAAAGCTGATTTGAACATGTTACAACGAACGATTTGAAGCAATCTTTGACGCCATCATTGTGGGATGAATTTAAGTGTCTTTAATTTTATTCGAATTCCGATGTTTTTATCTATATATTTAAATGAAAAACAGTTCTGCAATTTCAAATTTCTCAACTACCGCTAGGGGTGTCGAATGCCGCTCCCTTGAAATCTCCAAGTGCGCGCAAGATTTTGACTCTGCTGAAATAAAGCATGAATTTGGAATAGTTCAGTTTTAATGATGAAACTATTGAAGAGTAATCCAAAACTTTGCGACATGAGGTATAAATCCGACAATAAAGCCGGCCTCCCGGCCGCCCTCCAGAAAATAAGATTATTCGAAAGTAACGTATGAACTCTGAGAAATTGCTAGCATTTCTGAAGTGAAAGTAACGATCTTAGAAAAACTTTGTAAGAAAAACTTTATTCCTTGAAAGGCAAACCCCTTACAAAATGGCCGAGGCCCAGTTTAGAGGTTAGACGTTGTGCTTCAGCCTTGCCGAACTAAATTTGTTATTAAATTCTACTTTAGCAGTAGCACGACGTTTGAAACATTCGGAGCGACAATTGAATTATGAAAAATGCATTTGTTTTAAAGGTTTTGTTCAAAGCGCACATTCTTTAGCTGACCGTGGGTTCTATCGTTCCCAGAGCCTCGTTTCGTTTGGTCAGCGGTTGAAACGATTGGTGACGCAATTTAAAAAGAATCCTGGAGCTCTGGGTACGAGAATGGGGGCAAGAATGAAACAAAAATGGCGGTTGGAGCAAACTTATAAGTACGACTCAGGCACGACGTCTGAATCGGAGTCGTGCTCTTGCCGTGCTACTGTCGAACCTAAAGTTCGGTAGGCCTAGTTCAAACGTCGCACTTCTGCCGTGTCGAATTTAATTCAATTAAGTCCAGCAATAGAATTTTAACAATAACGCCTCCCCCGAGAAAGTAAGGCTAGCCGAAAGTAAAATTAACTGTGAGAGCTTGCTAGCAATTCCTGAACTGAAAGTAACGATCTTAGAAAAACTTGAGAAAAAAAATTATCCTGAAAGGCAAATCCCTTACAAAACTGGCTGAGGCCCAGTTTAGAGTTTAAACGTCGTTCTTTAGCCGTGCCGAACTAAATTCAACTTAAATTTAGTTCGACACGGCAATGAAATTCGACAAGGTCTGTCGTGCTAAACGGCAGTAGCACAGCTTGTTCTAGTGTACATGCTTTATCTGACCGATGATGATGTCTTCTTTAGCTGTTGTAAGGTCCACGTATGGACCGTCAAAAATTGCAAAGCCGACTGTATTTCAAGTCGTCTCGCGGGGTATTGGGAAAAGTTTTCAATCAGCAATAACCGCGCCTCGGATGAACCTCATTGGCTACAGTAATGCCACTGCGCAAAGCTGATTCAAACAGGTTGCAATGAACAATTTGAAGCAACCGATAACGCCATCATTGTGGGATGAATTTACGTGTCTTAAATATTATTCAGATTTCGATATGTTATTTTTTCCCTAAAATTAAATGTAAAACAGTTCCATTGGCTGATAGCCGATAGGAATTTTAAATTTCTCAACTGCAGCTTGTGGTGTCAAATTTCAAGCGCTCGCAAGATTTGGATTCTGCTAGAATTACTCGCAAATGTTCGAATAGTGCCACGTTTGCTTGCATAATTTTCGCAAGTGCTTCAATACTCGGATTCTCGTGGAAAGTTGCTTGAACGTTCGATTTTTTTGTAAATCGCATTTTAAATTAACCTTTGGAAGATATTGAACATCAACTCTAGTTTAAATTCACATTTAAGAACTGCTGCTAATTTTCCGTTCAAAAACAGCTAAACTAAGCTCAACGGTATCAAATTTTGATAAAGCTTTTTTCAACGTGCTCGTTCGTTTCAAAACAAAATTAATCAATGATCGTGTTCGCAAAAAGAAAACGATCTTCTCCACTGCGCAAATGTTCGCAAAGACCATTCAGTACCGTTCCTCTACAGCTCGATGGAAATTTCATTACAAAGTTATTAATTAATCAAACACGATTGAGCAATGAACGCATGCGCATTGGTTCAAAATGTTACTCAGTGAAAACTGATCATGCATGAGTTAAGGCGGATATTTAATGCTATAAGTTACTTGTAAAAAGCATAGTTGATCGCAAGTGCACAATTGGACCATAATTGGGACTCCGTACTAGAGGGGGTTATTTTCATTATATCGTTTCCACTGCTACTGTAATTCCTTATTCCTTTACGTAATAACGGGTTATTGTTTATAGCAATAGAATACTATATTTGTGTTTGCACCCCACCCCCAATATTGTACTTATGCCCATCGATCTTCTCTTAGCCTGTTCCAGGCGTTTAGATTGTGGGGAGCGGCGCGCGGGGCTATAGGGTCGGCGCGAGGGAAAACTGAGAGAGAGGCGCCCGATTTTTCTTTCGCGCCACAAACTTAACGCCTGGAACAGGCTAATCATCTCTATTTTTAATAAACATTTTCAGTAAAACAAATTGGTTATAGCAATGTGTCCGCAGAGTGGAAGTTGCTTTATAATGATAACACATATAAAACTGGCCTGCGAATACGACTGTGTAATGGAATTGATAAAGATTGTGTTGCAGCGGGGGTTGACTGTAACAATGGACCCAGGCTCTAATTTCATAAAATTCGGACACCCAGCATCCCCCAGTATAGACTGCTAGCTGTCCTTCAGTCAGTCGAGCTGGCGAACTGATCACGAAAACAAGCCCGATGAGACTGGAGCGAGCGAACGAGCCGAGGGAAAACTAGAGGAGAGTGAGAGGCGGGAGAAATTCCCGCCTGTCCCCGGGCCCCCTCGGCTCGTATTACTTTCGGTCGATCGCCGATCGCTTGATGCTCGCTCGCTCGACTATCCAGAGAGGGACTGCTAGCAGTCTAGCACCCAGTGCGTACTTGTGTGCTGATGAGCAAATGGTGTGTCAGAGACCGACAAAAAAATTTCGGCCCTTATTTTTTGGCAAGATAAGGGGGCGCTCGGTGGGGAGAGCACAGAGTTTCGAGTTCAAATCCCGGGGTCAATTCAATAAAACTTTTACAAGTGTAATTTACAAGTGTAGCCATTGTTTCAGATGTTGAAAACAATAGCTATACTTGTAAATTACAAGTGTAAAAGTTTCATTAAATTGACCCCCGTACAAATCCTTGACATTTTTTTAGGCTTTGTTCGACGTTCGAAGTTAGACGAAAGCGCGTCAACACTAACTACATCCCAGAGTGTCAGACGCTCCTGAGTTAGATAACAACCAGCACAAGCATAATAACCGTTTATCTGTTTTATTTTATTTATTTATTTATTTATTTATTTATTTATTTATTTATTTATTTCCTTGTTGTCTTGTTGTGTTTTTCGATTTGCACGACAATGGACTTTTTTCACGACAGTGTATTTTACACTTTTTCCAACGCCTGCTCGAGATCTTTCTTGAGATCTTCAACGTTCTCTAAGCCCACGCTAAAAGGAAGAAAGTAAACATCGAATAATTAATGAGGACAAAACAGGTCAACATATCAGAAGTTCTGTGGCAACGGGGGCTCGCGCCGTCATTGCTAAATCGGCCTTATAAAGTTTCCGACTACGAAGCATATAAACTCCCAGGCGTTATGGTTTCATTTCTTGGTATAATATACATTATACATTATACGCATTCACAAAAACCGCTGTTATCACCAGCAACGACTACATGCACTCACGCCCTTTTTTAAATCCCTAACAAATTTGACCAACGTTTAAAACTTTTTAGTTGATTCGACAAGAAACTCGAAGAGGAGCTTAAGAGAGCGAATAACGAGCGGACGAAGCTTGGTAACGAGTGGAGTTCTGAGTGAGTAGTGCAAGCGGTGTTCATGCAACATGATCTCCTCTCTGAATTAACGATAATCGTTAATTCTTAAATTGCTCCGAATTTACCATTATAGTTAATTTAGAACACTGTTTCCCAGGACATTTCAGAAAAGAAGAAATAAAAAAAAACATGTTATTTGGACTGCGGGATTCGAACCCGGAACTACCGCTACTAGGAACGTCTTCTTACCACTAGACCACCGAACAACAATGCGATGGGAAATTAAATCTGCAAGATATTTATTTGAGTCTTGCATCATAGTTAATAGAACAAACTGGTTATGAAGCTCAACAAATTTAAAAAAGAGTGTACAAAGCTGCTTTGTTTTATGTTGAACGAACCGTGACCCTGCACATTGTTTTGTTTAACGTGTGAGCCCAAATGTTTCTACTGGTCAATTGCTCATATGCATTTCAATACCTTTTGTGTTTTGTGCAGGGTCAAGGCAAACGAACAAAAGGAATGGAGAACAAAAACATATAACAAAAGACTGACTGAGTTTCATAACCAGTTCATTCTATTAACTATGCTTGCATAGAATATCATTGATCTACAGTGATTAGGCCTAAGCGCTGATTTCAAATGGTTAGCTTTTTGTTGAGGTTTGGTGATCAAGCTTTGCCATTTACTTTCTAAAATTATTTTCAAGCGAGTGATTTATAGGCTTACTACAGGGTGTAGAATAAGCGCATGAATTTTATTATGTTAAAAAATTGAGGTTTGCTCAACCAGCAGCGTGGTGGTCTAGTGGTTAGAAGAGAGGATAAGTCAGCGAAGGGTCGTAGAGGCCGTAGGTTCGAGTCCTGTCCGAACACTAAGGATTGTTCTTTTTCAACAAAAATGCTGATTTCCCAGAATTCCTTTCAGACTGTCAGTGTTCTAAATTAACTATAATCGTAAATTCAGAGCAATTTGAGAATTAACGATAATCGTTAATTCAGAGAGGAGGACGGGTTGGTTCATGGGTTCATGTTTCCCTGTCTCCCCAAACTCCTCGCAAACGAGAGACTGCACGCGAGCCAGTTGCAACAACACAATAAGCGAATCTTCGCTGACGTCATTATTAACATTTTGCCTCAGTAGCATACAAATTTACTTAAAGAAGGCAACGTGCTAAATAAGAATTTACCTCAAAAGTTGAAAGAGCTTGTTAAACTTAGTAATTTACGCAATTTTTAACTATTTTTAATGCAATATTTAAGGAAATATCTGCTATAAAAAACTGCAAAATTTGTTCGGCGGCAAAAGCGCTAATGAGCCACACATTCTTTGTAAAATGTTGAGTTTTTAAAACAGCATTGCATGACGTGTATCTAGTATCTCGGGCTCAAATTTCCAAAGAAAGCTAATTGTGCTATGCCCTTCTACGCTATTGAGGCAATAATGGTAAACAAGATTCGCCTATAGGAAAGTGGGAATATCAAGTGTACGAGCCCTTACGTACCTGAATCGCACAAGTGACTCTCTCAAGCCTCCTTCCAGCCTTTCAGCTGCCGATATGTACTTATCGGGATGGGTCATGGAGCCAGCTACCTCTATTAAACTTTGAACTCCGCCTAAAGACACAGCCAGCTGAATCAACTTCACATTCTAAAACAGAAACAAAACTGTTAACTGTAAGCAGAAACTGACACAGACTGTAACTCATTTTCTCTCAGCTTGCTAGCCTGCATGCATAACTGCGCTACTAGCAAGGCCTTGTGAGGCAGAAAAGATCGTTTTAAGGAGGCTCGAATCAGTTTTTTTGCCGCGGGGTATATATTTTGAAATCAAATTCTTCGATTGCTTTCATACTTCACCAAATCTATGAAATGTGATCAAAGTTAAAACAGCCAGCTGTTAAAATAATGATTGTCCTTTACTTTACAATCATTATTTTAACGGCTGGGCTGTTTTAAAATAAGGTTAATTACTCCTAAAAAGTAATAATATGTAAGGGCATTTTGGAAATATTTTGCTTTATGCAAATTATTTGCTTTATTACTGTTTTGCCTATCATACCCTAAAAAATGATTTTTGATTAACTTGAAAACCATCTCAAATATTTACTTGAAACTTTGTCTGCAGCTAGTGAGTAGTCTGACAAAATTTGAACGTTTCATTATGAAGTGTGTGACTAGATTTTGAGAAAAATGACATTGGTTTAAAACAAAGGGCAATAAGCTGGTGTTGCTATGGTAACCACTGTCGCTTGAAAACTTTGATCAAATTTCATACAACAACAACATAAACTTGGTGAAGTGTGAAAGCATTCGAAGCATGTCTTCCCTGCGAAATTTTGATTTCAAAACATACACCCCACGGCAAAAAAATAATGAATCAAGCCTCCTAACAGGTACCATTATCTCATTTTGTGGGAGTGGCTCAAATTCATTTTCACCCCTTAGAGGTACCAATTATAAAATGGCACATGAACTTACTGTCAGATGTTTTGGCTCAATCCCCTTAAAGGTACCGATCGACGGTGATCATTTTAGATTTTAGCACTCTAAGCAGTACCAGGCTACAAATAACCCCTGTCATTTTTATATGGGAGGCCCCCTCTCCGGCTCATCTCCCTCCAAGAGTCATAACAAAGATTTCATCACCTCAACTAGTCGAGAAGCTTCCTGTTTTCCACCTTTGACTTCAAATGACACCATTCCACTGAATCCCGTCATTTGCTTCTTTGCAATATGATGGTGAGGATGTGAAGGTAATCCAGGATAGTAAACTTTTTCAACCTAAACACAAACGAAACAAATTGTATTATATACTTTTTTAAGTCGTCAAGACACAAAAATTGCTCAGTCAGTATCCACTGCTGACAGTGAACTTTTGCAAGTTTTTTCGAAGCCACAATGCAGCATTGCCTGCCACCGCGGTCAAGCGTCCGAGGCGTTTTTCGTTTTATTTAGTGGGATTTTGTTTAATATTAAATGGAAATATGGGCAAGAATGTATCAAAAAAAATTAGTTGACGTTACTATCTTTTAATTTTTCTTGAAATGATGAGCTTTTTTCCGTTGAAAACTGACTAAAACTCTTTGCGCCTGATCAAAATTATGTTGGCAAATGGCGCCGACAATTCTGCAGTTCACAGTTTTTAAACGCTTAGAACCTTTTTGGTAAACTTTTAAAACGTTTGGTAAATTGACAGTGTATTGGCAATATATTAAACTTTAAACAGTGAAAATGACAACCTTAACTTTTAAGTACTTTGCTTAACTTTTGTAAATTTCTCTCGTTTGACTGCAATTAACCTATTGTCTATGAACCAATCCGAATTTCCCGTCGCTGGTGCGGCGGAAATTCGAACGCGTACAGAAGAGAGTGAGGTCCCTTTACCTCCCGCCTCTCCCCCAGTTTCCCCTCGGCTCGTTAGCTCGCCCCAGTCTCGCCGAGCTTATTTTCATGATAAGCTCGCCCGCTCAATTGACTATAAAAGGATAGCTAGCAGTCTAATCCAGAGAGGTACTGCTGGCAGTCTAATTCAGTTAGGTAATCCGGCTGTACGAGACAAGTTGCGGATTAAGTTGCAAGCGTAACTCCTTCTCTTCGCAACTTGTCTCGCAACTTGTCTCTCTACTTTTCACAATGTTGCGAGGCGACATGTAATCGGCAACTTGTCTCGCAATGCACCCATCAGCGCTGGGTTGCAAGTCGCAAGAAATAATTGCCTCATTGATTTGCTTACGGTTAGTTCAAATGAAACAGCAACTTTTCGAACGTTTGCTCCGAATGGATAAAGGGAGCTAAAGAGCTTAGCAAAAAAATCAGTAGCATTGAAAACTGTTCGCTCGCTCCAGTCTCGCCGGGCCAGATCGCCAGCTCGACTGACTGGAGGACAAATGAATGGGGTTAGTTTCTAGAGAAACTGTGGTGCTGCGTCGGTGGGGCAATGAAACACGCACTCGAAATTTTTCGGAATTTCAGTTTTCCCAGCGAAAACAAATTAATTTTCACTATGGACATTACCTCTTTATATACCGTCATCCCCAATGACGAAGGACTTCAGCACTAAAATATTCGACCAGCGCTCCATTCAAAACCCAAGCTCAGAAACACTCCTCCGCTTAGCCGAATTAGTTTTGACACTTAACTGTTTTTCATTTTCCTAAAACTACTACAAACAAGTAAATGGAGTCGCCATGGGCACCAAAATGGGACCAAGCTACGCTAACCTTTTTGTAGGCTACGTCGAAGACAAATTTTTTAATCAATACCACGGAACCAAACCCGAACTCTACGGCCGCTACATCGATGATTGCATTGGCGCTACCTCTTCCAGTAAAGAGGAACTTAATCAATTCATAACTTCTGTCAATACTTTTCATCCAGCTCTAAAATATACTTGGGAAATTTCCGAAACCTCAGTCGCTTTTCTTGACATTAATATTTCAATCAACGGTAACGGTTTATCCACAAGTGTGCACTACAAACCTACAGATTCCCACAGTTATCTGTTACATTCATCCTCACATCCATCGCACGTTAAAAACGCTATTCCGTATTCTCAATTTCTCAGACTTCGACGTCTATGTAGTGATGACTCTGATTTTTCCAACAAGTCAGAAGAAATGTGCCAGTTTTTCAAGAAACGTGGGTACCCTGACTCTGTTGTTAACACGGGCCAACAACGTGCACAACAGATCGACAGACAATCAGCACTACAAACGCCACAGAAGGAAGAGAACGAGAGAATTCCATTCACCCTCACTTTCCACCCACACAACAACACAGTCAAAAGCATCATTTAAAAAAATTTCAAATTACTCCAAAACGACCCCGAAACTGGCAGAATTTTTCACAACCCCCACTAATTTCATTCAAACGTGACAAAAACATAGGCAACTTTCTAGTTACGAGCGCGCTGAAATCTGACGATGAACCGGGAACTTTTAAATGCACACGCACACGATGTAACACTTGTCCTTTCATTCACAACGCTGACAAAATAACAGGACCTAAACGATCTATTAAAATTACTGATCGTTTTACATGCACCTCCGTAAATGTTATCTACTGCATAACATGTACTTTTTCCAAAAAGATATACATTGGCGAAACAGGGAGGAGACTGGGCGACCGTTTTCGTGAACATCTCCGAGACGTTGAAAAAAATGACAAAGACGCATCCAAACCAGTCGCGCGCCATTTTAATCTTACTAACCATACTAAACAACACATGACAATCTGCGGCCTTTCCCTACACCAGGGTAACACAGAAAGCCGTAAAAACCTAGAACAAAAAATCATCTTTCAAATCGGCACTCTCAAACCCCACGGAATCAACGAACGCTTTTCATTCAACTAATTTACATTTGTTTTTCACGTCACCAAATTTCCACCAATAGCGTAGCTCCACCGCTTACTATATAAAACCACACACTACCCACAATTCCTTGATTCGCTCCGACGAAGGGCTAGCGCTCGAAACGTCAGCTACTTGAATCTTTTTACGGTGGTCAATTTACCTTATCGACTCAGTCGATAAAACTAAATTCTCGTATGACTGGAGGACAGCTGGTAGTCTATACTGGGGGATGCTGGGTGTCCGAGTTTTCTGAAATTAAAGCCTGGGTCCACTGTTACACAGTCAACCCCCGCTACAACACAATCTTTATCAATCCCACTGAGACAGTCGTATTCGCAGGCCAGTTTTATATATGCTATCATTATAAAGCAACTTTCACATCGTTATAACCGATATCCCGTTATTACGTAAAGGAATAAGGAATTACAGTAGCGGTGGAAACGATATAATGAAAATAACTCCCTCTAGTACGGAGTCCCAATTATGGTCCAATTGTGCACTTGCGATCAACTATGCTTATTACAAGTATTTTATAGCATTAAATATCCGCCTTCATGCATGATCAGTTTTCACTGACTAACATTTTGAACAAATGCGCATGCGTTTATTGCCCAATCGTGTTTGATTAATTAATAACTTTGTAATAAAAGTTCTCAAATATGAGGCTTTATGTGAATTTAAACTAGAGTGGATGTTTAATATCTTCCAAAGGTTAATTTAAAATGCGATTTACTAAAATTCGAACGTTCAAGCAACCTTTCACGAGAATCCGAGTATTGGAGCACTTGCGAAAATTATGCGAGCAAACGTGGCACTATTCGGACATTTGCGAGTTATTCTAGCAGAATCCTAATCTTGCGAGCACTTGAAAATTTCAAAGGACCATTTGACACCACTAGCTGCAGTTGAGAAATTTGAAATTGCTATCGGCTATGGAACTGTTTTACATTTAACATATCGGAATCTGAATAACATTTAAGACACGTAAATTCATCCCACAATGATGGCGTTATCCGTTGCCTCAAATTGTTCATTGTAACACAAAAAAAAAATCAGCTTTGCGCAGTGGCATTACCGTAGCCAGTGAGGTTTATCCGAGGCGCGGTTATTGCTGATTGAAAACTTTTCCCAATACCCCGCAAGACGACTTGAAATACAGTCGGCTTTGCAATTTTTGACGGTCCATTCGTGGACCCTACAACAACTAAAGAAGACATCGAAGAACCTTAGGCCCGGTTCAAACGTCGCATTTTTGCCGTGTCACCAAAATTTAATTGCGTCGACGAAGGAGACGCTTCCTAATCTTGTCGGCTAAGCGGAACGAATCGAGAGATGTGTCGGTACCAAATCTGCGCATTTTGAAACGTCACAACAGTATCCAGACTTCTTAGCGCGTCGTCTAGGCTAAGCGGAACGAATCGAGAAACGCCACAATAGTATCCAGCATCGCGTGGAAATCAGGCATCATCCTGGGGAGCTGGGGTTCCGAAATGTCACATGTGAATAATCTATTTGTCTTGATTTAGTTTCGGATATTTTCCCGATTTTGGAATCGTACGGCTCAATATTTCAATGCCTAGTAAAAGTACGCAGTGGGAAAATTGGACGAAGGTTCTTCTCCGGACCAAGTAAGTTGTTGGGTCTCTTTGGAATCAAGCAAGAAGTTACAGATTTTCCTCGCTGCCGTTCTGGTATGTTTTGAATGTTCTATCTTGATTTTGCTGTGGTTCTCTGCCTGATTTGGGAAGCTTTCACCTAAATACCGACGTCGTTCTTCGCGATGTTCTACGGTACGGTGCAATTCGCTTATGTCTAGAAA
>JAJLRJ010000002.1:41124592-41362092 GCA_024195265.1 Dendrophyllia cribrosa | reverse complement strand
TATATAAGGTGCCTTTCTTAACTGATACATTCATGATGGGTAACCGTATCCCTTTCCCTAACCTATGCATAAATCTAACTTTGGTCTAATATTTTCGACATATGCATTTTGATTATAAAATTTTGTAGCCGAATTTCCACATTTCATGCATCAATATCTTTATTATGAAAGGCTTGGTTACCAATGATTGAATCGACCATTTTTAAAAGGGCAACAAGCATTCTCGCCATACCTTACCAGCCTTTACCTTACCTTACCCTATCCCTTTCCCTAACCTATGCATAAATCTAACATTGGTCTAATATTTTTGACATATGCATTTTGATTATAAAATTTTGTAGCCGAATTTCTACATTACATGCATCAATATCTTTATTATGAAAGGCTTGGTTACCAATGATTGAATCAACCATTTTTAAAAGGGCAACAAGCATTCTCGCCATACCTTACCAGCTATGAATAACAACATCAATGCCATTCTGGATGGGATTTTGATTGAAAGGAGAAGCAAACGTGCTGTCCACCATGGTGATGAGGTCGAGACTTTTGCCAAGTTTACCAAACTCGTCAAGATCTACCAGGGTCATGATTGGGTTACACGGTGTTTCACAAAATAGAACCTGAGAAAAATATCTATATATTTTTTCACATCATTCATGCATGCATGCAATGTTGCATTATTATATGCATGTATGCATGCAATGCATATGTTGTGGTTCAATTTTTTCTTTGGTCTAAAAATTTTCAAACCAGTTTGATTTTTGTTTTCCTTTGTCTCAGAATATGATAATGAATCTGAGACAAAGGAAAGTAAAAACTAAACTGGTTTGAAAATTTTTAAACCAAAGAAAAATTTGAACCACAACACATACATGCAATGCATGCATGCATGTTGACATAGTATGCTACAGAGCTGTTATTTGGACCATTGTGTAACGCTTTACTGATTCCTTTACTAGTGGAGAGAAGAGTTGCAGGATGACCCAAATAATTGCTGCATTGGAGACTACTGGTAAGTGAGTTTAAGTTAAATTAACATGTTTGCCTTTATGCATGGTTTGTTGACTTGTTGCAGATAGTTTATTTTTATTTTTTGGTTCAGCGCCAGTGTTGAAGAGACAGGAACGTCACAAACAGCTTTTTAGTAACAACCAAATGTTCGTACAAGAGGATGGCCGCTTAGGATAACACGAGGAGGAAACTGAAACATGTGTGCGCATACACTAGTAACACAATGCCACAGGCACTGTCTCCTGATGCAGCACAGATATAGCTAGTTGAAACAGAGCCCTGTCTGCTTAACAAAATAAAACAGCTAATAACAGCCTAAAATTCAGCCATGATACAATGTACATCACTTCATCTTTGTTTTTGTCTTAAACATTTGGCCTTTGGGTTGATGGCAGTGCCTTAGTTAATGGAACACTGCTCCCTTTATTCAACTGTTCATTTTTTGCTGTTGAAGGGATTTTGCTCAAAATGCCTTGAAAAGCTATGAACAATGAACACTCTTTAACATTTAAAAAAATTTCTGAACAAAAGGGCTAAACATTATACAAATAACATCCCTGCCTACACATAGCCATTAATAACCCTTTATGGCTCTCAAGAGTGTGAAAAATCAAAATAATTCAAGAAAAATACCAAATTTCATTTTGTAAAATATTGAAAAACAAATGGTACCATTCAAAAGTACTGCTGAAGAGGTTTCATTTGAATGGTCACACCATGGGAATTTGTCAACAGACTAAAAGGTTAAAACTGCATAACATGTCTTTATTATTGCAGGGCTGCAAATAACGGCCGAGCAGGTGCCGGTCATGTTGTCCAGCCAAACATGTTTTTGCTCGGACACGACCCATTTTTGGCCGGTCAAATTGGAACAGTCGTAACTCTTGCAATAGTGAACCCAGATTGCACAGTAAACCTTTTTAAACTAAAAACCAACTGAATGCAAGTCGGTTTGGCAATAAAAATTACAAGTTAATAGTTTTACTACTCTTTATTGCACAAGCAGCCTCACATACGTGGTACGGTCACGCAAGATACAACCGCAACCGTTTGTTTACATCTGCGAAAATCACTTATAATTATTAAAATGTTACATTTTGGCAATCACCACATCGTTTCTACAACTGAATTTAAAGTAAAACGCGCAAAATATATGAAAGCCGAAGGGTTCAATCGATCTCTTAATTAATATGAAAAAAGAAGCTAACTAAAATGTAATCATAAATAAGAAACACTTAACTTACAAGTTTAAAAATTCATATCGTCTTATTAGGGTTTCGAAATTCCGCAGCACTGTATGTATTAAATGCATGGCGTCTTATTCCAAGTACAATTGTTGCGCTCGCTGTCTTTCTTCCACTTAGAATACTTGAAAGACAGCCTTATTCTTCCACTTTTTGTGTTTTACTAATTGGGAACACTTAAAGTAAACAAAGTAACGGAAGACACGATTGCGGTCGTGACAGGGCTTGATGACATCGTGGAAATTTGCGACTACCGGGAATTTCTCAACCACTAATTTGTCTAGCTATATTTTTTTTTTTTTTTCTTTCGGAAACATGAATGTTGTCCCTCGTTTTTATCAAAAAGTTAAAAAGTAAAATTTATTTGAATGAGCAAATGACCGGACAACATGTCCGGCAATCCAAAGATTTGTCCGGTCAATACCCAATTCTGACCGGACAATGTCCGTTGACCGGCCGTTATTTGTAGCCCTGTATTGACTGTGAGAATGAAAGGGTTAACTGCATCAGCCACCTGTTAAAACTAACCAGTTACTTCTGTTCAGGGGGTATAAGCTATACCTGCCAAATTTTTCCAAGTGATAGGTGTGAGAATTTTTTCGTGTGAGTGCCAGGATTTCCGAAGGCGACCCGACTAAATCCATGACAACCTGATCTATTCCGAAGATGTCTGAAGTTGTCCGAAGATGTTCCAAAGAATTCGGAAGTTTCCATGGACCTCAGACGTAATGTAATGTAATGTAAACCTTTATTTAAACACGATAAGTAGTTAAAGCTGTACAGCTTGTGGGGTCGTGCGTAACTAAGGGTGCGTTCCTTTGGTCAGAATCCAAATCAGAGTTTTGAATCCAAAAATGGATTTTCTGTTTTTTTGGACGAATCCTAAAAGGATTTAGAATCCATCAAATCCACTCTGAGGAAGGATTTGATGGATTCAATCCAAATCCGGATTTTTTGGATTTGAAATCCAAGCGTTCCATTGGAAATGGATTTGAAAAAAGTACTGGTGGTCAGCGGGGTTAATGGTACACTCTGTTTACCATATATGACATATCTTGCTATGCAAAGAAGCTCTTGGCGCCATTTTTGTCCCAAAGACCAAGAAAGGTAGGCATTTGTTTAATTTTCTTTTAAAAAGCCAATAGTTTAGAGCAAAAAAACTTCTCTTGCCCTTGTGGCATTTTTTTAACACCAGCAAATATACAAGGTTGCGTACTGGTGACTTTTTTCTTTGTGTTCTACCATTGTTCATGTTGTCTTGCACTCTATTATAAATGTTTTATACCGTTCGCTGCTTTGTTTTATGTCACCCATGAGTTACTTAACAACAGTCAAGCATACCCCGAGCTGTAAAACATCTTCATAGCGTGACTTTATTGCTGTCACATGACACAAATCCTTTTCTGGATTTGGCATTTCTTTGAAAACCGCAAATCCGAAGAATCCTTCCCTACAAATCGGTTATTGGATTCGACCAAAGGAATGCACCCTAAAGTAAAGACCAAAGTAAACTGAAGACCTCAGTTTAATAACATCCAGCTGTAATCTCAATGTTCAGAATGATAAAAACCTACAAAAAAGTGCTAAATTTTCAAGAATGTAACTATATTTTTAATTGGATCATGCAATCAGTTAAGGCTGATAGCTCAAATCTGTAAGTCAGGCATGAGAAATTGCTCCATAGGTGTGAGTTGGTGTGAGATCAGAGTTTTGGACTGGCAGGCGTGAGACTTGCAGGTATAGTATAAGCCACTGATTTTACAATAAAACGTACCTTGGTGTTGGGTTTCACAGCATCCCGATAGGCAGAGGGATCTGATCCATTAACACATGTAAATTCCACTCCAAAACTGGCAAGAGTGTTTCTTACCAAATATAGTGTGCCGCTGTATACCATCTTGGGGATGACCTTTTGAGTGGAGAAAGCATTGTCTGTAAGTACATGTAAATATTCAATTCCATAATAATAATATTATTATTATTCATTCAATCATTTGTTAATTCCCATTTCACACATTCAGTGATTACCATTATGTTCATTCATTCGTTCATTCTCATTCCAAACAATGTACATTCATTCCTTCCCATTTTATCCATATAAAGCTCATTGGTCCATTCATTTCCTTTTCATAAATGAATGCACTTTATATAGACCTTTCCCACATTTCACTACAGTGAGCACACACAATGAAACAAGGTTGAGGCTTGGGTGGACAATTTCATACAAATCACTGTATTTTGTCCACCCCAGCCTCAAGTTGGTGCCTTTGTTCACAGGAATGCGGGAAAGGTCTATTAGTTTGTCTCTGGCTTGGATATTTTTTGAGCTTTACGTCCCAGGCTCAGATTTTTAAACCAGGGCTTGGGCACCTTGGAGAGTCTCAGATTTGAACATTTGCTTCCCTTTAATAACAACAGGATTAAGATATATAGTTGACATTTGAGATATTTAGGAGCAATAATAATTGCAAACGCATGACCTTTTAAGTTTGTTTACTTACCAAACGATCTCCAGATTTTAGTACAGCCATCAATGCTGTTGAAATTGCAGCCATGCCTGATGAAAACAACAATGTTCCATGTCCACCTTCTAAATTATTGAGTGTTTGACTTGCAGCATTAATTGTGGGATTGTCCCAACGTGAATACAACCAGCCTTCACTCTGTTAAGAGAACAATCTTTAATAAGTAGTATAAAAATAAGATTTACTCACTTATATTTTTCAGTTTCTGGTAACCACAAGTGTACTCTACTATATGATGGAGTCAGCTTTCTAGTAACCATAACATTAAGAAAAAAAACATTATTCTGTCCTTCGTGTCATCTTACAGATGGATACTACACACCTTAGTAGGAGTAGAAGTAGAAGTAGAAGCACCTTGCTCCCAAACTCTTGGGCTTTCAAGACTAGATTAAAACACACCATTAGACTGAACAGTCCAGCTAAACTACCTCTATACAACTTTAACCAGTTATTCACACTACACTGTACACTCAAATTTTAATTTCCTAATGTACAGCTATAATAAGCTACCGGTATATAGGTGTTTGTTGGTATGTGCTACCCAAGATACAACAGATGTATGGTTCTTGAAGGCCTTTTACATTCAAATAGTATGAAATTAGGATATACATAAATACTTTGACCATTTCAGCCTGAATGAATATTAAATTTCAGTCTTAAGGATTGAAATAGACCCCTTCATTGGTGTCACAGAAACTAAAGACCTAAGTAATATATAAGTCTTTAATGGCACCAGTCAGTATAGAAAGCCCGCACGCACCATCCTAACCAGGGAATGCCAGTCATTTGAGCGAAATTAGACTGCCTCTATTAGCCCCTGGACAGTCTGGTATGCAGGGCTTTCAACAACACAAAGGTGCAAGTTTCAGTTTCCAGGGGATTTGCATCTGACGCCATCTCAGATTGAGCATGCAGAGAACACTGGGAATCGGCATCACAGATAGTAGTATTAAAAGAGACAAGCCAAACATGACTCCCACTAGAATAGCTTTCCCAACTAGTGTAGGTCTACAAGATATTAGTTGTATCCCTAAAGTTATCACCAAAGTTAGGATGTGACAATAAGTCACAATTATCTATCTACTTTTTACGATAATATTGATCCTTTGTGACTCTTAGTGATAGATCAGTTACTTTTTACTGGGTATTGTTCAAAAAGTGGCTGCTGGTCCATCTTAACAGTTGGGAAGGAAGATAAAGCAGTGGTCATCAGACTGGATAAAAAGGTATCTAGTGGGGTATTGACTGAAGGGATTGTTGAGATGATCTACCATTAATTATGTAGACACCTGGGGGGGGGGGGGGGGGGGGAGGGGAGGGGGACAAAAAGTGTCCTGCACAACACTGGGACTGGTGTGTTGTAATCGTGGGGGATTAGTAGGTTGCTCACATTTAATGCCCCACTATTCTCCAGGAATGATGGTGCAGGCGTTTAACTGGCTGACCAGCGCATAAATACAATAATAAATTATTAGTGAATAATTGGTGGATATCAATATCCAGTATCCCTGTTATTTTCCCATAAATATCTCCTGTACCCCTGGGGGGGGGGTACTCCCCAAAAATACCTATACGGGTATGTGCTGCCCAACGGGGTTGTGATTTTGGGACTCCTGATCTAGAACGGGGTATCCATTTTAGAGACGTTTCCTAGAACAAGGTATAATATCTTGAATGCACAAAAGCTTCAAATTATCAGCAGCCATTTTTTCTAGAACAGGGTATCATTTTGAGTGCAAATTCTTTCTAAAACGGCGTTCAAATTGGAGACCCGGGCGGCACATACCCACCCAAAACATACCCGAATACCCCTCCCCCCAACCTCCCTTATTGAACGGGGCCTCCAAACGGGACGTACGCGGTTTTGAGTTTCTTACAAATGATAACAAGTGATTTAACCAAGGCATTTTGTGTCAACGATGAATAATTATTTCGCTTACCTTTCCCGAGGACAATTCTTCTCCATGAGCTACAGATGATAGCTTGAAAGTGGAAGAAGAAAAGATCGGAACATTGATAGGTCGAGCTTCTTCCACGGGAGTCCACTCGTTTGCGATTGCTATCGACTCGAAACTATTTAGAAACGACTCTCCTTCCGCCATGGTGTACGGTTTCAGCAATATATTTTAAGCTTATTTAATTTTGCTTGTCTTGCTTGCTCCCCGATTTCGGAATTCGTCACGGGACATGTCTGGGTCAGTATCTCATGTAAACCTCCACGAAATGTCCTGAGAAGGTAAAAAACATTCTCGTCCCCAGAGCCGCTTGGCCCTCTTAACCGCTGGAGCCTGAGTACGAGGTCCTCGAACTCAGGCTTCGGCGGTTAAGAGGGCCAAGCGGCTCTGGGGACGAGAATGGGTATTGAAGGGTCCATGGTTCTCCATGCGCATACGCAACCGTATATTCCCCGACCTTCGCTGCCCATAGCTGTCCATAGCCGTACTTAGCTGTAAAAAACTGTCCTTAGACTTACGTAGCTGTACCAGGAGCCCATCTCCGGCCTGGCTGTACATAATTAACTATTATAGCGCGAAAGCGCGCATGATATCGCCTAATTCTTAGCTCGTCGGCTAAAATTAGGCGATATCACGCAAGTTTGAGCGCAATAATAGTTTTATAATTCAACACATTGATAACAAAGCACAGTTTGAAGAAAAATTATCGAGGCCGGTCCGTTATTTTTGCATTCTCTTGTCAAAATACGAAATTTACCTCCATCGCTGGATATACGTCATGTAGACATACCGTATATCGATAACTTTTTTACCATATTTGGGCAGTGTATCAATGTGTTGAATAATAACTTTCCATAGCCGTACTATTTTAGCTGTACATAGCTGATCATAACCGTACTAGCTGTACATAGCGGCCCATACTGCCATTTTTAGCTCTCCATGGCTCTCCATAACCGTCCCCCGATCCATAGCCGTACTTAGTTTGTACTTAGCTGTACATATCCGTACTTAGCTGTGCAATAGCCGTCCACATTCGTCCATACCTGTCCATAGCCATACTTACCAATGTAACTGTACTTAGCTATACATAGCCGTAACTGATAGCTGTTCCATAGCTGTCCATAGCCGTACTTAGCTGCATATAGCCGTACATAGCTGTACATAGCTGTATCCCGGAGCTGTACACAGCCTTCCATATCCATACATAGCCGTACTTATAGCTGTACATAGCCGTACATAGTTGTACATAGCTGTATCCCGGAGCTGTACACAGCCTTCCATATCCATACATAGCCCGGCGTACATGGCCGTACTTAGCTGTAAACAGCCGTCTATAGCCGTCCCGGCACAGTCGTACTTAGCTGTCCATAGCCGTGCTTAGCTGTACATAGCCATTCATAGCTGTACATACCTGTCCATTGCCATACTTAGCTGTACATAGCTGTACTTAGCTGCACATAGCCGTCCATAGCCGTACATTGAGTTGTACATAGCTGTACACAGCCATCCATAGCCGTCCATAGCCGTACTTAGCTTTACACAGTCGTCCATATCCATACATGGCCGTACATGGCCGTACTTAGCTGTACATAGCCGTCCATAGCCGTCCCGACATAGTCGTACTTAGCTGTACATAGCCGTAGTTAGCTGTACTCAGCCGTACATAGCTGTCCATAGCCGTGCTTAGCTGTCCATAGCCGTACTTAGCTGTACATAGCCGTCCATAGCCGTCCCGACATAGTCGTACTTAGCTGTACATAGCCGTAGTTAGCTGTACACAGCCGTACATGGCTGTCCTTAGCCGTGCTTAGCTGTACATAGCCATTCATAGCTGTACATGGCTGTCTATTGCCATACTTAGCTGTACATAGCGAGGGGGGTGAATAGGTTCGCGGATCGGCGGATTTGGCCTTGAAAAGCGCACGGATTGTGGATTTTAGCGATAAATTAAGCGGATTCGCGGATTTTAAAATCGCCGTGGCTCGCGGATCAGCCGAACATTTTTGCCCGGATTCCGGACTTTGTCTGTCTAGAAGTTCGGAATGTGGATCGAAACATTAATTTTCGGTCGACCTTGGACAGTATTTTAGTGTTTTGTCGACTAATTGTTTCAGGATCTTTCAGTTTCAATTTTTCTCGGCATTTTTCGTGACTTATTGACGCTGAAGGAATATATGTGGTGAGTCTCGAGTCGCGTCAGTGCCGTGTTGTTTACAAGTCACAATATGTCAGATGCACGGTGGAGCCCTTTAAACAGGGTGTTCTTTTTACCGATCAACAAAAAGCGACGCTCTACCAGATCGATGAAGAGGAAAACATCCAAATATTTGCTGGAAGTGAAAAAGAAGGTTCTCTGGATGGAGTTGTCACAGAATGCAAGTTTAAGCAGCCAATGGGAATTACCGTGGAGTTTCATAATGTCGTTTTCATGTGTGACCCACAGTCAAATTGTGTAAAAGTGATCACACCTCTTTCTTAAACTGCCCAATTGTTAAGTGACTGTGCTCTTCCACGTTTTATTACTTTACTAGCGAAAAGAACTCGTGGTATCCAGAGCCAGAGCATCACATTCCACTCTCTGCACTGCCGTTTATTTATTTTTGACGGAAGGAAATCGGTCAAATGCAAAATTATGCTTTGGCGTATGGAGATGCTGTGAGGCAGAGAACCAACCGCCAAGAAACCACCATGGCGCGGCATGGAACCATGCCTGACATTATCTACCAAAGGCAACTAGAGTAGAGATATCTGCTGACAAGGTGGATATCGTAACAACTGGGAGTAGATCAGCGACGCCAACAGCAGATACCGAAACGTGCAACAATGAAATTGTGGAAACAGCTGACAGTGATAGTGACGAGATACCAGAGTACATGACAGTCAGCTTCGATGAAGAGCAAGTCGTGGAAAGTGCTTCTGTTTCAGAACTAGACAGAGCATCAACCTTTCTTGTTGGAGTTTCTAGTCGACTTTGCAGCCGGACAGGTTCGAAGTAACAGCCGATTTTTTTCGTAAAACGGGATTTAATTTCCGTAATCACATTCGCTGGACTGTTCGCTAGATTTACAAATTGATCGGGGGACTCGATAAACTGGATGAAGCTAACACTTTTGCCCCCTCATATTTAATGCTAGGATTGACTGCGACTCAACTGTGAGCAAATGAAACCATGTTTAAGTGGAAAACAAACGTAGTTTGCAATGGGCATAGGAAAGTCACTTACACGTCACACTTCGGTACTCTATTCGCTGCGGACAAAAATAATACCCCCAAAAGAAAGTGACTTACTTCGAAAAACTAAACAGTGAGATTAAAAAAGTGGGGTCGACAAAATAAAATTTTACTTCAAAAAAAAAAATAACAATTGTCCACTATTTAAAAAAAATGTGGTTTTACAATGTAAGTTCAAAAATTGAGTCGAGTTTCGAAAATAATAAGACTGACGCAAAAGTGCAGTCAACCGGAAAAAATAACATAAAAAAAAAGGTTGAGAGGAAGCGGAAACTGTTAGCGCCTCAACCGGAAGTAATGGGGCATGTCCGTATATGGCATCACAGGAAGTAGTGTGCAGGCTACGCGCGGTGTTGCGCGCGGTCAGAAACAAAATGGCGCGATGGCTTCCAAACTTTGAAGACTTTTTTCTCTCCTTGGGAAGGCTGATAGAAAGTTCAGAAGAACAGTTCCATTCAGCTTCTTGTGATACTTCAGAATTTTTGGTCCGTCGATTAGAAGAATACGAGCGAACACTGTCAACGTTGATAGCCCGTTTTTGTGAGGTGTATGGGCAAGCAGATTCTCAACAGACCTGCATAGCTCAGTTAAACCACCTGCTCAGCCGAACAACTACTCTACGAGCTCATTTTCAGCAACGTTGCTTTGTCTTGTCGCCGTCGTCGCAAAGTTCTATCCGAAACTCTCAGAATCCGGGCAATATCGTTCCAGTGGAATCCACAATCTCCGTGAAGTACATTCAATTGTTCCCGATGGTATTGCTCGGATTCTGAGATTCCCAAGGAGAGAAAAAAAGTGGGAATAAGTTCGTGTTCCAGTATCCTATATGATGCCTAGTGATGTTAGATGATGTCTAGTTCCATTAGATGATTTCTAGGGAAGTTGATTAGGTCTAGCAACGTGCGATGATGTGTAGTGATGTTCCATGACGGGTGGTTAGGATTGGTGGTGGTTTAGGGAACAACATTGTTATTGATTTTCAATTTGGTGTACTGGAACACGAACTTATTACCAAAAGAAAGTCTTCGCGCCATTTTGTTTCTGACCGCGCGCAACACCGCGCGAAGCCTGCACACTACTTCCTGTGATGCCATATACGGACATGCCCCATTACATCCGGTTGGGGCGCTAACAGTTTCCGCTTCCTCTCGACTAGTTTTTTTTTTCGATGTTAATTTTTTCGGTTGACTGCACTTTTGCGCCAGTCTTATTTTTTTCGAAAGTCGAATCAATTTTTGAACTTTAAATCGTGGACCATTATTATTTTTTTGAAGTAAAATTTTATTTAGTCGACCCCATTTTTTAATCTCACTGTTTAGTTTTTCGAAGTAAGTCACTTCCTTTTGGGGGTATTATTTTTGTCCGCAACGAAACGCCATATTTCACCTCCACTACACAGTAAACAACGTGACCAAAAACCATAAGGTTTATTTTGGTGGTTTCGGCCGAGCACCGGGAACTATAACAATACGTTATACTACAACCTCTTATTACATCCAAGTATGCGATACGAAACATGATACAGAGCTGAGCGACAGTTTACAAAGATAGTACTGTCAGACGGAGGCCAGAAAAAAACCTGCCGGGAAAAAACCCCGGTGGGGAAAAAAACTAGGCAGGAAATCTGCGTAGGAACCATGGCTCAAGCTCTAAATAGCCCATCCTACGAAGCTACACGAGGGATGACATACTTAAAAATAAAGTAAAATAAAATAAATAAAAATAAAATAAAAATAACGTTAGCTAAACTGAGGTATCGGCCTAGAATGATATCCCACGTGATATTCTTCTCCTATATAGCCCTCCCTCATGCACATTCTCATTCCACTGGGCTAGCCCCAGTCCCCACTACTCTCGTACCGCAGAAATATTTCATTTCCGGCTAATTCGTATTCACTCAAACGCCAGAAATTCCATAATCTACTAGCGTCTTCCGAACCATGTGGTTGTGTTGCGTTACTCTGTTGTCACGCTTCCCAGAAAACATCTCGAGATAACAACTGTGGGATAACAGGTCCGAAAAACAGACGGGTGCGGTGCGCTTACTTGGACAAATGCACTAATATTTTACAGGTTGCATAGTGATTCAAACCAATGAGAGTGCATGCAATTTCCTGTATATTTTCCCAAGCAGTCTTTGCGTGGCGACCCAAATAACGGATGCGTAGAAGACTATGTAGGCCAGAACCATGACTGAAACATTAAACAAGTTGTCAAGTTGACTCAAACTCAAAGGAACACTGACAAAGTGCACATGCGTAGTTTGCTCGATTTGTTTGATAACGTACTTTCTTATGCCGTAAATGTTTCATTCAATTGAAATTTCTAAATTGCTAAATTGTGTAACTTACTTGCACTTTCAAGTATTTAAATAAAGTGCTGTTCTCGAGATTGAAGTAAGACTAAGACACATAAATGCATCCCACAATGATGGCGTCAAAGATTACTTCAAACTGTTCATTGTGATCTATTCGAATCAGCTTTGCGCAGTGGCATTACCGTAGTCAATGAGGATTATCCGAGGCGCGGTTATTGCTGATTGAAAACTTTTCCCAATACCCCGCAAGACGACTTGAAATACAGTCGGCTTTGCAATTTTTGACGGTCTATTCGTGGACCCTACAACAACTAAAGAAGACATCGAAGAACCTTAGGCCCGGTTCAAACGTCGCATTTTTGCCGTATCGCCAAAATTTAATTAATTTAATTAACTAATAAGTTCGGCAGAGGCTGTCGTACTTGGTCGCAACTTCGGCTGCTGTTGCCGCATTACCCGGCAAAAATGCGGCACGGATTCAAACGTCGCATTTGCGCCGTGCAAAATGAAATGCATACAATATTATAATGTATGAAAATTGATTTTCGGCAAAAAAAAGAATGCTTTCCGCATGCGTACAACGAAGCTACTCAGTATCAGTATCATTCACTAGTCGCGTATAGAGTGAAATGACAAATGCTTTGTGTTGCTTGACGTAGTTCTTGTTCGGGCTTTTGCCACTTTCAGGTCGCAAAATAGTGTACCGTATATAAAATAAAATCGCGACAAATGTGAAAAAATAAACACTCCATTCCAAGAAACTTCTTAAACAAGGTAAATACGACCGTAACATTGGATTTTCTAACTCAAAATATGAAAGAAAATAAGATAGTAAGTAAATACAGCACTGTAGCACTTTAGGTCTACTTCAGATATCGTGCTTCTGCCGTGCCGAACTTTCGGTTCGACAGTTACACGGCAAGAGCGCGGCTCCGATTCAGACGTCGTGCCAGAGTCGTACTTAATTTGTTCCAGCCGCCATTTTTGTTTCATTCTTGCCCCCATTCTCGTTCCCAGGTTTCTTTTCAAATTGCGTCACCAATCGTTTCAACCTCTGACCAAATGAAACGAGGGCCCTGGGAACGAGAATATTTCGCCCCCAGAGTCCAAGGTCAGATAAAGCACGTGCCCTAAAACCAAACCTCTAAAATCATACATTTCCATTATTTATGAATTGAGTTGGACACGGCGTTTGAAACTAACCGTGCTACTGCCGTGTAGCACGACGGACCTTGTTGAATTTCATTGCCGTGTCGAACTAAATTTAACTTGCTGCACCGAATGGTTTCAAACGTCGCGCTACACTGCTAAAGTCGAATTTATTTCCTGAATTTAGTTCGGCACGACTGAAACACGACGTCTGAACTCTAAACTGGGCCTCAGCCAGTCTTATAAGGGGTTTGTCTTTCAGGGAATATAGTTTCTCTTCCAAAGTTTTTCTCAGATCGTTACTTTCAGTTCAGGAATTGCTAGCAAGTTCTCACAGTTAATGTTACTTTCGGGTAACCTTACTTTCTCAGGGGAGGCGTTATTGTTAAAATTTTATTTAATGTCGCAAAGTTTGGATCACTATTCAAAAAAATTTGCCAGCAATTCCAGCAGAATCCAAATCTTTCGCACATTTCATAATTTCAAGGACCATTTGATACTCCTAGCTGTAGTTGAGAAATTTGAAATTGCTATAACTGTAGAACTGTTTTCCATTTAATTTACGAAAAATAAACATATCGGGATTTGAATAATATTAAAGACACGTAAATGCATCCCACAATGATGGCGTTATTGGTTGCCTTGAACCGTTCGTTGTAACCTGTTAAATCAGCTTGGCGCAGTGGCATTACTGTAGTCAGTGAGGTTCATCCGAGGCGCGGTTATTGCTGATTGAAAACTTTTGGGTTTACCTCGGTGTAAGAACCTGTAACTTTTTTCTTTGTTTTTTAGCTTTGTAGTATTGCATTCCCAGTTGACTCTATTGTTTTATGCCTTTTGTTTTCTTTGTTTTACGTCACTCGTGAGTTTCGCAGGTTCTTACACCGAGGATGAGCCAAACTTTTCCCAATACCCCGCAAGACGACTTGAAATACAGTTGGCTTCGCAATTTTTGGCGGTCCATTCGTGGGCCCTACAACAACTAAAACAGTTAATGTTGCTTTCGGGTAACCTTACTTTCTCGGGGGAGGCGTTATTGATTTCTACTTTTGACCGCGATGGCCTACCATACTCCATACGATGGCCCGCCATAACTGCGCACTTGATCTTAAAAATACAAAATGATAATCTAACAAAAATAAACACGGACGTCATGTGATCAATAACGCACCCTGTGTACGTGGGACATTAAATACTTTTATTTCGAACACACCTCAGTACAGACTCAATTTCGTATCTTCGTAATAAATCGGGTTTTACTATCAATTTTGCTGGCCGCTGATTTACTTCGACATGGTGAGTATATGTATATTATATACATTTAAACATGCCTATAGTTTATTCAGATCACTAGGAGACGGTGCATTGTCATTGCACTGGACCGTGAATACATGTAAAATTTGCACGTGTTCTGCGTGATGGATCTGCGTAACCGTGATGTCTTTAAATAGCGTGTTATTTATCACCGCTTGCATGCCCTGACCGTTTGTAGTGATAGGAAAATTTGCGACGGCGCAAACACTGTTTCTGTCACAATGTCCTGCTTGCTTCTTTCGGTTGAAATTATAAAGTATCAGATTAGCAACTTAGACAAAAAGTCACAGTAGTTGATGTAGTGCGAGCATACCATAGCTACAGAGGTCCGTTTTCTCCAGTATCGCGATATTACCTCGATCCTTGAAAAAAGTGCTCAGTGCGCAGCGATTAGTGATCGTCTACGATAATCGACGATCTATAGTTTGGAACAGAAACAAAGGTATATTGATGATGGCTGTATCATGGCTTCCATATGATTGCAGAGGTTTTGGTGAGAGTTATCGATCGTTGGCGGTCATATGGAAACATGCCTTTAGGACATCGAGCTTGCATTTGGTCCGATTTAAAACTAAGGAAACAACGATATTAAAATATTGTTGAAAATAGCTGAAAAAGCAATGGAATTTGAGAAATATGTGAGCTGAGAATGTGAGCTTATTGTTTCTGTGCATAAACAAGGCACAAATAAGCGGGGGGAAAAGATCGGTATCTTAGCGTTAACTTCTCACCGCCTCGACCATTTGTCTTCTTATTACCAAATTTGCAACATTAGCGAAACTTTAGATTCCATAACGAATCCCTTAGCACGACGAAAGAGAATGGTTTAAAAGTAATGTTCTTCGAAGTGTGTTTTGAAAGGGTGAAAAGGTTGCCATTGTGGGTTTTACAGCCATGCTCCGTCACGCGTGATCAGTAATCCACAAGACTGAAATGAACATTTGAATATTTCTTTGTAACGTCCGAGATTTGAATGAAACCTTGAAGATCTCTCTGGAAAACACATTGAAAGTCACGAGAAAACGGAAAAATAACTTCGCTACACACATAAAAAATCTAATAGCGGAGCTCTCGCGGGCCGAAGGCCCGCTGCGGAGCCTCATACTCATACAACCTGTGCCCGTCATTTTTCATGGTCATGGCTAGCGGAATGTTTCTCGGGCGCGCGTCCGTGACATGTTTGTCGGAGCGTCGCGCAAGGCCAACTCGCCGGCGCGTATGACGTCGCAAAACATGCGTGTATGACGCCACACAACATCCGGGATCTTAGCAATTTTAAAAGCAAAGCGAGGCTTTGTTTTTCGCGCGGCTACACAGCCGTCAGCTCGGTAAACACTTTTATAGCCTTTTAAACAGAAACTTATGGGTATTTGAATAAAATATTTCGAAAGAAGATTGTATTGTCCATTTTTATGTGTTTGTTCATTCATTACATCATAAGAAGCCAGAGGCTCGATTTCAGGAACGAAACGACGCTGAACGTCGCATAATTTAAATATTTGTGGCGGATTAGTATATCGCGCTAAGCGTGAACCCATTGTTTTAAACGCAGTAAGAAGTTCGCACCCAAACAGTCTGTTTCATGTTTTCTAGCCGTCATCACTGTTACATTTAATGAGCTTTCTGTCATCTCTGTTCAAAATCCAATTAATTCTAAACCAAATAATTGCGTTACTGAAAACCAGGAACTTAGTGTGAAATAACGGTATTTACATATTTTTAAGAAATTATGTTGCAAGTCATTTGTCTAGTAACAATATACATGCTGTAAATTTTTTTGCGCCAGTTTATGCATACGTGTTCGCTGTACTGAAAAAAGCAACATCCAATATTTATTGTACATTGATACTTGACGAATACGCTCGCTTAATCTGAGCTTTGACCTAATCTTCAAAACACGTTACAAATAAAAAAGACAAATAAATGGCGACTTATTTATTTATCGTGCAAAACATCACAACAGTGGAAGAAACAACTCCGTGGAACGTTCGAAATAAAGGCAAAAAACATGGTAAAAACACGAAAAAAGCAAGTGACACACTCAAACACACACCCCCGCAGAAAAAAAACATGGAAACATGGATCTAAACACTTCAATATAAGAGGGTCTGAGTGGGGGTACCTCGATAACACTTAGCACTTAATGTCTGGGCTCTCTAATATAAAACAGTTAAATTTTAGGCATTTTAACACTAACAGTAAAAAAATTCACTGTAACAGTAAATTTCATCCAGATAGAAACAAAAACGGCCCCAATGATTGTCTGAAACGTCTAAATCGTAACCCCTGAAAGTGTCCACGGCCGCTTACAGGAATGTCCGCTAACGGGAATCACTACTGTATCTCATCTTGGAATATGTTAGAAAAGCTATAAATAAATGTAGAACAAAACTACCCGTATGCCGAAAGATAATCACATATTAACGTTGGTGCCTCGTTGTCTGGAAGCATACAAAACTTTCTTTTATACTGTTTTTATTCTCCCGAACACTATGACCCGTAACGGAGATTTCTTAGAAAATCAATGAACCCGAGAAACCGAATAACGAAATTGACTACAGTTTAATTGTATACTGACGGCGGTTCAAGGATATCCAATTTATTTTTGGCACGAGTAAAACTTACCGGATAAATAACAAAAGAGGTATTCAATATGATGGACCAATAAAAACAGAGGTTCAGAAAAGCTAGGTAGTGACATCCCTGAATCGATTACCACGTTCGTGTTCGAGTGGTCTATAGTTTGGCTGCGGTTTGCTAACAGCTCAGACTGAAGTCGTAAAGACCGCAACAACACCAGTTTTTAAAGGTAAGCTGTACTACTCGAAAGGTATGCGAAATTGAGGAGCTACAGTGAAGAGTATTTAGATATTAAATGAATGGGGTTAGTTTCTAGAGAAACTGTGGTGCTGCGTCGGTGGGGGAATGAAACACGAGAATTTAGTTTTATCGACTGAGTCGATAAGGTAAATTGACCACCGTAAAAAGATTCAAGTAGCTGACGTTTCGAGCGCTAGCCCTTCGTCGGAGCGAATCGATTCGTATTTAGATATTACCCGAATGGGATCAAAAGAACCTGCTAATCGATTCTAGCATGTTTGCGCTATAGGGAAGATATCAATGACATCACCATTTGTTATTAATGTCCAACCAGAGCCTTATTGGCTGCCGAAACAAAGGGTTCTTTTGTTCCAGTAGCTGGCACATTTGAATAACAAAAAGAATGTTTGTAAACAGATATCATCCCTATACCGTCTACCCGTGACGTGCCTGTAGCAGGCTTAAAAGTTTTAGGTAGTTGTATAATTAACAAATGCCTTTCCACAATCTGAAAGAAAGACCACTCGTTCTCCATCAACTTGTACCATTTCAAGAAATATATCGAACAAAAGCAAATACGAAGGAAAGCAACAACAGGAATTCTTGCAAATTATAGAGTTCTACATGGATAATCTGCATAAAAAAACCCTGAAGGCGCGCGAGTTTTCTACACATTTGTGCACTTTTGAATACATTTTAAACGTGTTACATGTGCATGACCGCAGCTTTATGTTAATTGCCATTGTAGTCATTGTACTATGAAAAGAATTTTCACGATCGCTTTGGAGCATGCAGGCATGGCAAACGTGTTGTTTCAAAAGCGCACAAATATGTAGAATGTAGACAATAGAGAAAGTCCTGAAATAAACCGGCTGTCAACAAATAATACGGCAATGAAACTTTGGAAGACGAATGCAAAAGTCCCCTATAATTTGAATTGTATTTCGCGCCCTTAAAGTGATTCAATGCACTTGAAATTTGCAGCGATAGTGCATTACATGTTCAACATTAGATCAAAAGATTTAAAAAAAATTTCATCGACTTGTTTTTAAATAAGCGCTTCCCTAACAAAAGTGTTACTTCTGTGAGTAGAATGAGCATATTTAAGACATTGCTTCCGATCATATCAACTGAAATCTAGTGAAGCAAACAGGATGAAACCTTCAAGGAATGTGGTTTTATGGCACACGAATAACATATGGTGAAAATATTGTTTCAATTTGTCAGGAAAGCGCTGGCATCGACGAAATAACAGAAAGTAATGCTAATTTTTAAATTTTTGATGGAAATATTCAACTCACTTTTATTCGAAAACGCTCTCATAGAATTTTTTCAAACTTTGCAGTCTGGAAGACATACATCTAGACTATAAGAGGCATACAGTCGTTTTAAAAGTTAGGTCTAGATGTTGAGAAAATTACTAATATGTAAAAACCATGACGTCATCAGATCGTTGTTATGGTAACACCGATGTCAATCAAATCTACTTTTTTGGAAAGTTCATTTCATCTCTAGTTTATGTGTGAAGCAGCTTGCCTGACCGATCTCAGACAGTGAAGTATCAGCCGTTCAAAGTTGGGGTGTTATGTCGCCAAAAAACCCAGTCGAGCCACCTTAAGACTTGTTAACACGCAACCCAAGCTTACTGAAGCGTAAGCATGAGCAGGCAAAGGCACAAGAAACTGGCTACGAACTGGCGCGACGCAAGCGTACGTGCAAGTGTAAACGCTGTGTTTTTTTCAACAACTTACTTTTCAGTACAGTCAGTGCTTGGATTAAAGTATGGTATAGCAATATCATTGTTCAGAATAAAGGATTTATTTAGAAGTATTCAGTTCAGTTAACAAACGTATTTCGATGTTATGGCCCTGTCACACTTTTGCGTATCGTACAAGCGTATACCAGCGTACGAAAAATATCACTCATACGATCGTATACGCTGACATACGCTAGGGCTAAGTTAGGCATAGGTTGCATACGTTTCAAGCACAGTCGCATACGGTGGCATACGCTGGCATACGGCGAGGCAGAAAAATATTTTTCGGCATGCTGAAAAATTTTGTGCGAATGAAAATTGTTTTTTGAATTTTCATACGCAACTCGTACGTTTCTCTCATACGCAATAGTGTGACAGGGCCTTTATGTATTTACATGGAGGGATTCAGTTAGTGTGACCCTGTGATTGGAATTTTAATATTTGGTCTTGTGCTGTGTACACGAATTTTGAAAATTTTCCTAGTCTGCAAACTTAGTTATAATTATAGTTAGTCTACTGCCACGAATGCCGGTTCTAATCTCCTGATCACGCCATAAGCTCAAGCACGGCGATTGAAAGCTAAATGAGCTAAATATATAAAGCTAAATATCCAGATATGTATTGCACAGCTACAGTAAATAATTTGATCAGATATTTTCGAATTAAAAGCAACTGTGTAAGGCGTAAGTCTATCCAGGAATCAAAATAGAGCAGAATACTAATCTGCGAAAATGGCGTCATGAGCGTAAACATTTTGGCGGGAATTCTCGGATATTTAGCGGGTTTCATTTGACTCTAAGGATCTGTCGTGTTTTTCATAATTTGAAATAATTCTTTATATAAAATTTAATACTAAGAACTTACAAGATTTCGTTAAAGCATTTATAAAATGATGTTTGTGCGAATTGCTTAAAAGCTTACAAGTATTCCGACCTAATGTTTATCCGTCGTCCGCCCGCATGGCAAAATTAATTGTCCCTGATCAGGTAAAATTCCCTACGGCAGAGATTTCGCCTTAAATCTGCTTAAATTCGAACTATCAAAAATAAAACATAAGCTACATACTTTCCTTTGAAGCCTCGGTTCTATTCCTAAGTCGTTCACTTACCGCTACGGCCGCCGTTTTCCTCGTTTGGATCGCTAACCATTGCACATTGCAATTTTTTGCGAAACATCATACCAATACAAATATTTCACCGGATGGATCGACGCACAAGTGACCAATAAAAGCTAATCAAGTCAATAAGAACCCCGGGGGGGGGGGAAGGGGGTACTCCCTATAATGGGCTATACGGGGATGCTCCGCCCGAAAGGGGTACCTATTTTTAGGCTAGCGGTATATGAAAGGGTAGGGATTTCACGAGTTGAAGTATGTGAAAGGGTAGGGATTTCACGAAGAATAGGAAATGGTAGCGAAAACACGAGTTGAAGTATAAGTAATATATCAAACACGAGGAACAGTGTTTCATCAGATTTCCAAACACCGCGAAGTGGGTGAGAAAAACGAGGCGCAGCCGAGTTTTTTTCACCCACTTCAAGGTGTTTGGAAATCTGATGAAACACTGATTCGAGTGTTTGATATAGCTTCTCAAACTGATCGTTAAATGCGGAGAAAACGAAGGAATAAAATCGCCAAAATCTATGCAAATTAAGAAACGATTTCCAAACCTCCTTCACGGTAGTGATTTCCTTTGTGTTCTCGTCATGAATTATTAATGAGTTTGAGAAAAAAGGTAGGGAAAACTGCGATTTAAGTATTATAAAAACGGCCTTTCAAAATATATCAAACAGACGCACGTAAAGGCTATATGAAAGAGGTACCATTTTCAATAAAAGGTATATGAAAGGGGTACCATTTTCAATGAAAGGTATATGAAAGGGGTACATTTTCTGTCAAAAACGGTATATGAAAGGGTAAGGGTTTGGACCTCGGGGCGGAGCATCCCCATACAAAACTTTGTTGAGTACCCCCCCCCCCCCCCCCCCGGGATAAGAGCCCAAACATGGCGATAAGACGTGATAAACATCGAAAAATCCATTGCTAAACAGCGCGAAAGGTACGCAGCAAAATATTATTTCCCGTGGTTTCGAAATTTATGTCTTAGTCTGCCGCAGAGATCAAATTTATTTTTGCTGAATATTAAGTACAATACCTATTAAAAGGTTTTTATAAGTCTGTTTTTGCCCTCTGGAAACGATAACTTTTATAGACAGATAGAGATTATAGAGTGTGAAAAGGAATGTGTGAAAAGTAATTAAGATTTATTCAAACGCGTGAAAATCGACCCTCTGGCTTGTGATGGGTTGAAAAGCGATTTTATGTAAACAAAACAAGACTTGGATTTCACTCGCGTGGCCTTATGCAAATATGTTTGTGTATTTTTTGCAATTTTGATTTCCAAATCAGTTTCTCGGGCAATTTTTGATCAGCAACAAGTGTATTTTATTTGGAAATTAGTTTATAATCGGCTTTCTGTTCAGAGAGCTACGCTGTTAGGCTCAGCCTATCTATATATTATAATATTATATATTTATTCCATAGCAGTACTTAGCTGCACACAGCCGTCCATAGCTGTGCATAGCTGTATCCCTGAGCTGTACACAGCCTTCCATATCCATACATAGCCGTACATAGCCGTACTTAGCTGTACATAGCCGTACATAGCTGTACATAGCTGTATCCCGGAGCTGTACACAGCCTTCCATATCCATACATAGCCATACATAGCCGTACTTAGCTGTACACAGCCGTCCATAGCCGTCCCGGCATAGTCGTACTTAGCTATACATAGTAGTTAGCTGTACTCAGCCGTACATAGCTGTCCATAGCCGTGCTTAGCTGTCCTTAGTCGTACTTAGCTGTACATAGCCGTACATAGCTGTGCATAGCCGTACATAGCTGTACATAGCCGTACATAGCTGTCCATAGTCGTGCTTAGCTGTCCATAGTCGTACATAGCCGTACATAGCTGTACATAACCGTACATAGCTGTCCATAGCCGTGCTAAGCTGTCCATAATCGTACTTAGCTGTACATAGCCGTACATAGCTGTACATAGCTGTATCCCGGACGAGCTGTACACAGCCTTCCATATCCATACATAGCCGTACATAGCCGTACATAGCTGTACATAGCCGTACATAGCTGTACATAGCCGTACATAGCTGTATCCCGGAGCTGTACACAGCCTTCCATATCCATACATAGCCGTACTTAGCTGTACACAGCCGTCCATAGCCGTCCCGGCATAGTCGTACGTAGCTGTACATAGCCGTAGTTAGCTGTACTCAGCCGTACATAGCCGTATACGCGTACTTAGCTGTACATAGCCGTTCATAGCCGTCCCGGCATAGTCGTACTTAGCTGTACATAGCCGTATTTAGCCGTACACAGCCGTACAAAGCTGTCCATAGCCGTGCTTAGCTGTACATAGCCGTTCATAGCTGTACATACCTGTCCATTGCCATACTTAGCTGTACATAGCCGTACTTAACGGGGGGTGACAACTCTAGGAAGGCCTGTTTCGGGAGAAAAACAAAATTCTTCCGGGAATCTGAAGATTTTGCCGGGAATCCGGGAGACTCGGGGAAACATGAGATAATGTTGTTAAAATTTCGGGAAGTTTGAAATTTTTGCGAGAATGTCTCCGAAAAAATCGGGAAGATATTCCAAATTTTCGGGACAACTTTCAGTTCCACACAGTATTGCTCAAACAGCGTTTGTTAGAGTTGTCACCCCCCGGCGTGTACTTAGCTGCACATAGCCGTCCATAGCCGTGCACCGAGTTGTACATAGCTGTACACAGCCGTCCATAGCCGTCCATAGCCGTACTTAGCTTTACTAACAGTTGTCCATAGCCGTACTTAGCTATACATAACCTTCCATAGCCGTACTTCAGTAGCTGTCCATAGCTGTTCCGCTAGCGGTCCATAGCTGTCCCGATAGCCGTCAATAGCCGTCCATAGCCGTCCATAACCGTCGCGATAGCCGTCCATGGGCTCCTGCTGTCCACAGCCGTCCACAGTCGTCTACAGCCGTCCACATCCTGCTGTCCATAGCCGGCCGTACTTGCTGCCAACCAAACGTAAGGCACTAAAACGAGACAATTGAATAAATCTCAAAATAGCGGACAAAGACACGGCAACTGTGGTTATCCTGAAGGAAATAAGATAAAATAAACAAACTAAAAGGACAATTTCAACTAAACAACAAAGACCACTACATAGTGCTCGCACAGCCAACATAAGTCAAAGGCTCATAGCGGAGACAAACCGCAAAATTAGACTTCTTATCAACGAACTCTACCACCAAAACCATGACACAGATCAAACGACTAGTGGTCCGAGTGGTTTTCAAGAAATTTGTTGACTCTAAACATATCCAAATGTAATTTCGGTATTTTCGGTCATTCACGGAAGCTAAAACGTGTTCATGACATTACCCTCCAAGTTAATACCACTGGAATCGAGAGAACTGAATCGTTTAAGTATTTGGGTATTGTTATTCACCAAACCATGTCTTGGACGGAGCACGTTAATTCTATAAGCACAAAGATAAACCAAAGGATTGGCATGATCAAGAGAATACGACATCTATTGCCCTTACAAGCAAGGCTAACATTATACAACAGCCTTATATATATTATCCCTTTGTTTGACTATGGAGACATTGTATGGGGTGATAAGAACAATGAAACCCTAATGGCCCAGCTACAAATCCTTCAAAACAAGGCTGCCAAGGTTTTACTGAATATGCCACCAAGAAGCTCATCTTCGGATGCCATCAAGAGATTAGATTTTAAATTACTCTCAAAGAGAAGACACTCCCATCGTTGTGTTTTAATTCACAAATATCTAATTGGGGAGATCGATTTTAATTTTAACATTAACCGCAAGAATACTATCCACTCGTACAAAACTTGTAGAATGAACGATTTACATCTCCCCCGAGTACGTACTGATTTTCAAGCTGCTAATGACTGGAACAATTTAGATAATGAAATGAAAGAGACATCTTCGTTATCGCTTATTAAAGCCAAACTTAAGAGACTTTTGAAATAATTTTAAATGAAATAGGTTTTACTCTTTTTACCTTTTTGATATTGTCTTTTTAACATTTTTAATGATGTTTTTAGCTAGGATTAGTATATTTTTGCGTTCAACGTTAGGAGAACGCCATCCTAAATTCAACCGGATTTGGGCATCCTGTGGTCGATGGGATACCTGTGCATGCCAGGCGTGAAGAATCGAGATTTTTTGGTTCGATGGATGGGCGATGTTCAAAATCTGCGCCATTTTGAATAATTATTATGCGCACGCACCAATTTTAAGCCCAAAAGCTGGACAAAGAAATTGAGGGCTCACCTCGTGGACATGCGCACACAACTATTTTCATACGCACGCAATGACGCACGCAACTATTTTCAGCTGAAAAATACCTCGTGACCAAGCCATTGAGCTTTGACCCATAGCGGTCACAAATTCAAACCAAACAAACCGAGTCATTGTACTTGGTGGCCATTGCGCCAAATTTACATGTTTTACATTTTCCCTTGCAACTATTCAAGTTACTATCATTCATATTACTGATACAAAATTAGAATCGCACAAACAGTATCTGAACTACATTGTAACTAAGTAGATAGACATGTTTTGTTACATTTTTTGGTTTCACTATTAAAATTACTATTGTTCATGTTGCTGTTTAAATACTTCGTGTTTCTCAATTAATGTCTCAACTAATTTGCTTCTATCTTTTTCCTATGATTTTAGCTAAGTTCATTGACCTTCGAACGCACTTATGTCACTTATTAATCTTTGATTACTGCTAGTTATATATATATATAGGTTAAAATTTATTATTTGCAGGGCCCCACTGAAAAACGCCAAGGTGAGTGGGCTCCCTGGTTAAATATTATTATTATTATTATTATTACATTATTATTATTACTATTATTATTATTATTATTATTATTAAAAAATAGCCAAAGGGTTTTTAAAAAATAAAAATAAATAAAAATTATTATTATTATTATTGGGAATTTTTCACAGGGTTTTTTCCCTGGGGCAATATTTCCAGTCAGGTCTCCTCCCGAGACCTTAGACTTCCATCACTTCCCTTAGGATATGTGCCGATCCAAGGAGAGCCGATTTTTGCATTATTATTATTATTATTATTATTATTATTATTATAAACAGCAAATCCGCCTCAGTAGTATTCCAAAATTCTACACCCTTATAAAGATACAAAAACCAACGTCTCTTTAGTAAAGACGGACCTATAATATCAGGGTTTGAAGGACCAACACACAGAAATTATCATCTTTTGTTGACAAACCCTTGGACTGTATTTGAATGAATACAATGTTGCTTTCCTTATTAGCTCTTATTGTAAATAGGTAAGGTAGTGATCAGCACACTGATAGAGTTTTCAATTATTTTGTATTGTTGTAGTTGGATTTTATCACGTCTCGGCGCCTGTTCTTTAGTTTACAGACAGTTTTGACTCATCAAATTTAAGCCAATGTTAGTTGCCAAAGGGCTAAGAAGCGGGTGGCAAGTTGCTAAATTAGAACTCGAAGCAAATGCATGCAAGCTTGGAAAATGTCGGGTAAGGCAAGGTTCAGTTGTTCAAATTAATTATAATCCATAATTAACAGTTAACCGATGGCTTACATTCGCTGGTCAACCAAAGTTCTGCGGCTTATTCAACGTTGTGCTTTGAAAAACTTGGCCTTGACACTGACTGGCTTTTCTCCTTATTCTATTTTGTCCCCAGTCTTATTTGTCAAGCGCGGTGGGCTTGAAGTTGTTGCGTCTCGCTCCCTTCCCATCAAGCAACGAATACCTAAGACTATTAATACTGCCACAGGAGCTGGACTACTGCACGCAAACGTGGTACAAATAAACAAGGATACTGGTCTTAAAGCAGAGAAAAGACCGACGAAAATAAATTACAAGCGGAATCAGTTAATACGGCCATATTTTTACCGTCCCAATCTGTCCGTAATGACGACATGACCGGATAATATGGCCGGGCTGTTTAAGTAGCGTTGTTCATTTTCAAAGCTCGCGACTTCATCCAACTGCAAAGTTATCCATAACTGTTAAACAGGGCCACAAAACAAGGCATTTTTTCCTAAAAAAAAGGTGCGAGAATCAAAGATATTTTTTTTATTTGAGTTGCAGGGTCTCCGCCAAAGTTCAGAGAAGCTTTCAAAGATGACAAATCAGTCCTTTATCAGCGGTATGTAACATTGCCAGTTAACTTGCAAGTACGTTCTCTTAGAAAATACCACATGACGTGACTACAAAACACAAGCAAAAACGTAAATAAGAGTTAACATAAAGATCTGATCGCAAAACGACTATAATCACTCCGTCGCCATATATTTGTTCCAGTGATGAAAATCGGTACAGTTTGAACCTCTCCAATACGGACATTAAATGGACGCGGAGCTTAAAGTGCCTATCACCCCAAGAAAGTTATTTTCAGAATCAACTCTATGTACATTGAATAGTTGAATGGTAAAATATTTCTTGTTTTAAACGTCGTGTTAGTGAGTTATAGAGATTTGAATTTACAAAATGCTAATTAGATGACGTCAACCCGGGAATAATTTATTATACAACTACTTGTTTTCACCTCCAAGTAATATTTTTTACAAATCGATTGACTATCCACAGTTTATTTTTAGTATTTATCAAATTAATTATCCTCAAGCTGTAAACTGTGCATTGTAAATTGGTGTAGAAATAATGGCAAATTCCCGGGTTGACGTTATCTAATTAGCATTATTTTTGTAAATTCAAATCTCTATAACTCACAAACGCGACGTTCAAAACAAGAAATATTCTACCATTCAACTATTCAATGTACATAGAGTTGATTCTGAAGATAACTTTCTAGGGGTGATAGGCACTTTAAAGTAGTCATGCATATGACGTCATTTGAAAGACTCCAATGTACTTCCAATAATATTGTTATCATTGAAATATGTTGAAAATTATTCGAAGATAAAGAAATCAGTGACGATTCAAACCAATATGTTATTGTATGCTGTAACTGAATACCTTCAGCTTTTATCGATTAAAAACTGGAAGAATTTTTCAATTTCGGTTTCTTATCAGGCTTATCACAAGGACGAGTTCAATCCGATGTGACAATAATTTTGGAAATTGTAATTTACCATTTTAGGAACTGTCCATAATAAAGAGGTTACGTTTATATGAATTTACTCTCTGCGGCCAAATTTAGTGTCCGCTGTTATTATAATAGAAAATATACAGAGATTTCGCCGGGGCCAAGTGAAGTGTTTGTCAAAGAGAAGTGACCGTATTACAGAGGTTTTTGTTTTAGGCTATGTTCACACTTGGTGCCCGAGCACTAGTGCCTGGGCACCGGCACAAAATAGTGCTGTGTTCAGGCACTGGGTACCCAAGATATCAACATGTTCACATTCTGCATGAGTGTAACAAGGAATTGTGAGTACGCAAAGCAGTGGTTTTGTGGGTAAAGGTCCTCGGAACTAACGCAAAACGCGTGCACGCTGGGAACCAGTGCCCACTTTAGTGCCCGAGTACAAGGTCGAACCTGTACCCGAATTCTGGTGTGGGTATTTGAAAAAGAGATGTGTTCACATTAGTGCCCAGCGATAATTGTACTCGGGCACCATGCTCGGGCACCAAGTGTGAACATAGCCAGAGAGGTAATCGTAAGGAGAGCTTCGACTGTAATATTTAGTAATTACACTGAGTGGGAGTAATTAGGCGGTAATTTCAAAATTTTAATAATGGAGGTTTTGGATAAACAATTAAGAATAAAAATTAGCGATAATAGTTTAGAATGACGTTTCGATGACTCACTCATCATTTCCAAATCCGTGTAACTAAAGTCAGGTTCTTGTGAGTTCATTATATAATAAATTGCATGTGAAAGTCTTGTTGCATGTGATTTGAAAAGAAATACAATGTGGAGTGTAGAGAATGTTAATTAGGTAAATAGTTTTGCTTTGATTGAGTCAGATTGAGTGTTCAGTTTAGGTTTCTTGTCTTTGATGAAGAGCATTTCGTAAATTAGCATTCAAGCTTCCCACGGCATTTCTTAAGAATGGTGAATTGTTCCTGAAGATCTTTATTCCTCTGATTGTGAGCGTCGCGCAAGTGTTTTCCAATAGCAGAGTGCTATTACGAGAATTATTACCCCGAATTGTACGACACGAAGTTCAATTACTAATTAATGGCATCAATAACAAACAGATGTCACGAATATTTTCTACCATTTTAAAATCAGTATTAATGAACCAATCTTGTTCTCAGAGTCCGCGCTACCATTGTCCAGCAGAACGGGCAACGAGGGACTCTGGGATAAAGCGTTTCAAATTGATGTTTTATTGTCTCACCGACTAATCATTAATGAGTAGTGTTATGTCAACATGGCGGACAAAAATTAATGCATAGCTTTGGATATGTTTCAAGGCTAACAGCAATAAAGAACCCATGTCAATGCACCTGATTGATGCGTGCGCAACGTAGGTACAGCTATCCACTTACAAAAAGATGCAATTGGACACCTGTGTAATCGAACACCCAACTGAGCACGAATAACTAACTGACAATCTAGAATTTTGTTATTGATACAATTAATGATTAATACGACTAAACTTTAAAAGTAGCAAAGCGAGCATGAGGGAATGGAGTTCGCTTTTTATGCTATTACCGGTATATCCTTGGCAATACATCAAGAAGTGCTTTTCGTCCCCTACATGCAGACATGCCAACCTCTGGAGATTGAAAATATGGAGTTTTTTCTGAGGGTGAAATTTCTCCGCGCCGCAGACGTGAATCGCGAGCGACGTAGTCGCGAGCATCCAGGGGGGGTCCGGAAGATTGTTTTGGCTTTACCCTCTAAAAGTGTCATTTTTTGCATTCCTGAAACCCTAAAAGCGTTTTTGAAGTTAAGATATTATGAAAGACCGCATTTTTTTGGGGGGGAAAATTTGGGTTAAAATCTTAGCCTATTGTAGAGAAAAGATCCAAAGTCGCTTTTATCCGGGAGATTTGGTGACCCGTACGGGAGACCGGGAGATTCGTTCCGTATCCGGGAGAGTTGGCATAAGTGTACATGTACTGATAGGTTTCTTTACAAACATGGTAAGCATGTTCTTTCTTCAACTGGTATTGATAAATTTTCGTATTTCCCTGTTTGTATCCTTAATGAATGAACTCCTATTCGTAGCTTTGTATACTCTTCGAGCTTGTACTCTTAATGTTCCTTGTATGCATAGTTAATAGAATAAACTGGTTATGAAGCTCAACAAATTTCAAAAAGAGTGTACAAAGCTGCTTTGTTTTATGTTGAACGAACCGTGACCCTACACATTGTTTTGTTTAAGGTGTAAGCCTAAATGTTTCTACTGGTCAGTTGCTCATATGCATTTCAATACCTTTTGTGTTTTGTGCAGGGTCAAGGCAAACGAACAAAAGAAATAGAGAACAAAAACATATAACAAAGACTGACTGAGTTTCATAACCAGTTTGTTCTATTAACTATGTTGTATGCAAATCTTTCTCTAGAGTTTTCTAAGTTGCTACTTTGAGCTTTCAGCTACTTCTCTACATACTTCTTTGTTAGCTGCTTTTTGTTCATGACTGAACAAGCTTTCCTAATTTGAAGCTGGGTTTCTGTTCTCATTGTGAGATGCATTCATAATGTTTCGTCATTAGTTTTATAGTAACTGTGGTTTTTTTGCATAGAGAAATACTTCATGTAAGAGTGGGTTGTCTACAGTCTGCCATTTTAAACTGCCTGCTGTGCCTGGCTGGCTTACTGACAGACACGCAGACAGACAGACAGACAGACACTTTATTTTATCCTGGAATTTCTTCAATTACAAAGAATAATATTGGTTTCCAAGAAAACCGTGTGTAATACAGTTAAGTACAGTAATTTTTTACAAGGAACAAAAATACGTATATTGCAAATAAACAATTTATGGCTAGAGTTAAATATTTTAAAAATATCATGATTCCGGAGACCTAGTGCACAAAATAATTTTTTAAGAGACTCAAGAGACTGTTCTGTTGGAAGGGAATTCCACCGGGGAATTCCATAATTTATAGCTCCACGATACTAGTGAAAACTCTTTTTCAAGTACTCTGTGTTCGGTTTCTGTAGTGCTAAGTTATGGCTAGTCTCTATGGTTATAGGCATTACTGTCACTTAAATGCTTCAGTGAGGTACTCTGGAGCTCTGTTATGCATAGTTTTATGTATCACGATCGCAATGTGGTGTTGCCGTCGAATTCCAAGAGTGTCCCACTTAATAAGCGACCTTTAGCTCAGTGTCTCTGAGTGATAATCCGAGCTGCACGATTATGACGAACTAACTGGCTAGCTGACCGACTGACTGACTGACTAGCTTGCTGGCTGAGTGAATGACTGATCCACTAGCTGTCTGTCTGTCTGTCTGTCTGACTTACTCACTAACCGACTAGCTGTCTGGCTGAGTGACTGACTGACTGATTATTTGGCTGGCTGGCTGGCTGGCTGGCTGGCTGGCTGACTGACCTGACCTGACTGACTGATTATTTGGCTGGTTGACTGACCTGACTGACTGACTGACTGACTGACTGACTGACTGACTGACTGCTGACTGACTGACTGACTGACTGACTGACTGACTGACTATATACTGAAATGAGTCGCTGACTGGCAAGATAACTTAATTATTGATTGATTTTAGGTAAATGGCAAGGATACTTTATCGATAGAAGGGCTTTTGAAAAAAAAGCTCCAAACAGCAAGTGGAACATGAATATAGATATGACTTTTGAAGATAACAACCACTTCACCGCCACCGGGAATGATGATGTCGGGTCCTTTGTTTTTGAGAATGGAAAAATAACAGGTAACTGAAACAGACTCTTAAAGTGGAACACCCTTTCGATTCTATCCGATCCACTTTCTGGAACTGAGTTAATAGACCAATTCGGCTAACTCATTGTTGTACCCAATTCAAACCTTCTGGGAATAAAATTCTTTGTTTACAATATTTCCATATAATTTCCATGTCAATGCTTCATTGGTATGGAAATATGACGAACAAAGAGTTCTAATCCCAAAAGGTTTGAATTGGATACAACAATGCGTTAGCCGAATTTGTCTATTCAAGTAGCACTAAGGATTATAATGAATGGCTATGCAGTTCGTTTCTTTGACAAATTGACGTCGAATTTTGAATTGCCTATCCTCTTTGTTTTTTAATTTCGGTTTTCACTTCCCTTGAGTCTTTTAACTTGAGTCCCTTGAGTCTTTAAACTTTTATAGTTACTCATGCCGGTACGGCAACGAGTTAAGGATTGGCCTCCGTTTTTCTCCTTGTTTTTCTGTGTTTTCGTATCTACTTTTGTGCATTGCGTTAGATCTGGGTACGAGAATACGCACGCATGCACTGCGAGAAATTTTGAGCCTTCGGTACTTGGGATTCGGTGTAATCGGCGTCGTTTTGCAAGCAAAAGCGAAACAAATTTGGGTTTTATTGTTTGTTGCTGTTTACTCGTGACGGATACAGTAACAAGGTAAAATTTGCCCTCCGTTTTTCTTTTTATTCTTTTTGTTTTCGTCTCTTATTTGCATTAGTTCTGGGTACGAGAATACGCACGCATGCAAGCAGAAGCGAAACTATTTTAAAATTTATGGTTTTATTTGCCTGTAGTTGTGTTTACGTAAGTGTTCCCCGCGAGTAACGTACATTACCGGTACGAGTATAGGCTACGGGTAGCCTCTTGTTATTATAAAATTGATCTTCGTTCTATCGTGCAAAAATCATTTGACTATTGAGTATTCTGAACTTCTCTCCTTTTCGGTATGATTTTCAGGTAGCAAGGTGCTGTTCACCAAGGCTTATCCTACACATAACGTGGTTTACGAGGGTGAAATCAAAGGGATGAAAATGGAGGGAAACTGGTGGCTAGAGACAGTCCCTGGCTGCAATGGAGACTGGGCCATCTGGCCAGCTACAGCACAGTCCTAAGGAGTTTCATTAACAATCAGTTAATAGAGGGTCATTCTCAGCTTCCTTTTGGAATAGAACACACACTGTGAGCTCATACAACAATAGGTCCAATATTAAATTAATATTATTAGCTCATGAAGAAATACTTTTTATCTTAATTTTGTAATTTAAATCTTATTTTTCTATGCACTCAGTTTTTCTTTTGGGGTCATCCATTCGATTAGCTCTAGCTATTTGGATGCTCCAAACTCACAAATTCTACCTGTTAATTTTTTTCTTTGGTTTTTCTTTTCTATATCTATAATTTAGTTTTTATTTTAAATTTTTTTTTTTCCTTTTTTGTAATGATCTTCTGTGAGTTGAAATAAAAAATATTGTATTGTATTGTATTATTGTAGGTCAAAATAATGCCTCTAACACATAATAATAATAATAATAATAATAATAATAATAATATCGAGTATTGCTTATTACCTTACTTCTATGAAATATAAACAACTTTGTATCGTTATTTAGCTAACATAATAGATGAAATTAAAGGCGTATGGCAACCATGGGTTTGTTTAAAGCACGAGTCAAGTTTGAACACGAATCCCCATACTATTGATCCCAGACGTCCTTTCAAATTGCCTTGAAAATCAGCCCGCTTCACGCATCGTTGGTTTCACTCCGCGGTTTGAAAAAAGTTCATCACGTGATCAAATTTTTGTTGACCGCAAGTCGACCACAAGATCGGTAACGTTTAACTTGCGAAGAATGAATTTAAATTTATGCCTTCAAATACGGTAATATATTTCTTGAACTTAACTTTCTGTAACTTGTAATTGAAAACAAAGAACTGTTTTTTCTAGGAAAGGTATTATCTGAGCAGATTTGACGACTGCGAGTGAAAATTCATTCATCGTAAGTTTAACGTTACGTGACACGACCGATCATGTTGTTGATTTGCGGTCAACAGAATTTTGATCACGTGATGAACTTTTTTCAAACCGCGGAGTGAAACCAACGGTGCGTGAAGCGGGCTGATTTTCAAGGCAATTTGAAAGGACGTCTGGGATCAATAGTACATTACGGAGGTCTCGCTTCTCGTCCAGTAGATAGGATTGGTGTACGGTGAAGAGTCTGTTGGTTAAATTTAAACAACCACTGCAGTTCACAGATTTCAGGAAAGTTATCTCTGGCCCGGGGGGGTACTCCTATATATGAGCTATATAGGTATGTGCCGCTGTGAAGGGTATGGTTTTCAGGCAGTTTAGTCTAGGATAGGGTATAGTTATCAGAGATTTTTGGTCTAGAATAGGGTATCATTTTCCGCTAAACTGATCAATTGCGTGAAGAATTAAGTCTAGACAAGGTTTACTGCCAAATGGCATTCAAAAATCGGTACGGCGGGCAGTACGGCATTTTTGCTGACCCCTGTTATAACTAATAGCTGTGATAGTGAACGAGTTTCTGGAAAATAGCGAGTCTGGAATAGGGTAGGGTTTTTCGGGGTTTAGTCTAGAATAGGGTTGCAAAATGCAGCTAAAATGGTCTAGTATAGGTTAAGGGTCTCAGAGTCCCAGCGGCACACCCCCGCCCAAAAATTTGCAGAGTACCCCCCCCCCCCCCCCCCCCCCCCCCCCCCGGATCTCTGGTCGCCTGCTCCGCTGAAATTCAGGCTACCGGAACAATCTCAATGAGCCGGCTAAGAAGGGTCAAGAAGTAAACTGTGTACTGAAAATAAAAGTTCTTTCTTCCATGGATTATCCGCGGCCTACAGGCTTATCCGCGTCCTACAGGCTCCCGCGAAAGAAACATCTGTGTAAAGAGCGGTTGTATAGGGAGAGCGAATCGATGAAATCGATAACAATCGATATCAATCAGTCGTACTTTCATCGCTTAGCATCGATTCAGTTCAATTTACCAATCGATTAGCCGATTGGTTTTGGATTTTTTCGCGTTTTATCGCGGTTTTTTATGGATTATCTGAAGTCTGCAGAAGCAAGAAACAGCCCATTGTTTTTTGCGGTAAAATTGGGAAGTAAAAAAGAGTTTATAGAGAGATCAATAAACATCGCATGTTGTATTTTACTTGGGGATTTTATAGACTACGGGGACATTGTACTTATACCAAGATATTGGTCTGCAGCGTCTAAAGAAGGTCAACATGCAACAAGCTCAGCAGACTGAAGGTGTTTAAGCTGTCCTCGGCTTCGAACGAGTTTCAAAGCATTTTCTTGGTCTCCTCCCTTTTTAATACACTTCGACGTCGAAGGCTTTTCCGGCCCCAGATCCGAGAGCGCACGAGCCGATTATGCAAATGAACGCTAAAAACAAAAGGGGTTGCGCTTCTCGCGGCTATTGAAGAAAGGAAATGTATTATGGCTATTTGCTAAGCTTGTAAGTATTGATAATTTACTTGCAGTGCAAATCAGAAAAGTATCAATAAACTTGGATGGACTCGTCACTAATCCGTGATGAAAGGTCGAGCCGTAAGTATACTCGTTGGTTTTGCGCTACAAGATAAGTAGGTCTCAAGCAAGAGCTTGATTTAAGCGCACTTGAAATTTTCAACCTCAAGTAACACTTAAGAAAATTCAAGTTCACACCTGATGAGGTGTATTACTTGGAACATAAGCTGTCAATTACTATCTATTTTTATCGCCGCTGCGTATGACTCTTTCATTTGGCTTCTGTTCCCATTGGTCAAGTGCCTTTTTAAGTTTAGTGTAGCCGGATCACGCTTAGCGACGTACGTCGGCTCCTTTGAAATATACACGTTTCCATGGTCACAAAGTAGGGTTCAAATATATACATTTCACACTTTCACATTCAAAGTAGGTTTCAAGAGCACTTAGGATGTACTAAGAAGCCCTAGTGTGAAACCACCAACTCTCTTGCGGTTTATCTAATCAGATACATGATTGTCTTTCCCTCACAACACTAAACATTCAAGTTACAATTTTAGTTGTGTGTTCTTGCGTTCAGATTTTGAATTTTTATTTTGGCCATTTTGATTTATAAACCCTACGGAATTTGACTGTCGATACAAGGCCAGGATGTAATGAAAGAGAACCCCCCCCCCCCCCCCCCCCCCCCCCAAATCAGGCGATTTGACATTATTTTCCGGAAATGTTTGGCCGGCTCCGCTCCAAAGTGGGATTTGAGCAAAAAATGTTCCTCATCTAACCCCTTAACAACAATACCTGCATACCACTACGACCGAAACAACCACACTTCTCCGCCTTTTAAATAATTCTTCGTAACGTTTTGGTAACTCCGATTGTGACCCGACATGATCCGATCGTTACATGAAGCCCTGGGCTGACATTTGTGAGCGGCGGTATTTTAACCTCCAAAATCATCTTATTTGTTTGTTTTACAAAGTTTTGAAATTTTGAAAATTGTGATTGTTGTTTTGCACAGGGCTTTTGCCTCCTCCGCTCTAGTTTCTTTATCCAGCGTTCACGTACCAACAAAAGCGCAGGCTCAAGACAATTGCGCGACTTGAATTTGAATCTTCGCCTCGTTACAGCTTGACCAATCAACTTGCAGAACACTTGTGTGCGTCATCAGTGACGTCAATAAGGGTATATAAACACACGCCACCCAAGAAAATCATCAGTTTGCACTGAATTTCATAGTGTGCTTGACTTACGTCACTCCTGTTAAAAAATGTCGAAACACTCACCTGAAATGGATTGTAATCAGAGCAAAGTGGAAGTTCCACAAGTTTTTAAGAGCAAGAGGGTAAGCGCAACTTCGCGTGTTCTCTCTAGGTCTCACGTGCGCAATCACGAAAATCCGTTTATGAAACACTTATTTTGCGCTCCTTTTTTTAAGTTTCTCAGTAAGAACTCCCTCGACAAAAAATGCGAATGTAGGCCAATGTCAAAAAAAAAGTTTGAAAGTCTTTTTCGTTAAATCATAATGGAATCCCTCAAATCAGTTTTGCGATTTAGCAATGGTTAAAAAAGTTCAAATGAAGCAAAATATGACGGTAAGCTAAATGCGCGCGCTTAACAAATCAACGTTAAAGAATCGGACCCACCCAGTTTGCATTGCGCGCCTACGTTGGTTCATTCGCCATTATCAGGGCCCCCGAAAGTCCATACTGTATTGTAGATGAGAAATTCACTCGTGCAAGAGGTGATATGCTTGCCCAAATATGGAATAGAGCCGTATCATAACAATAAGAGAAGTGCGCAATGCAAACTGGGTGGGTCAGACTCTTTAATCAATTCACAAGCGAAGTCGACGAAGAATTCAGGCCCCATTCACATTAATTCGCCTTCCTCTAAAAACGCATCGTTTTCGATACATTTTGGACTTGCATCTACACTAAAACGATGAAAAACGGATCAAAACGGACACAATAAAACGTTTGAAAAACGCATTGCGATCGCGTTTTTGATGTTGATCAGGGATTGGAAAAAAACGTCAGTTAGGATTAAGGTGGTGACAAGATGAATCCAACGTTTCGTGTGGATGAATGAATGCATGTCGGTCCTGGTCCCGCATAAAAGGTATCTTTTTTTAAACGAATACGCATTAATAGACTGGGTCTTTATATGGACAGGTGAAATGAAAGCAAAACCTTAGTGTCGCTACAAGTCTTGCGAATCTTTGCTATTCGTTTTCGGCCGAACAAAAACGAATCGTTTTAAAATGTCTTGATCAACAACAACAACAACAACAACAACAACTATTTTATTTCATTATTAATTGCGTCGACGAAGGAGACGCTTCCTAATCTTGTCGGCTAAGCGGAACGAATCGAGAAATGTGTCGGTACCAAATCTGCGCCATTTTGAAACGTCACAATAGTATCCAGCATCGCGTGGACATCAGGCATCATCCTGGGGAGCTGGGGTTCCGAAATGTCACATGTGAATAATCTATTTGTCTTGATTTAGTTTCGGATATTTTCCCGATTTTGGAATCGTACGGCTCAATATTTCAATGCCTAGTAAAAGTACTCAGTGGAAAAATTGGACGAAGGTTCTTCTCCGGACCAAGTAAGTTGTTGGGTCTCTTTGGAATCAAGCAAGAAGTTACAGATTTTCCTCGCTGCCGTTCTGGTATGTTTTGAATGTTCTATCTTGATTTTGCTGTGGTTCTCTGCCTGATTTGGGAAGCTTTCACCTAAATACCGACGTCGTTCTTCGCGATGTTCTACGGTACGGTGCAATTCGCTTATGTCTTGTAGCAATAATTCACTGACCGGCCGCGCCTGGCGAACGCAGATAATTTAACTTTACAGTGCTCGAAATTGCGCCTGTATCGGGCGCATTTGCGACTAAAGATTTCGCAGTTTTGTGATTAAAATTTGTCTAGCTAATAAAGGAATTATATTCAACAGTCTTGTGTCTTACTTGCAATTGGTAGTTGTAATTTTATCCGAAAAATCTTGCGAAATTTCACGTTGAATGTTGCGTGACTTAAACGTCGAAATTTCTCATTTCCGGTTCCGGTATTGGTACATGTACTGAGGAGTATGATTTCAGAATCGGAGAAATAACCGAAATGAAATCAAGACAAATATACTATTTTTATGTACTATTTATACACAGCACGGCAGGATTTTTGCCCGATTCCACGGCGATAGCGTGAATTTGTTTGATGACGGCCCGACGTTTTTGCCTGCGTGACATATCTCGCGACATAGCCCTTTTCAACAGTGGCTGAATTAATTCATGAAACTGAGGTACTAGGCTAAGACGAGGTGCCACGGGATAAGGAGACGCACTATAATCTATGATTACTACTAGTATAACAATATTTTCAACATTGACAACCCGCAGTTAGCATAGCTAATCGAGGCGGGTTGTCAAAAATAAGAACAAAAATTAACATTAGCTCCTAGTAATATGACTGAAAAGAAAAACTTATTATATATATATATATATATTATGGTTTACTCAATATCGTAGATTTCAGTTATAGCTACTGCTTTACTATTTTATTCAACAGAGTAGGCGAGTCAACATAACTGTCTTCGGCGTCGAAAATTCGAAAGAGGAGATCTCGAATTTTTTGTTTAAAAGCAGTTCTCGGGAGTCTACGTATTTCAAGCGGGAGGCAATTCCATACTTTTGGTCAAGAAAACAAAATCAAGAACAAGATCGATCAAGATCGATCAAGAGAACAACTACTTGGAATGTGGAGCTCGAGGAGACTGAAATCAAATCCAGTTCTTCAGGTTCTTCTCTCGAGCAAGAAATACCACAGAAACAACATTGCGTACAACATTGTGCGCAACCAGGCGCAACTGATCATGAACTCTAAAGTCGCCTTTCTGTGACTTTGCGCACGACAATCACATTGCTTGTCCTCCATCTGCGATCCGAAAACAGTCGCGTCAGTAATGTTTTCGCACGAAATCGATCGCAAAAGTTGCGTGCGATGTTGCCGGCACTGTTTGTCCGGCCTTCATATTCATGGACGAACCTGGTTTGTAAATTTGCACATGTTGCAAGTGTTAATCTTTTTGTTCCTCTTTGCGTATTCCACAAGAGCGCTTAGAAGTTGTTTTCTCTTTATTTGGTAGGTTTTCCAGGCAGACTGATTCTTTTGCTTTAGTAACTATAATGTATAGTATTAAGTGGCTGAAATACTTATTTCTAATTAGTTTTGTGGATTCAGCCCAGCCAGATTAAAAATCAGTTTTCTTGAAAACAGAAAAAGTTACGTTTCAAGACACATGCTCTCTTCTTTAATAAGTACACACAACCCTCCCTAAAGAAATAGTTTAAGTAGATATTGATAAAAGTATAGAAAGAGAAGTAGCGAATAATCATGTTATCCAGCAGTAACAAAAAATAGTAATTAATAAAATACAGATGAAAAAATATTTGTAAGTACAGCGTAACCCGGTGTAACAAAAATAATTAAGGAATCAATGTCATTTGATGATGATCAATGTTTTCAGTGAAATTTAACACAGGTAGAAGTTATATTTAATGTTCAGTGGTCATTAGGGCGATGTAGCAGGTCTCGTAAGATCTCACACCATTGGTTTGATACTCTTCAAGAGAACAATACAATAAACAACAGAAACAATGGCTCCTGGACCTAAAAACAGAAGCAGCTGTGATGCCTTCAACAAACGAGCAACAACACAACCAGGCCCTGGTTGTTCAAAATGTGGATAGCGCTATCCACCAGATAAATCATTGTCCAGTGGATAAGTATTAACAAAATCCATTGTGTTATCCACTGGATAGTGATTTATCCGGTGGATAGCACTATCCACCTTTTGAACAACCGAGGCCAGATTATTAACCATGCACTAATATGGATATAACCAGATTTCTTATGATCCTTGTAGTTTTTTTAAAATGTCATAAGTTACATTCCAATATAACACAATTCCTTTGAAAAGTTAGGAGTCATAATTAGAAATTAGGCTTCCACACTGTCCAAAAGCAGCCAAAAATGCACCACTATTGCACAACTAATAAACAACTTGTTGTTGTTGACATTTTCTTAGTTCTCAGACCTTGACATTTCGTGGCTATTTTGAAAAAGCTACAGCTGAGCCCGCTACTTTAGATGGTAACAGCTGATCAAAAAACTATCAGCAACCAACACTTGCTTGGTCAAACAATCAACGCTATCATGAAAGTTTTGAACATGCTAAAAAATAATGATAGCGCATCACAGTTGATAATTCCTGTTCAATAATTCCTATAGCCCAGTTTGGACTATCATCAACAATCATGCACAGATCGGCGTTTCAAGCAATTTAAAAAATGCCATCATAGTTTTTGTAGATGAATGTTATGCAAACCCCAATTTTTTTTTTCTATTAATCAACTCAATGTACGTTGAAAGGTCTTGAAAAGTCGAATAGTGAAATATTTCTTGTTTTTAATGTCGCGTTAGTGAGTTATAAAGATCGGAATTTACTAAATGCTAATTAGATGACGTCAAATGCAGACTCGTTTATTATACAACTACTTGTTTCCACCTCCAAGTAATATTTTTTTTTACAAATCAATTGACTATAAACAGTTTTTATTAGTATTTCTTAAATTGATTATCCTTAAGCTGTGAACTGCGTATTGTAAATTGAAGTAGTAATAATGGTAAAGTCTGCATTTGACGTCATCTAATTAGCATTTTGTAAATTCAAATCTCTATAACTCACTAATGCGACGTTAAAAACAAGAAATATTTCACTATTATACTTTTCAACGTACATTGAGTTGATTAAAAGAAAAAAAATTAGGGTTTAGGTGCACTTTAAAGTTATCACAAGTTGGAAACTTGTGATAATGAAAGATGATAAATGTTAAGCTCATCATGTCACAAGCGTGAGACAGAGAAAAACATCGGAGTCTCACCCGGAATTAAACCCATGACCTTCTGTAAACCAGTTGGATGCTCTAACCACTGAGCTACACTGTACAAGAGATTGGTGGCAAGCTGTAGACCATATAGTAGGTTCATATACAACATGTGCCCTGCATACTGCTCGGATCAGCAATGATGAAGGTGTCATATGAAGTGACAAATATACATCTGACTCTGTTTCGCAAGGACTTGCATCTACTTGTGAATTGGTTTGTGATCACTCATCCTCAGAGACCCAAGGGCAGTTAGTCCGAGCAAGGGTGAGTAGAAAAGGACAAAAAAAGTCTCTTCAACTTTTCTCCCACCAATTTTTTTGTCCTTTTTTACTCTCCCTTGCCTGACCAACTGCCCCAGGGTCTCTGATTGTCTGCACTTAGGCAAAAGCTTTTCACCATTTGGCAAAAACAAGTAGTCACAAGTCAAGTGCGAACAATCATGCAATTACAAGCATGACCACGCAGGACTAGGCCAATGAAACTTACATGTACTTACAAGTCAATTTGCCACTCTGTTTTGCCACCAAGTCCAAGCCAATGCAAGTTGTTTTTTCCAGCTTGCATTGACTTGTGTTCCTGTTTGGATGGAGCTTAAGTATTGTGACCTTTTTTATGAGTTTTACGTGCGTGAGAGAAGAAGAAAGGAGGTGGATTTGTGAAATTTTATTAAAAAATAAAATTTACCTCCTTCTATCCCATGACACATGTACCTGAACACTAAAACAAAACACTAACCGAGAATGAAGACATTGCATATGCACTGTTTGACTGCGGCTAACTGCTATGCAGGCTGGTGTAGCCCAATGACAAAACACCACCGCACCCCACCCCACCCCACCCCCACCCCCACCCCCACACAGGAGAATCAATCTCCTGATGCAAAACTCTTAGAGAAATTTCGATTCTCTAAAGTTTGTGTTCATCTTGGCATCAAGAATCTTTGCATTTCGTGTTAGTTGTATCTTTGGAAAGTGTCAATAGATATCCTGCCACTAATTCTTGCCACAGACTTGCAGCGTACCAGGCTGGGAAATATTGCAAAGTTATCAAACCAGACAAGTTCCATTGTCGTCCGCTGTAATCCCACGGACACGCGTTGAAATATTTGAGGAGCATGCCACAAGTGAACTCCCAAATATACACCCATACAACGTAGAGGATTCCTCGTACAGGCATTGGTAAAAATGCCTTGTCCTTCCACCTCAAATAGAGCTGTTCAATCATAAAACTGCCGAAACCATACATAAAGAAAGACCACAATGATGAATGGCCTCGAAAACTCCAGTCTACGAAGTTTGATTCGGCGAAGTTAAACAACGAAGTGAAAAGTATTTCATCAAAAAAGCCATGAAGACCGTAAAAGAAAATTCTCAGCCACACATTTACTGCCATCTTGGAAGGCCGGCATCGGGTCTCCGTCGGGATTCCCTCGGATACATTTCGGATTTTCCGGGCCGATTTGAGAAGGCCTGGGGAAGGTTTTCAACTAAGAACATGGCGTCTTTCCTGGAACGGTGTATGGCCTTTCTTCCTTTTGTTTTTATGTAAATCTTTTTTGTTTGTATCTGCTAAGACCGGTGATTATGGCGACTTGGCCTGAAGCAAATCAGAAACGTACGCACGTACGGTAAGAGGAGGAAATGAGCTTCTTTGTTAGCTTTGATTTCGATCTGAGAAAGTCAGAACTCTGAACTGGAAAGTGCAATTTCGGGTTTACCTCGGTGTAAGAACCTGTGACTTTTTCCTTTGTTTCTTACCTTTGTAGTATTGCATTCCCAGTTGACTCTATTGTTTTATGCCTTTTGTTTTCTTTGTTTTACGTCACTCATGAGTTTCACAGGTTCTTACACTGAGGATGAGCTGCAATTTCAAGTTTTCCTATTCGGATATCTGACCTCTACGCGATTAGATTTAAGCTTAAATCATCGCTCTTTATCCATAGATATTAAATATCACACATACTCGTACCCTTTTAATAAACATATCTGCCAAAGGGAAATACGGGCCATGGATCTTTTTTGTTAAATAATGACCGGAGAGCATTCTATATTGCACCTTTAAAAGCCTACTATTAACTTTCAAGAGGCGAGATGCATGTAGGGTGCTTACCATTTGTAGGAAAAAACTGGTTGGTGTGACTGTTACATAATGGTAAGTGATTTTCCAAATTTACCGACCAACCAATGAGATTGCACTTACCATGTAAATATCCCTTTTTCCTAGGCTGGCACCCGAGCTGTTAACTCAATTTAGCGATTTGAATTTTTCTAAATTCAAATGGTACGGAAATTTCCAACATTCCGTTCTAAAACGGGAAAATAGGACTACAGTCTGGAGGAAGTCCACAATTTCCAAATGAATTTTCCGGAAATTGTCAGATCCATTTGACTTTCAACTGAAATTTCCTGATTTTTTTGGCTATATGGTAAGCACCTCTAGTAACTGGAAGGCTGCCTGGTATACATTGGAGCATTACAAAAATTCCATCTCCTGCACCTGGAAAGAAAAGAAAGAAAAAAAATACAGTAAAAATTGAGATAAGTTACAGTATGTGTATATGTTGTGGTTTAAATTTTTCTTTGGTTTAAAAATTTTCAAACCAGTTTGATTTTGATTTTTCTTTGTCTCAGATTCATTATCATAATGTGACACAAAAGAAAACAAAAATTGAACTGGTTTAAAAAAATTTAAACCAAAGAAAAATTTGAACCACAACATATATACTGACCCATGAAAATAAGTGAAACCTTGCATGGTATATTGTGATTAAAAAAGCATTTTTTTGTTTATAGAAATGCAACACTGGAGCTAATGTCAGACAACAGAGATAGGATTTCCAGAAGTGGGCAATCAAACATCAAACAAACAGTTTTTGACAATTTAGCACTCTCTGTGGAACATGGGCAGTCATTGAGTGAGGTCTCATCATTCACAGAATCAATACGCAGTCACCACGATGGACTACAGGTTTCTCTAGTCTCTCGTTCATCTGCAGCGGAAGTAAGTTTTGACATGTGCGGTGGAATCCCGATTTTTCGAACCCTCAATTTTTTAATCTCCCAGTTATTTGAACCAAAACTTGTTTTCCTTGGATTTGATTTCAGTGGATTCCACCTTCCATTTTTCAAACTCCAGATTTTTCGAACCAATTTCCGTTTCCCTTGGAGGTTAAAAAAATTGGGATTTTACTGTGGTTGATTTTAAGATGAACACTTTCAGTGGAGCTGGGAAGCTGTCTGTCAGCAAAAATCACCACCTACGTGTACACACGTCATGTGGACTGGCTATTGCTTGGCAGTTCTTTAGGGCAGATGGTGTATCAAAAAGTATTTAGGTTAAAATTATTTCAAACTAGGTTAATTTTTATTTTCCTTTGTTCCAGATTCATTAACATAATCTCAGACAAAAGAAAATAATAATTAACCTAGGGCGCTTACCATTTGTCAGAACTGGCCGGCCAGACCGGTCTGTTTGTAACTAGAATGCATCTTTTTGAAGACTTGTTCCTACAACTCCATCAAAAGGATGCATACCATTTCCAAATTTGCAGGCTGGCCGACCAGTTCTGGCAAATAATGGAATAACATTTACGAATTGAGCGGTCTGACCGGGCAGTTCTTACAAATGGTAAGCGCCCCTAGTTTAAAATAACTTTCAACCTAAAATAATTTTAACCTACAACATATACTTCAAATGTTTCTGACAACCCTGTGCATTGTTTAGACAGTTTAGTTTCAGAAAAACAAGTGACTGAAGTTTGGTAGATAATCAACTGTAGATGTCTGTCTTAGAGGAATGTCTGTTTAGTGAGAAAAAGAATGAATCAATCTGTTGTAGTTGTTGTGGTTCAATTTTATCCTTGTTCAATTTTTTTTCCTTTGTTCTTTTCTATTGATAATGAATATAAAACTAAGGAAAATGAAAATTGAACCAAGGATAAAATTGAACCACTTCATATACATGTACATGTGACTGTCTCTGACCAGCCACACTATCCAGGCCACTGCAGTTGTTATGGAAGGTTACTTGTGCCACCTTCTCATTGTGTTTTTTTTTTTGCAGTCCCATTGCTTTAGTAGAAGAGATAGCTGTGTGACAGTTGGCTGCATTAGTATATTTGTTACATTTCTTCTTCTTGTCATTGGTACAATCCTGGTAGCAATCTATAAGAAGAAAAATGATCATAAAAGTATGTAGAAGTAAAAATATTAACATTTTTTTATTGTGTGCATATTAGAAAATCAACTTGTTGTTGGGAATCGGAGGGGTATAGCACCCAGGCCACCCCTTCTTGAGGACTTCACCTAGTGGGGTGCTTACGGCCACACCCATTAATTCCTGTGTTACCAACATAGTGTCACAACTCCATGTTGACTGGAAAGCACCATCACCAAACTTGATGCCTCTGTCCTGGAGTCTTTACACTGATCACCATTGTTGTTGCACACAAACTCAAACAAACTTCCCTTCTGCGACTACACCTCACAAGAGAAGACTTTTCTGTGAGACTGTTTGATTTTTAATTTTTTATTTTATGAGTGGCCATGTTGTATCAGATTTACCAGTTAGGAGAAACTGATTTATCACGTGAAAAAGTGTTAAGTTTAACGCTGTAAAAAGTGTTAAAAATGAAACTAGACGTTTCGGCAATGCTGCCTTCATCAGTAGTAAAAATGTGTTCGTTGCTAACGTGTGCGAAAATTCAAAAAATTCAAATTCACGCGCGCCGAAGAAAAGCGCGCGCAAGGCTAGCATACGAGTTAATTATGAAAAGCCAAAGTCTTGGTTCAAACCACTCGGCACCAAAGTCTTGTAATTGAAAATGAACCACATTTCTTCGCGTCTTCTCCTGATCTGGTCACCTAGATTCGCTTTAATCACCGCTACCATCATGTCGCTGAGGTTGTGGTTTGGTCTCGTAAAAATATTCAGGCACTGGCAGCGCAACTTTCTTTTTGATCACATCCAATCGGTGTTCACGGAAGCGGTCTCCAAGACGACGGCCCGTCTCGCCAATGTAGACAATTGCAGGGCATTTACGGCATGAAAGCATGAAATGCAGTAGACCAATTGGCTTGTGATGCACGTATAATGTCCCAAGATCTTGATGTGTCCATTTGTAGTTCTTATACTGTCACTGGAATTGATAAAAGGACAGGTACGGCAGTCACGTCAGTTGCATGGAAACGTACCCGCCTGACGTTGGAGATCTGACGGCAAACTGCTATGGACTAGCAAATCTTTTAGATTCTTTGCGCGTCGGAAAGCTTTTAGCAGCGGCTTGTTGAAAATAGCACTCGTGGTGTTGTCATCGCGTAAGATGGAATAGTTTCGCAGAAGGATGTTACAAACGTCGACGTTTTTGGGGTGGTATGTGATGACCAGAGGTGGGCGGTCGATGGCAGTGTCATTTCCGGGAGTGATGTCAGGTAGATTGTCTCTTCGTTTTGCTTCCGCTTGGACGCGTGCTCTTGTTATGAGGTCATGAGGATAGCCACGTGCCGCAAAATATGTCTCCATAGTTGTTGCTTTATTGTGAAAATCATTGTCGTCACTGCAGATCTTTCGCAGCCGTAGAAACTGACTGTATGGAATGGATGATTTACACTTTGATGGATGCGACGAGCTGAAGTCAAGATAAGAATGACTATCAGTGTCTTTGTTGTAAACAGATGTTGATATGCGGTTGTCGCGGGGGATCATATAGATGTCCAGGAACGGGAGTTTATCAGCTGAGATAGACCATGCGTAGTCAATCTTGGGATGGTAATTAGAGGCAAACTCGAGAAACTGCTGTAATTCCTGTTCACTGCACGATGTTGCGCCTGCCACATCATCCATGAACCGCTTGTACAGTTCTGGTTTCACGTCAGGGTACTCTGCTAACATCTTCTCCTCGACGTAGCCAACAAAGAGACATGCGTAATTTGGCCCTAATCTGCTTCCCATTGCTACACCACCCACTTGTTTGTAGTAGTCTCCGTTAAACTCGAAAGAGTTTAGGGTGAGTACCAATTCAGCCATTCGAACAAGAGTGTCCGTTGGGGTTCTTTGATTTCTCTCTTGTCTAGAAAATATTTCAGAGCCAACAGACCTTCGTCATTTGGAATGATCGTGTACAACGATTTTATGTCCATAGTAAATACCAATCGGTGCTGCCCATTGTCACTGAACCGAAACGAATCTAGTATTTGCAACATGTGGGTGGTGTCTTTTACGTAGCTAGCCAATTGGCGTACAAATGGTGCCGTTAACTTGTCGAGATAACAAGCTAAATTCTCTGTAGGACATGCGCAAGCGGAAACAATTGGCCTACCTGGATTCCCAGGCTTGTGTATCTTGGGTAGTAAATAAAATTTCGAAGTACGCGCATGTTCTACAAGAAGGTTAGTGGCTGATGGAGGGAGTTCCTCGGCCTCTATAGCCTGTTGAACAAAAGAACGCACTAAATCTTGATGTTGTTGTGTTGCGTCATCAGGAATTCGCTGGTAAAAATTACCGTCCGACAGTTGTCTGTAGGCCTCAGCTAGGTAAAGATCTTTTCTCCAGACGACAAATGCTCCTCCTTTATCTGCCGCTCTGAACACAACATCAGTTCGTTTCCTCAGTCTCCGTAAGGCTTCTTGTTCTCCCCTGGTGAGGTTGTGCGGTGTAGCCTTACTCTTGAAGTCTAGATGGTTGACTTCTCTCCGGCATTTGTCAATATAATGATCTAGGGCTGAGAATTTACCAGGTGGAGGGGTCCACTTACTACGCTTGGGTTTTAAGGATTCAAAAATATCATGGTCGGGCGTACTCGAGTGGTCAGTTGCGGAAGCAGAAATACCATTACGATTGGAAGAAGATTCGTCATCAGGGGTATTAGAATTATCGTTAGTGATTTCACTGACGCGGTCATCACTTCCACCCTGTTCTCTGGATGAGTCTTCACTGAAATGAGCTTTAAGGCGGAGGCGTCTGAAAAATTTCTCGTTGTCTTCCTTAGTCGTGAATTCATCCGTGGTTGGTGTTGTGGGTACAAAATTCACGCCCTTTGCTAGTAGAGATTTCTCATCATCGTCCAATGGAAGATTGTCAGGTATTGTAACTACTGATTTGTCTATGTTCTGGTTGATTTCTGGAGGGTTGGCTTCAACGGTTTGGGTGTTAGAGGCGTGATGAGCCGGTTGAGCTGTGGCCAAACGCGAGAACTTGTCCTCTTTTATTGCACATAATTGTTCATATAATCGCCTGTTAAGTCTATGAATCAAATATGTTGAACGCTAGAATGTTGTTGCATCACAGACTGAATTTAACTCATTTCGGCAGTTCTGAATATCAACAGTCAGATCGTCGCAAAGAAGATGAGAAGAAGAGAAGAAGATCGAGAAGAAGATCGAGAAGAAGATTGAGGAGAAGATGTTAGCAGAGTACCCTGACGTGAAACCAGAACTGTACAAGCGGTTCATGGATGATGTGGCAGGCGCAACATCGTGCAGTGAACAGGAATTACAGCAGTTTCTCGAGTTTGCCTCTAATTACCATCCCAAGATTGACTACGCATGGTCTATCTCAGCTGATAAACTCCCGTTCCTGGACATCTATATGATCCCCCGCGACAACCGCATATCAACATCTGTTTACTACAAAGACACTGATAGTCATTCAAATCTTGACTTCAGCTCGTCGCATCCATCAAAGTGTAAATCATCCATTCCATACAGTCAGTTTTTACGGCTGCGAAAGATCTGCAGTGACGACAATGATTTTCACAATAAAGCAACAACTATGGAGACATATTTTGCGGCACGTGGCTATCCTCGTGACCTCATAACAAGAGCACGCGTCCAAGCGGAAGCAAAACGAAGAGACAATCTACTTGACATCACTCCCGGAAATGACACTGCCGTCGACCGCCCACCTCTGGTCATCACATACCACCCCAAAAACGTTGACGTTTGTAACATCCTTCTGCGAAACTATTCCATCTTACGCGATGACAACACCACGAGTGCTATTTTCAACAAGCCGCCGCTTAAAGCTTTCCGACGCGCAAAGAATCTAAAAGATTTGCTAGTCCATAGCAGTTTGCCGTCAGATCTCCAACGTCAGGCGGGTACGTTTCCATGCAACTGACGTGACTGCCGTACCTGTCCTTTTATCAATTCCAGTGACAGTATTAGAACTACAAATGGACACATCAAGATCTCGGGACATTATACGTGCATCACAAGCCAATTGGTCTACTGCATTTCATGCCGTAAATGGCCTGCAAATGTCTACATTGGCGAGACGGGCCGTCGTCTTGGAGACCGCTTCCGTGAACACCGATTGGATGTGATCAAAATGAAAGTTGCGCTGCCAGTGCCTGAACATTTTACGAGACCAAACCACAACCTCAGCGACATGATGGTAGCGGTGATTAAAGCGAATCTAGGTGACCAGATCAGGAGAAGACGTGAAGAAATGCGGTTCATTTTCAATTACAAGACTTTGGTGCCGAGTGGTTTGAACCAAGACTTTGGGTTTTCATAATTAACTCGTATGCTAGCCTTGCGCGCGCTTTTCTTCGGCGCGCGTGAATTTGAATTTTTTGAATTTTCGCACACGTTAGCAACGAACACATTTTTACTACTGATGAAGGCAGCATTGCCGAAACGTCTAGTTTCATTTTTAACACTTTTTACAGCGTTAAACTTAACACTTTTTCACGTAACTACAATTAACGCTGCGCAGGATACATATTTATTTATCGAAACTGATTTATCAACTTGTAAAATAATTTCCAGTAATTAAAAATAAAAGTTAATTATAAAAATAATAAAAAAATTAATAAAAATTAATGAAAATTAATGAGCTCTTAAGAAGTTTCACATAATTCATAACTGTGCAAACTGTCATCAAGTTTTGTTTTTCTCTGTAGCTGTAATAATAGCCTATGAGTTGCTGAGGGCAGCAGGACTGTTTGGATTTACAGGTATTAACAAAATGTCGATAATGTAGATGGTTTTTCGTAATCACTACAATAGGAAATGGTTGTACCTGAACTGTGAAACCCTCTCCTGAACAATTTGAAAATTGCTACTTCTTTGCCATCTTTTAAAACAGCACTTAAAAGACATTTTTATTCAGGAAAGTTTTTAAGTCATGATTTAACAATTTTATTTGTTTAGTTTTTATATGTATAATCTCATAGTTTTCTATTTTTCTGATGTTGTAAGCACATTGAGTTTTTTTAAATGCGATTATAAAAACACTGTTATTATCATTGTTATTTGTTATAGAATAGTTATAAAGTCATAAGAGGATGGTTGTCAACCTTTTTTTTATTTGTCTGTATTTTGGTTATTTAGGTGGAGTGACAAACTGGCTGGGAATTAAGCTGATATTCAATAGGATTCCAGGCATGTTTTTCAGGTATGTTATGTTCAGTTGATTTTACCAAGAGTAGAAATCTTGACAATCTCTTCAGTTGTTCAAGTGTGCTCTAAGTGTCTGCTAACAGGAGGTTAAAATTGTCCTGTTTGTCTGTTGAACCTTACATAATGTATGTTCAGGGTTGAACACCATTAAGAAAATCTTGTAATCAAAACTTCCTTGCATAGGACGAGTTAATGTGATTGTGTTTACTAAGCATTTTAGAGTGTAAATACGTACCAAAGTGAATGCAAGTATGACACATCATTACATTATTTTGTATTTTTATTTCTCTTTTACAGTGGAGCTATAACCAAGCAATTTACAGTTGCTAAGAAATTCGTGGCCCATTTTGTTCTGGAATCATTTTTCAATCCATCGCAGTTGAAGAGATATTTAAATGACAAGACACAGAATTATTTGACTGCAGAGAATATCGGTATTTATTTTTTATATAAAGATTGTTTTACAATTATGAGAGTTATTGCTTTCTTATAATGTTGAAAAATACTCTGATTTTCTTTTGCTTTAAAAAGGGAATTTAACAGGAATTTTGCTTCTTATTCCTAGAAGAACAGCAAGAGAAAGATATAACCCCAGAAGGGGGGTGGGGGGCGGGGCAGTGGGAAATATATGTAAATGTATTAAATGTATTGATAATCAAATAAAGAGTAGTTTTGTTAACACGTGACAAAAAATTTTGTTTTGCTTTGTTAAACAGATAATCAGCTAGAGGAACTTCTCAATTCTGCGAGTGCAGAAACCATAATAAATGAGCAATTAGATGTCTTTATGGGCACATCAGAAGGTTATACATTTTTCGTTCCTTCCTTTGTTCAGCCATTTGTTTGTTTATTCATCTGTTTGTTTGCTTGTTTGTTTGTTTATTAGTTCGTTTGCTCGTTAGTTATTTATTTCTCTTCTGCACTGTATTTGTACACAGTGCTGTGTAAATTCAGTGGCTGATTCAGGTCTGCCACTTGCTTTTTAAAGTTGCCGAGGAAATGAAAAAAGTAGCCGAGAAAAACACTTCTTATTCTATAATAAATTAGTGTTATTGCCTTGTTGGTCTATAAAAAGTACCCTGAGCTCAGAAGTGTAGTAATGACCGCCCTACTGATTTTTGCAATGTTCAGTGAAAACAACCACTGAACTGTTCAATGAACTTTTAACAAGAGAAATTGAGCAATAACAAAAAAGTCATACACTAGGGTGCTAAATCAAGTCATTACTGTCAGTAAATTGACCAGCCTTTCAAATGAGTATCTATGGTAATTTAATGATTGCTTTGGTTTTGCATTGGTCTACACTTTATAATTGGCTAAACAAATCTTGCACCACATTATCAACCAATCAGAAATAAAACCAATCATGACATGCCTGCACACGTTTCCTGCACTTGGCGCAGGTTACATGTATTTGCTTTGCCTTCTGATTGGTTCCTTGGATTATCTGCCTCTGTTGTGATTGGTCAGAGTACATTAGAGTTTCAATTGAGTGTCAAAAGTAACTTCGTATTTGCTTTGGTTTTGCATTGCTACGCTTTGTGATTGGCTAAAACATCTTGCGCCATTTACTCAACCATCCAGAAGTAAAACCAAAACCAATCGTGATTTGCTCGCACGCGTTTTCCTGCTACATGTATTTGCTTCAAGTTCTGATTGGTTCATCGGATTGTCTGCGAGTTCTGTGATTGGCCAGAGTAATTACTCAATTGAAAACCGCTCTATTACTTTCGTTTTGGTTTAATGACACTCAACTAGGTATTTTGCTCCACCGATGCCCCAACCCCTGTCTCACTCCCCACCCTCCCCTCCCTCCATTGCAGTCTCCATGGGTACGGCAGGTGACCATTACATTACATTACAATGCTTCAACTTATTCAGTGCCTCACATGTTCATGTGACGAGCTAAAAAGGTTACAGTATCCATTTTTTTAAGTTTTATGTAGTCAACAACAACAACAAGAGGATCAATTTCTTATCATTATACCTGACTATGCTTATTATGACTTTCATTTTTGTAGGCCTCAGACTGCAAATGCTTGGCATGACCAAAGCTAAACTGAAGCCTCTTGTGAAACCACACTTAATGAGTATGAAAACTTCCATTGTGCCTTTGGTAAGACACAATTCTCTTTGTATATCTTATAAACTCAGTGGATAAAACCAAATTTTTAATGTCACAACTACATATTTTGCTGGCCTTCCCTGCGTTCAAAGATGGATTTCCCATGGGCACACATATCATTGTATGCTTGGCATTCACAGCTTTTGCCTTTTTATACCATTCCTTGATTTGCGCAATTCACTTGATGCTACTTGGTTGTCAAGGATAATGATTGTTAACAAATTGGTTTATTATTTATAGTATTCCACTGATAAAGTGGAAAACTAAAAAGTTTAAGACTCCAAAATCGCTCTTTTATTAAGAAGTTGCACTCCAAAGTAATTTACTAATCGCGTTCAAAGAACGCAATCCCAATTTCATGTTGGTTGTTCCTGTGGTTTATGTGCAGTAAAATTTGAGATTTTTTGGTGGCCGGTCTTCCAAATGGCCACCCCTATTGGTTTTTTTCAGGGACTCATTTCCGTCGGAAATTCCTTCAAACACGTCTCCATAATCTGTGATTACTGCTAGTATTTTATGTGCTTATTTATGTTCCACAGTTGCTCTCATCTGCAGAGTCAGTGGAATTACTGAATGCAGACCATCTTAGAGAACAAGTATGTTATATAATGTTTTTATTGTTTTCTTTTTAACTTGTTGTTGTTGTTGTTTTCGTTTTTGAGCACAATTTAACATCATACAATGTAATCTATGAACTTATCTAACAAAAAACTCCTACAAACAGCACTTAAAACTGATGAGACATTTTGTGATGCCCCATTCCCCTTTTGTAACCCCCTGAAAAGAAAACACGAGGCTTTGGACTAGACTAATTCCAGACTCCTGGAATTACCAACGTGAGCAAATGCCTGACATTGCCTTGTGCCAGGGGATGAGCGCTGCTGGAAATGTTTGATACATTTCCGTGGTTTTGGAATAGACTAAAACTAATCACTGAGTTACAGTACAATGTATGTGTGTGCATGTTATCATGTCAGGGCTATGCTCTAGCAGTGCCCGAGTGCCACAGGTGATTATTTTTTGTCTTTGGGCGCCGACAAGAAAAACTAAGTTTTTGCACACAGCTTAACTGCTGGGCACCCTAAACTCGTTTGACCTCTTAGAGCACAGCCTTGAATCACCCTGCGAGCAGGACCTCTTTAAACTACTGAGAACAAGAAAACTAAAAGAAAGGCTCTGCTAGCAGGGTGAGCCTTGAATATGCCTGTTTTTTTTTCCTTTCCATCTGGTAGATTGTGGATTTAATTTTAACAAGGACGCATGAACTGTCGGCACCGCAGGTCAAACATGTAAGTACTATAGAGCGCCTGTCCGTAAAAATCAGACAAATTTGGAATTTTTTGGCAAGTAATAAAAATTCAATTTCTTTCATATTTTAAAGTTAGATAGATTAAGGTATAACAAAAATCACTTGATACTTTTTTCGGCCAAATATCTTTTTATTTAAAAGAAAATTCAAAAAACGAAAGTCCGTTAAAATCGCCATTTAAGGCGGAAAATTATTGCACAACTTTGACAGTCTCGCTTGCAAAAACAAGTAACGCTACAGCATTTAAAACATGAAAATCATATTTTGCAATCTTTAATTATCTAGTAGAGTGATTTAGGGAATTATTTTGTTGTTCTTTGCTTGCAAAATAATTTTATTTCGAAGACATATATTTTACTTCTTTAAAAGTACCTCGTAAACAAAACAACTTTTCACCATGTGCTAAACCTTCAAACGGATTAAGTTTCTGTTGGTTAATTCGTATAAAGATGATCTCAAGATTGTCGTAAAAATTTCTTTGGGCAAATAATTTAGAGCGACGCGAGAGCATTTCATAGTTCGTTAAAATTAGAGTTATTTGACCTTACGAGGTCAACAATCAATTTGCGGGTCACACAAACATTTCACTTTCCACTACATGTCTTAACACAAATAAGGTTAAAGTAGCCACATAGAAAAAATGTTTTGAAATTTTCTTTCCTTATTTGTTGTAGAAGACTTATCCAGAGATCATTTTCTTGCATTTTTTTCACGGTTCATCGTATGTCCTTTAGTCTTGTTTACAACGTCCGATAAACGTCGGACGACAACAACGTAATATTAAACGGTCGGGTCAGCCAATCCTTGTTAAGCTTTCGACACTTTTCAGTATCACGGCATCTATTCAAAGGGCTAAGTATCTTTTGGAGCGTTCCTCGGTTTTGTAGTGCGCTAAAAGATTTGAAATGTTACTTTGAAGTACAAACAAAACATGTCGGACGTTTGCTTTCAGTCTTTTTTCAGTTATGTCACGCAATGCAGTTTTGTTTGCATTTAAGGGGGTAGGGGTGCGGATAAAGCAATTAATTGAAACACTTTTGCAAGTAAAAAACAGTAACTGTTTAGAAATACATTTCAGCACCATTTAGTTTTCTTCTTTAGTCAATATGTTCTAAAATATATTAATTGGTAGCAATAGCCTTTTGCGAGCAACGACTTTTAACTCCTCTCCCCAGTCTTGCTTTCCATATTGGATGCTTTTTTCTCGTTTCCTAAATTCACCTTCTTACCATACGAGTCGAGGTGCTCTACTTGATGGAGCTGCCCCTGAAAGATGGGTATACCAGGGCTTCCTGTGGATAGCATCACGCATGTGATCTCTTTTTCACTATAAATTTCCAGTTGCGGATCCAGCTTGCTCATAAGGAGAGGGGGTGGGACGGGAAGTGAAAATGGTTCTGAAAAAAAGTTCGGTCCCCGAGTCTTTTTCTTCGCCAAAAAAGGGATGGAAAGGGGCCGCTTCCCTAGATCCGCCATTGAACTAAATTCGACAACTTTAGTTTACAACTACTTCCTTTATTTTTTACATTTCTAGTAAACAACGCTGCTCGACATAAAATAAGTTCGATCTCATCTCAGTCAGGTCCGGTAAATTTCAAGACAGACTTGTGATTAGAGATGTCCTTTGTGCGCGAAAGTAAAGGGACAATTTCCGTTCCACGCTTTCGATCGCGAATGTCATAACCACAAACTCCACCAACAAAGGACTTAAACGAACAAGTGCCTTCCATTTTTGTGTAATACCTGGAACTGAACTCGAATCTTTGATGTACAAAAACATGCACTTTAGCGCCGCCTTCAAGTAAACAAATGCACTATAGGTACGTAATTAGCAAAACCAGGTAGTGTTTACTTTTTTGTCAACTGCATTATTTAAACAGCATTTATTTTTCTTCTCGACAATTGCCAGACGTTGTATCTGCCTTAAACAATGAAGTGACCAGATTGACTGGCAAGAAGCCTGCGCAAGCAATCAAAAAGAAAGCCGTTTCATCCAAGCCCTCTACCCCCTATTCGAGACCAGTGGGAGTCAACGAAAAGAAACTCCCTCCCCGGGTGAGCGTGAGATATTTGTATCAGCCTGGCGAGCTGGAGGGTGGTGGTAGGCGGGCGACCGATCCAATCTGGTCTTTAAAGGTCTACAACATTGAAAAGGTTTTTACCAAACCAAACGAGCCGGTCGTGTATTACCTTTTCGATGGACCCAAGCGTGGCTTCGTCCGTGAGGAGTTGATGGTTGTGCCGCCAGACACTCAGTTGCCGCCGATATATTTGTGACCATATGCCAGCGTGTGGACTCCATCCTCCTTAATCCAACGCTTTGAGTCAAACGGTGAGAGCGTTGTCTTGTTTAGATGCACGCCGTAGATTTGGTGATCTTCACTTCTAAGCATGTCCATCCCGTGTTTGAAGGCTTCCTTTTTGAAGAGTGCGTCTTTGTAGTTCTGGTGCATTATTTCCTTCTTGGTCACAACCTTGGTCGTGCCCTTTGCTTTTTTGATGTTTTTCTCGTTTCCAAGCAAGATTGAGTACATCTTCGAGCGCAAGCACACAACCTCTGAAATTGGCACGCCGGCGCACTCGTCCTTCATTTTACCGATAACCTTCTTGTTCTCTTGGCTGTGAAGGAAGTGGCCCTTCGGGAAGTCGCTCGTGTCGAAGTCGTCGATGTTGGCCTCCATGTCTTTATACACGTCCTCCGTCTTTATCTCTAGAAGCAGGCTGTCTGTGTCAGTGTAGATGAGCTGGCATTTCGGGTCGTACTTTCGATCTAGATAGAAGTAATAGAAGTCGTACATCAACGTCTTGGAGAGATCCAGCACACACATGCCTGTATAGACCGGCCTATTCATTTTGATCTTCTCCTTTGTGCATCTGGATGCCGGCGAGTGTTTCGCAGAAGATTGCGCTCCTTGCGTAGAGTGGGTTGGCTAGTAGCTTCCTCATCCGATCGGACAAGCCTTACGTCGACACGATTCCTGAGGTTCTTCATCGTCTTGCCGAAGACTGAGTTGTTCATGAGCTTAAAGAAGTTCTTTTCGAAGTCTAATTTGGCCTTCCTTCTGAGCTCGGTGTTCAGTCTGATATAGGGCTCCATCCAATCCTTCTGCTAGAAAGTCAGCGCCTTGTGCACTTTTGTGAGCTTCATTCCGAAACTGAGATACTGCTGGAGATTTCGGTAATGAAGGACCTTTTTTTTCTTGTCTTTTAGCGTGAGGAGCAGCTTGTTTGTCCTGTCCTTCCCAAGGTTCTACTCTCTCGCAAGGGATCTTTGGTATGGCGACATCCACTCGTTTGGAACTTGGGACGCCTCTGGGGCGAAGGGGTAAGAGTTGTGCTTATCGTGGAGCTCTTGGGGGTATTCTAAGTCCACCTCGAGGATACAGCCTTGCTTTCTGTTTGGACCCCACTTCATGATCGACACTTTTCAGTATCACGGCATCTATTCAAAGGGCTAAGTATCTTTTGGAGCGTTCCTCGGTTTTGTAGTGCGCTAAAAGATTTGAAATGTTACCTTGAAGTACAAACAAAACATGTCGGACGTTTGCTTTCAGTCTTTTTTCAGTTATGTCACGCAATGCAGTTTTGTTTGCATTTAAGGGGGTAGGGGTGCGGATAAGGCAATTAATTGAAACACTTTTGCAAGTAAAAAACAGTAACTGTTTAGAAATACATTTCAGCACCATTTAGTTTTCTTCTTTAGTCAATATGTTCTAAAATATATTAATTGGTAGCAATAGCCTTTTGCGAGCAACGACTTTTAACTCCTCTCCCCAGTCTTGCTTTCCATATTGGATGCTTTTTTCTCGTTTCCTAAATTTACCTTCTTACCATACGAGTAGAGGTGCTCTACTTGATGGAGCTGCCCCTGAAAGATGGGTATACCAGGGCTTCCTGTGGATAGCATCACGCATGTGATCTCTTTTTCACTATAAATTTCCAGTTGCGGATCCAGCTCGCTCATAAGGAGAGGGGGTGGGACGGGAAGTGAAAATGGTTCTGAAAAAAAGTTCGGTCCCCGAGTCTTTTCCTTCGCCAAAAAAGGGATGGAAAGGGGCCGCTTCCCTAGATCCGCCATTGAACTAAATTCGACAACTTTAGTTTACAACTACTTCCTTTATTTTTTACATTTCTAGTAAACAACGCTGCTCGACATAAAATAAGTTCGATCTCATCTCAGTCAGGTCCGGTAAATTTCAAGACAGACTTGTGATTAGAGATGTCCTTTGTGCGCGAAAGTAAAGGGACAATTTCCGTTCCACGCTTTCGATCGCGAATGTCATAACCACAAACTCCACCAACAAAGGACTTAAACGAACAAGTGCCTTCCATTTTTGTGTAATACCTGGAACTGAACTCGAATCTTTGATGTACAAAAACATGCACTTTAGCGCCGCCTTCAAGTAAACAAATGCACTATAGGTACGTAATTAGCAAAACCAGGTAGTGTTTACTTTTTTGTCAACTGCATTATTTAAACAGCATTTATTTTTCTTCTCGACAATTGGCGATTGCTGTATTGAACTTAGTAAATTCTTCAATTTTTAGATATTCTCTCGTTATCAACATTAAAATCTGAACGGGTTTCTAATTATTTTGCTACTGCCAAAAAAATACTTTGATTTACTTAATTTGTAACACCGACAATGGATTAGCCAAATATTAGTCCCATTGAGTCAAATTTTAAATTAAAGAAAATGCAAAAAATGGTTCTGAATTAAGGCATGACATGAATTTGAAGTAAGGCAGGGAGAAGCCCCCCACCCCACCCGCCACATCTATGGTACATATCATCGACGGAAAATTCACGAGCGAGGTAAACGGTCCCACGAACCACAGGTAACCCAAACTCACAGTAAGATTATTGACAAGTAGAAAACAGCCAAATAAGTGCTCTTTTGAGGCTCTCCCTCGGTCAGTTAAGAAACAAAGAAAACATCAGTTGCGGTGTGTAACGTTTGACAAACGTTTACATCACTAGTTGCACAGTACAAATTGATATATTTTGGGGGCCGTGCATGTGGCGAATATTAGACTGAATTTTCCTTTTTCGCATAATGTTTCATGAAGACAGTATCCTTCTGATAAAAAGAAAAAAACAATACGAAAAAAGGACAGAAATAGCTAAATACCACAGTGACCTTAATCAGGAAAAAAGCTAGTGATGTCATTTGCATTTCACACATTTTGTTGTTACTTTATACTGTGCAACGGCGAATGAATAATCTTTCCGAAGTAGAGCAATAGAGAATGAAGGCGCTTAAATGTGCTAACGTAACTGAAAATACTTTGTATTTTTTTTTCTCCGCTGCAAGAGTTTCAGACATAGATTCGCTGTTTTCCAGCTCTTCAGCCCTACCCCTACCCTGCTAAAATGCCGAAGAACAGCTGCATTGCATGACGACTCTAAATAACTGCCGTCACGATCACGGCTTAAACGGCCCGACATGTTTGTTCATTCAGTACTTCTCAAGCAGTGATTAGATTTATCTATCCGTTAACTTCAAACCGAAGAACATTCGACAGATGCTATTGCCTTTAAATAAGATGTCATAATGCTGAAATGTGTCGAAAGTTTAACAGAGGTTTGCGTGCGACCTTGCATGGTAGTCCGCGGTCGACGTGCATCGGACGTTATAAATTAAAAATACGATGAACAATGAAGGGATTTATACACAAAAATGATCTCTGAATCTGTCTTCTACCGCAAATGAGGTAAGGAAATTTCAATGTTTTTCAATGTTGCTATTTTTTAATTTCATAATGGGTTAACACAGAAGCAGAAGTTAGAATATTTGTGTGACCCGCAAATTGATTGTTGACCTCTAAGGTCAAATAATTCTATTTTCAACGAACTTTGAAATGCTCTCGCGTCGTTCTGAATCATTTGCCCAAGGAAATTTTTACGGCAATCTTGACATCATCTTTATAAAAATTAACCAACAGAAGCTTAATCCGTTTGAAGGTTTAGCACATGGTGAAAAATTGTTTTGTTTACGAGGTACTTTTAAAGGAGTAAAATGTATGTCTTCGAAATAAAAATATTTTGCACGCAAAGAACAACAAAATAATTCCCTAAATCACTCTACTAGATACCTAAAGATTGAAAAATATGATTTTCATGTTTTAAATGCTGTAGCATTACTTGTTTTTGCAAGCGAGACTGTCAAAATTATGCAATAATTTTCCGCCTTAAATGGCGATTTTACTGACGGAATTTCATTTTCTGCATTTTTCTTTAAAATAAAAAGATATTTGGCCGTAAAAGGTATGTAGTGATTTTTGTTATACCTTAATCTATCTAGCGTTAAAATATCAAAAGAATCCAATTTTATCACTTGCCGCGATATGTTTGATTTTTACAGACAGGCGTTCTATAAACAAGTCTTAACTGCTGTTGAGTGGCCAGGATTTTTGACAGTGTCTCATTTATAAACTTTGAATTAGGGAAACATACTTTTTATACAGAATCTCAGAATTGACTGAAAAGCTATCGTAGCAAAATTTGGTGTGCTTTTACAGCCTTGTATAGATTTCAGCCTGCGTTTAATTTCTCTACCTCATTATCGTGTTACTCCTTATTTGTATATTTAATTGTCACGTGACTTTCCTTACTCTTCGTGGTCACTCTTACGCGACTCTCCTAAATTATAAGTAGCTTATCCCATCCTCACGTGACGCGCCTTATTTGTATATTTTATTCTCACTTGACTCACCTTTTATGTCTAGCCCCTATTTACGTGACTCTCCTTATATACACAGCTGGTCAAAGATGCAGTGTACAGACATCTAAGCTGGATTGTTCTCTGGGGGAGTGTGTTAGGAGCAATTGTCGGCTCCCTTGCTGAACTCGCCTCTGTATACATCAAAGGCACTTGATTTCACCTAAAGAAACGTGACTTGCCTAGAATCAGACTGCATGGTGGTCCGAGATGTATCATAGAGGCTCCGCTTCATTGAAGGTCCGTGATTTAAATTGAGCAATAGAAATGGAGATTTTTGGTTTATTGCAACGATATGTTCAAGAAATAGCCTGCGAGACAGTACGGATTTTGCGTGAGTTGGGTGTAATAACGGAGGGTGGAGGTTTTCGCGCGAATTTTGGGGCTTCCTACCTGTCAACGCGATTCCAAGACTAAAAATAACAGCTGTTTTGCAGTCTGTTCATGCACAATATGAGCTTCTGGTTCATAGAATAGCTTCATCGAGTTTTTTGTAAATAACAAGAGGATAAATTGTTATTGCTCGGTGCTATCTAGGTGTTCCTTAACACAAGAACAGAAACAAAACACAGAATAAAATCAGAAAATCAAAATGAATGTTGCGATACACCAGGACAGAATTTATTGTCCATGTGATCGACTGCTGTGCATCAGTCTCCGTGTTGTGGCGGTTAATTAATAACTCTCGTTATGACGAAAATATTTTATATATTTTTATAATATAATAGCTGATAACAAAGTGTCTTTTGCCATGCCGCTTAACAATTTAAAGAGACTGGATTTTCAAAACGGCGCTTTAGCCTTTTTTGAGAGAACATCTACTGTGTATTTTTTGTACTAGTCGTCTGTAGTAACTGACAGGTTTACAGCATTCTATTATGGAGCGGTGTTTCATTGAGTGTCCAAAGTAATTTCGCAATTACTTTGGACTTTGGTTTTGCATTGCTACCCTTTGTGATTGGCTAAAAATATCTCGCGCCTCTTTATCGACCAATCATGACTTGCTCGCACGCCTTTTCCCGCGCTTGGCGCCGGCTACATGTATTTGCATCGAGTTCTGATTGGTTCATTGGATTGTCTTTCCCTACTGTGATTGGCCAGAGTGATTGTAAACTTTTGTTTGGTTTTACGACACCCAATTGAACACCGCTCTATAATCTTTAACGAATCAGAGTAGCCTGCATAACAGGCGTTATTGGGGGCGCTCAAGCGGGTTTTGGGGCGAGAGCGCGAAGCGCGAGACACGATCGCGAAGCGCGCTTTTTTCTTTTCTCTCCCCGTGCGTGTCTCGCGGTTCGCGCTCTCGCCCAAAACCCGCTTGAGCGCCCCAATAACGCTTGTTATGCAGGCTAAATCACAGCGATTTCTTGTACTGAGAAAATTTTCATCTCTATGGTAATGAAAATATATTTTCACATGCATGTGAAAACATTAATGGCGACACATTCACTAACGCTGTTGTCCTAATTAAATGTTGAACCAAATAAATGTTTTTGGTTTATATTCAATACATATTCATATCCTTCTCAGGAATCTTTTCGAAACGTTCTTATGACCTACTGGACAATTTTTGATTCGAAAATCTTCGGAAGTTATCTGAAAATGGTTGGAAGCCTACCAGGAAACCAACATAAGTTCGTTTGTGCCTAGAATAAGTTTCCTGAAGGTATTGTCAATTGACAAGATGGCCGGGGTGGAACAACCGCGAATTTCATAAAAGAAATACCAGCGGGAATGAACCGTTTCACAATTTGCCTCATCAGGTATAGAATATTATGGCCTTTTTTCTTCATCACTAATAGTGCAAGTCTTTGCTTAGGCAGATGTGGACTTATTGCATTGAGTTTCAAGCTAGGCAGAAAAAATAGTGACTGGTTGTTGTATCAGAGAAAGCTACAGGTTGCCTTGTAAACGCGAAACAGCAATGATGATAACAGTGTTTGAAAACTTGTTTGTCAACACCTTTTTCGTGTTCCTAATTGCCGAATAATTCAATACACATAGATTTTTGTTCGCAACAGAGGCATTTTTCGAAATCCCTTCTCTTCTCAGGTATTTGCAGCAGGAAGCGACAAAGAATTTTAGCACCCCTGGGAAGATAGTTTACTTTTCAGCTAAGCAAAGAACTTTGTTACGGGTTGTTGTATAGAAAAAGCCACAAGTGACCTTGCCTTGTAAACGCTTGAGAGGCAAACTAACAATTCTGTCTAAAAACGTGTTTCGCCACGCCTATATTGTGTATCTACATGTATTTCCTGAATAATTCAACACTATAGAATTGTGGCGCGTACTGAATAAAGCCGTTTTAAGCTGTGCGGCATATCAAGTTAGTTTTTTTCTCAGGTAGCAAAAAGCCACTAAAGCCGGTATAAATAATACTCCCGACCGCGTGGGGCACTCATATTTTTCTTGAAGCTTCAACTAGTTGTTGTAAAGAAAACGCCACAGCAGGTTTCCTCGCCTTGTTAACGCTTGTGTTAAACAATGTGACATTATAATTATGTTTGAAAACCTGATAACTAACACCTTTGTCGTGTTCCTATTCGTTAAATAATTCAACGCTTTAGAGGTCGATTTAGCTCGCATCGTGAACGTTTTTTTCTCAACCAAGTGTCCATCAGAATGGCTTTTATACCTGGAATGTGTAGGGCAAAACAGCTAAAAGTATCACATCTCTTTGATGGAATTCGTAATGTATTCTTCATGCTAATCATAGAAATGTCTAACTGGTTGTTGTAAGGAAAAAGCCACAGGTTTCCTTGCCTTATAATGGTTGTGTCAAACACTGATTGCAGTGGCTTTCGATGTTTTGGTTCGTAAGGCAGGCACTTATATCCAGTTTTCGTAGCATGATGCGTCTGTATTGTAGGAATTCTTGAAACTCCCTCCCCCCTCCCCCCTCCCCACCCCACGAATTGTTCTTCAAGCTTTGCAAAGGGATCAGTAGTTCTAACAGGTTGTTGTAAAGATAAACGCGCTGTCAAACATTAACAATGGTGGCTGTCTAAAAACGTGTTTGCCAGCACCTTTATTGTGTAAGTAAATGCTGAATAATTCAATACCATAGACTCGTAAAAGATAAGTTTCTTATCGATGCGGCAAGTCACTTAGAGTATAACGTCTCCCTTCAAGTTGAAATTCTTAATTCCAGCGATTTTAATTTCAACCGTTCAAGCGATGTAAAGGAATTACCAGCAGGCTTTTGTGAATTCTCTTAAAATTCCACAGGTTATCTTGCCTTGTAACCACTTGAGGAAAACAATGTCAAGAAACGTGTTTTGCCACACCTTTATCGTGTACGTATTGCTAAAACATAAAGGGCCCAGTTGTTTGAAAGCGGGTTGACGATAATCCGGTAATAAATGTTAATCCGGTTTTCAGTTTTTCTATGAACTTGCAAGAATCTGCTTTGTAAACGTGTAGCTTTGAATTCAAAGTGGCGCTTCTTAAGCAACATTTCTTAGCCCAATGGACCATCAGGCGATTTCTTGGCATCAATTCCCTTAGCGTGCAGCTATAGACTCTAAAAGTCAGTAATTATAAGAATGGGGTGCTATTCAAACGTAGATAAACCCATGATTTTGCTGGGTTTTCCTTGTGGTTTCTAATTATTCTACTTATTCAGGAATTGCATAGAAATATGTTTATTTCGCGGAAATAAAAGAAAGCTAAGGAAACACTCGTACTAATGCTTGTGTTAGAAAATCAGTTCCAGCATAGTTAATAGACAAACTGGTTATGAAGCTTAACAGATTTAAAAAAGAGTGTACAAAGCTGCTTTGTTTTATGTCGAACGAACCGTGACTGTGCACATTGTTTTGTTTAACGTGTGAGCCCAAATGTTTCTACTGGTCAGTTGCTCATATGCATTTCAATACCTTTTGTGTGTTTTGTGCACGGTCAAGGCAAACGAACAAAAGAAATGGAGAACAAAAACATGTAACAAAGGACTGACTGAGTTTCATAACCAGCTTATTCTATAAACTATGGTTCCAGCTACTGTAGCCGGCAAACTCATAATAACCTGACTGCATTTAAATCAGTTAATACCATTCTATTCTTTCCTGAAAGATTCAAGCGCGTACGTCGCTTTCGGCCCGTGAACACAGTGTCGTTGATGTGGTTTGTGCCGTTTGAATCACTTTTCATACATGAGTACATGCGTTAAGGCTTAATGTCGTGTATCATAAATTCGCGAGTTGTTAAGACTTGTCGAAATTTCTCCCTCAGGAACAAAAATCGATGCTACAATATCAGTATGATGGTAAGTCTAACACTGGCTTACAGCGTAAATTGGGAGAAAGTTTTGTTCAGTCTTGAGTTGTATTCGACATTCAGTTGCGGTCTTCAGCACTTAGGGTAGAACTGTGCGCTTATAAAATTGTTTGACTTTTGGTAGTCTTATGCGCGCCTCGACATTTACTTTACTAACGCTTGCAATAAGATCTGTCCGATCAGAGGAAAGTTATTTTCTTTCGACCAATCGGATTAAAAAAAAAAGAATAATCGTGGCTTGATTCGCCTATTTTTCCCGCGCTCGTGCCACCGGTTGCACTTCGTGGCGTGATTGACTTATTGTGTTTAGTTCTCGTATGGCTTTATTTTGGTTTAACATTTTGAAGATAGCGTAGTTGAAAGCGCCTTCTTCGGTGTCTTCTCGCAAAAAAGTGCTGGATTGTTATATTTATGGAGGACTGTCGAATAATAAGCTGGAGAATCACTGAAATAAAGCTTATAGGATCTTGATTCGTGTCATCCATGTCGATCTGTACGTTTCCCGCCAAACGGCAGTGTCATTGAACTCATATCTTATTATATTTTACCCTGAGGAGTCTTTTACTGTGTAACCGCATCCCCAAGGGTAGGAGATAACCTGAGATAAACAGAACCCAAGCCATTCACCCTCGGGAAGGCCCCAAACCCAAGGTGTGTGTAACCACAACTATTATAGGAAACCGCGTACGTTACCCGCGTAATTATCTTGTTGTTTGTTTTTAGGGCGGTAAATAAGCCTAAGCTTGTGTTTTATTTGTTTTACACTTCACATGTGCGAGACGCCAAATTTCCGACTGTGGGGATTTTCTATTGAGAAAGCTGTGGTTACATAGAAATCATTTTTTGTTCGACCTTAACAGCTTGTGTCTGTCACAAGCCAAGGTTACAGTGACAAGGATAAACAAAGGTTCAACTACACAATAATGTGCGTGCTAATGCGAAGGGTGTAACATTTTAACACCATGCTTAAATTTAGTTCTTACGATATTTCTACAACATTCCGTATCGTCTTTCCACGCTTTAATGCTATATATAGTAATGGAATACTAATTCACTTGTAGCATAGTTGCTCTAATTACCGTGACAAATGTGGAAAATCGGGGCAAATAATTGATTTACCAGCAGTTCATAGTAGCGATTAAAATTCCACTCTGTTTGCTCGTATTACAACACGTGAGGGTACGTTTCGTTTTCAGTGGTATCTCTGCTTTGTTCTGTCCTTTAGCTTTACAATTCAGACAAGACTAGAATCTGCAAGCGTTACTTACAATTTATCGTCATTTACCTCCTCAGCATAAACAATGTTAAAATCCCTGTTAGGTCGCGTTCCTTTTAGCCTATCCAAATCCAGATTTTGCGATTGAAAATTCAATTTCCCGTTCCATTTAGGGACGAATCGAGACGAATCAATCTCAGATTGTAATCCGATCGATCCGGTTTGGGATTCTCGTTCCATTTACCGAATTTGGTACCTGATTTATATCGCATGATGGGTTGTGTCGTTTAAACCAATATAAATCCGAATTCTGCGATCGAAAGTTCGATTTTCCGTTCCATTTAGGGACAAACCAATCTTGATTGCAATCTGAACGATCCACGTCCGGAGGTGGATTGTTCAGATTGGCATCTGAATCTGGTTTCAGATTGTGCGCTTCATTTGGCAAACTAGATTCAGATCAATAGCACGTGGTCGTTCAGAATCCGCTAACAAACCAACAGAAGCCCTGTGGATTATGAGCAGAACGGATGGATGTTTTTTTCGGATTTTTGTTCCAAACAATCCGGATTACTGACGTAAATCTGAACTGGATTGTCTAAAACGAACGCAACCTTAGTCTAAATGAATTGATTGTGTTGGCACTTAATGGTTCAAGCACGTAGCTATTTTGTTTTCATTACTCAGTACGATACAAACACTTCACGTTACCTTTGAAAACATTTCATGTTAAAGATAAAGGACTTTTATTAACCACTCACTGACAGCCAACCCTTGGGCTATGGAATGTGTCTCTTCAGAAGTACTCTCCTAGTGTTGTTTGCTTTTCAACACTTGAGAAAATGAAATTGTTTTTCCTTTGAATTGTAATTTTGGGCGTTTTGGAGTGATAGCGTTGAGCAAACAATTTCTGACATACAGTAAACTCTCTTAAGGCGGACACCAACAACAACAACAACAACAACACCTCTCTAAGACTGGTTGGACTGGCTGGTTCGGGCCGAATTTCACTTCTTCATCTGTAATTAAACTCTTTAAAAGGTGGACACCTCTTAGGCGGACAACTAAAGCTGGTCCTGAAGGTGTCAGGCTTGGAAAGAGTTCACTACGATGTTCTTACGCTTTAGTAGAGCCGAACTTGGACTGAAAATGTGAATTGTCCATGCGAATGTCCATCTATGAAACTCCTTTTTTCAGTAGACTGTATTATCATATACAAGGAGCCTACACAATAAAATACAGTCCAACCGTTCTCCATAAAGCGAACATGTACAGCTTAACAAGACGACCAACATTCACGCTTATACTGTGGTCCGCTTCTTTAGGGCGGTCCGTCTTCCCTGTTGATGGCGCTCAAGTCGTAATGCGGTGCGCGAAAACGAAACATGGCAAGGCCTCTCCCTATTTTTGTTCAGACAAGCCGGCCTCGCATGTTCGCCCACACTGATCAACTTACAGTTTCAAAGACTTGAGTCTTCCCGTTCCCGACCCACCCACATTAAACCGCAGACCTCAAGAAACAAATACTGTATATAGGAAGGAGAAAAACAATTTACTGTTTTCAAAAAAAAAAACACTGACGTTTGTTTTATGCACAGGAAGCAATCGGTCCATTCAGCAAAGGTGTAATCAGTGTTATAACTAAGTTGTGGTACAGATAACAAACAATGGTCATTCAAAATCTATAGTCAGCTGTCCCAGTTGGTCCAAGCAGAATTCTTCCAATGATTCAAAACACACTGAGAAAACAAGGGATTGTTATTTCTTAAGTCCGCGCTGATAACAAGTTTAACGGAAAGACTTACAGCTGTTTACAACTTCCTGGCTTCAGAATGTTTTTCAACCCACTCAGTTTTATTTTTGGAAGGAAACGGTTTGTTTTTCCGGATTCACGAAATTAAGTATTTCCGCCGGCTATCCCTGAAGAAAAGCATAGTTTGTTTCAACGACGTTATGTGGTTTTTTCGTCGATTAAAAAAAAATTTTTTTCGTTTGTCATACTAACCTTAACCTCAAAAATGTCTTTAGTTATGCTTTATGAACAAAACAGTTTTGTGTGTTGGTATAAGGAAACATGTTTGTATTTTAACCTTTCGACCTGCGGTATGTTTTATAGTAAGGCGTTTCATTTACAAAGTCTGCCCCGTTAGAAAAATAACTTATTGTTGTCTTAGTTGTCGAAAGTGTTACTAAAACGTCAAGTAATACTTTTTTTCTGGAAATTTCTTGTCATGCTGCTGCAAATTAAAACTTTTCGCAAAACAAAGCTTAAAGAAACCTGAATGACATGACTTTAAAAAAAATGCAATCCCCAAACCGTTCAATAGGTTTTTGTTCTTTCAGTTTGTCAATTTAAAAACGCCCGCAGCACATAAATTCGCTTTACTTATTTATTTTTATGTGGATTGGAGAAGTTTGTTTTTGTGTCATGGCCAGATGGCCAGTATGTTCTATGTCGTAATTCAGGGTTTAACTTGCTTTATTCTATTTACGACTTGAAATCGCTGAACTATGTAAGGGGTTAAATCACAGTTCAGGAGACTAGCATAACTGTCGGAACGACTATTGACACCCACCCTCGTAGCCTGGTTACTACGGATATATGATCTGAAAGCGATAGAAATGTTGAACTCGCAGTCTGAAGCGAATGATATACCGGCCTTTAATATCTTTTGTACCTTAACAAATCTTGAACAGTGCAATGTGGTGAATTGTTTTCGTACCTACTCGGCTTCCCCCTAGACCCCCCTGATTCTTAATCTTTCACACCGGCACTGCCTTTGCCAAAGACTAGTTTCGACCTTTATTGATAAAGTCATGTTAATTCTAGGAATATCCATGCCTTTTAAAATAAATCCATTTTCTCGTGTATCACAATTGAAGGATGAAAATATTGCTGTAATATGTTATGACTGTATTAATCTGGGCTGGAATCTAACTCGAGAACTGGTAGTTAGTTAGATATTTTGGTATAAAATTCAACAGAATATGAAGTTTGCTTTTAAGGTGTTTCCATACAGTTTTCTGGAGGTGGTACCTACGTTTTTCGATGGGCTTTTAATCGATCTTCTCCTAGTCCGATGAATATGAAATTTTCACCACTGTAAACGATAAATAAAAGCGATTGAAATAAAAAAAATGACCCAAAAATTGCACATGAAGGGATAATAGGAAAAAAGGTAGTTCTCAAGATCACAAAAGAGAAAGTAAACAAAACTTTGAAGGTGTAAAAACATAACATCAAGCTACTTTTTGACACTCTCTTTAAGAAATTTCACAAAACCAGTGTTTATCTCTCGATCAATTTTATTGCGTCGACGAAGGAGACGCTTCCTAATCTTGTCGGCTAGGCGGAACGAATTGAGAAAAGTGTCGGTACCAAATCTGCGCCATCTTGAAACGTCACAATAGTATCCAGCATGCTTAGTGTGTCGTCTAGGCGGAACGAATCGAGAAAAGTGTCGGTACCAAATCTGCGCCATCTTGAAACGTCACAATAGTATCGAGCATTCCCAGCGCGTGAAAATCAGGCATCATCCTGGGGAGCTTGGGGTTCCGAAATGTCACATGTGAATAATCTATTTGTCTTGATCAGTTTAGTTTTGGATATTTTTCCGATTTTGGAATCGTACGGCTCAATATTTCAATTGCTGTAGTCCCTGATGAAGAGATAGTAATCTCGAAACGTCGGACGACTGTTATTCGTTTTTTGGTGCTATTTTTGTGATATTTGACATTCCTTTTTTTCAATATTTCAATGCCTACTAAAAGTACGCAGTGGAAAAATTGGACGACGGTTCTTCTCTGGACCAAGTAAGTTGTTGGGTCTCTTTGGAATCAAGCTAGAAGTTATCGAATTTTCCTCGCTACCGTTCTGATATGTTTTGAATGTTCTATCTTGATTTTGCTGTGGTTCTCTGCCTGATTTGGGAAGCTTTCACCTAAATACCGACGTCGTTCTTCGCGACGTTCTACGATATGGTGCAATTCGCGGTATGTCTTGTAGCAATAATTCACTGACCGGCCGCGCCAGGCGAACGCAGATTAACTTTACAGTGCTCGAAATTGCGCCTGTATCGGGCGCATTTGCGACTAAAGATTTCGCATTTTTTTGACTATATTCAACAGTCTTGTGTCTTACTTGCAACTGGTAGTTGTAATTTTATCCGAAAAATCATGCGAAATTCACGTTGAATGTTGCGTGACTTAATCGTCGATTTCATACTCCATCAAAAAGTTTATCTCTGTCACGGGAGCAATTTTTCAGGCTTTCTCAGAAATTTCTCATTTCCGGTTCCGGTGTTAGTACATGTACTGAGGAGTATGATTTCAGAATCGGAGAAATAACCGAAATGATATCAAGACAAATATACTATTTATATGTCGGAAAAATCTGAGACCTTTCGGAGCACACAGCACGGCAGGATTTTGCCCTATCCCACGGCTATAGCGTGAATTTGTTTGATGTCGGCCCGACGTTTTTGCCTGCGTGACATATCTTGCTACATAGCCCTTTTAAACAGTGGCTGAATTAATTCACGAAACTGAGGTACTAGGTCAAGACGAGGTGCCACGGGATCAGGAGACGCACTATAATCTATGATTACTACTAGTAATACCAGTATATACAAATAGTAAGGTTTGAAATCAAACATACAGAATTTTTTAATTTTGCAAAATATATATGCCATATACCATATTTTAAGATGTCTATGTGGGATTTTCATTGCGAAGTCTTAACGCGCAAGATTTCACTTTTACTGATTTCAAAGTTTCTTGTTTATCGTCGTCATGGTAATATCGATTTTACCAGAATATATATTTAGCCAAACTTCAATTCAAAACCAAAATTTCACGTTGATCTGACTTGGAAAAGACCGCTTAAAAGCCGATTGAAAAATGTAGTTATGGTCTCCAGAAAACTCATGTATCGAAATCCCTAAAAAGAAGTTTTCACATGCCATGAAAGTACCCGATAAAGAAGTAAAACAGCTTCTCATTCACTGTGAAACCAAAGCATCGAAGCGGATCCGAATATGCCCTTGCGTTTATCTTATCGTTCATTCGTTTTCAGTTAAAGCTGACATTTGTGCTAGCGTGAACCCAGAGGAAACATACAAATTCAATTTCCACTGTTTGCTGATATGAAAAATTAACACCAGTGGCAATATATTTCAGTCATTTATTCTACCTGTTTCGTGTGTTGTATGATAAGGATTAATTTATACTGAGAAGCATAACATTTATTAAATAATAAACCCAGCAAAATCGTATTCTCTTATGTTTGAGATACTTAATTGGAGTCACACTCGAAGTGTACTACTACATTAGAAGAATAAGATCAAGAATCAAGAACGTAAAAAATCTTGTTGCGTCGCGTCTTGTCTCGCGCATAGTTTCGGCGTGTTATTCTGGATCAAAATAAACTAAGAGTCATATTTGTCAATCTTGTTCCAATACTGTCTAAATCCTTGTAATCCCTTGCTTTGAAAGAGCTTTCTGGGCGTCACTTTTCCTATATATTACCTGTGACAGTGGCTACCAATGTCTAGACACAGCAATATGCACTAAGAAGCCGCAGCTATTGTAATCTGGCAGTTAGTAATAAAGTATTGTCAGTTACGCCTTTTGAACTGTTGGACATATAAGCAATTAGTCTGTTGTACCTTGATGCCCAACAACATTAAACTGCTTAAAATAGCACGATCTAATCTCATTCTAATTTTAATTTTCTGTATTTAGACCCTTAAATTTTTGAGTAATCCGTAATGAAACAAACAAGTATTTAAGATGAATTCCCTTGGGTGTTCCGCTGTTCGGCGTGGCATGTAAATTTAATATTTTTAATAACTGTGTGAATTGTGCAGGCAATCTAAAAAAAGTAACTGAAAAGTGAATCGTGCCAGACGTTCTAAACACTAGGAACCAAGTTTTCAGGGTTACAGCTTTCACTGCGTGTCATTTTGATTATCTAATTTTATGATTTTTAAGCGTGTTCTAGAAGGCCCGATCGTAAAGTTAGTTTGCCTTTTTTTTATAGAATGGAATTTCAAACGAAAACAACTCGATGTATCTGCCTGTTTTGTTTTTCAACATTTCTTTCCTTCATTAAGAACAGCATAACAGAAAATATTTTCACATTGATAAAACTGTTTTTCGTTTTACATTTCAAACAATGGTATGTCCATCTGTCTTCTCTCTTTCTACGTGCTGGTTTTTTTCCCAAACAAAAAATATAAACAGAACAAAATATTTTCATATCAGATGAAACTGTTTCGGTCATAACAACTTGGTCAACATACATACACGCATACATAAAGCAGTCTGTCTTTGATCCAGTCCACATTTCAATATTCACACCTCGTGCATGGTATATAACATGTAAACCTCCCATTAGCCCCGACCGACATTTCTCGTGATTTGAGGCAAGCTGCAGTTATGGAAGTAGTAAAGCTCAGATAGATCCACAGTGGTAATTAAACGGATCCTGCTAAGTCTGGCAAAAAAGAAATACTGAACAACACTTCCAAATTCCAATTAGATCTGGAAAGTGTCCACAATTAGTACTCGCGTACTAAATACTTTGACACTTAAATAAATTGATTTGATTTTTTTTTTTTGATTTTGACTGTTACATGACCGACATGACCAACAGTTATCATGTCTTCCCTTAACCTAAAAAAATAAAGAAGGTTCACTTGTGTTTGGGTCACCGGCGATACTTTACGTTTGTAATTTAGTCGCTATAGTTAGTTTTGTATATTAAATTAAGCAACTGTTTTTTCGTTGCTTCCATTTCAGTGTGATGTTATTTTGTAACGACAAAAACAAAAACCGAAAGTTCAAGCTACATTGGTAAATATACTAATATAGCCATTGGCAAAAAATGCCTGAAAAGACATAACAACTTTACAATTTTATGAATATTTCCTCCCTGTTTAAACAGAGAAACATGGCTTCAAAATCCGGTTTTTAAGACATGTGCTTCCCATATTTTGGGTCACGGGTTATTTCCAACTCCAGCTGCTTTTTATGTAGTGTATAAACAAATGACAGATGTATTAAGCAACTTGTAAAGTATAGATTGAAAACAAAATTCGTAGCTCGTTCACTTTGACAGCGCTATTGCTTCCGTTAGAACTGATAAATGCCTAAGTTTTGACAACGTCAAAATTTGATTCCTTATCAGTTTCAAAACACTAATTGTCTCATAATTGCGTTTTCTCGTAAAGTTGAATAAACATCACGACTTTTGATAGTGGATGTCATTTATGGAGAACAAATTAACATGCAGTCCGGCAATAAACTGTTATTGTAAGACTTTCTTTTCAAGTGCTTGTTTATTTGAGTTTTGACGTAAAATGAAACAAATGACTGTCCTTGAGAGTTGAAAAATAGAATCAATTCTTAAACCGGGTTCTTACTTTATTTTGTATAAAAATTGTTTAAGAACTTTTTTTTTAATTTGACATATTTTTAAATATGTCAAAAACTGTCTTTCGGTTAATTATCAGTCAAAATATTAAACTACATACAAGAATACTCGATTGAAGAAAACAACATTAAAGCACAAAGCTTTCGGCGCTTTCAGAGTTAGTACATTAACTCTAGGTCAAGATCAACATTATACAGAGATTTTTAGCACAGCTCGGGAGGAAATAGTTATCAGTTACATAAAATAAAAAATGTTTATCACCTGAATCTGAGTTTCACTAGTCACAATCAGATTTAGGAAGGAGCCGATGAGATCAGTTTGACAAAAGAAAATTGGCTAAAATTAAAAAGCCGAAAATAGTTATTCTGAGTAGATGAATTTACTTGAAATGGAATTATATTTTTATCTGTTTTTTTTTTTCTCACAGATAAAAGTGTTATGGTTCCGTCGAAAGTGACTCTGAGGCTATAATGAGATTGAATGTTTTCATGAAGTCGCTTTTGGCGGCGGCGGAAATGCAAGACAAACCAAAACTAATTTTGCAAAATGAGGTAACTTGTTATTACTGACCTAACATGCAACAAAGTAAGACTAAAACAGTTTTATATTTGAATATCATTAACACACGTAATCTTGTTTAATAACGAGACATCATAAACTTACTTCTGAATTGAATATCAAAGTTCTCATCTTTGTGATTCCTTGACTGAAGTGAAGTTTGGCCTTTCGAAAGGCAATTTTCTTTGATAACTTTGCCTTAATAGATTTCGTCTTTCATACCGTTAAAATCACTTACAACCCACTTACAACCCAACTTTATAAGTATGCGATGTTATGAGCGCAAGTAAATCGATATTACTTTGTTATAGTTGTAGGAAAGAAACATGCGATTTCTTCGATAAACCAACAAGTAGCCTTTGGGCTTAAGCTTAACTAATGTTGTTATTTCTTTAATCGTGTTTTATTGCTTATAATTCTTTTTAAATCCGCCGGCAACTCGGACTAACACGGAAAACTTGACAGATAATGAATGAATCACCGACTTAACAATACGTCTCTCGAACTCTTGTTTAACAACCTACATTGTTTCTGTTCGCCATGGGGGTAAAACTTGTCAATTGTTTATTTCTCTCAGCTTTAGTCACAACACAAGTTTTAGTCGGGGATTTATAATGTATTTAACGCAATTCATTTTATTCAAATTAACAGACTTTTGGACAACACTCAGTCGCACTTTTTCAACTCAACTTCATTAAGCAAATACTCCAAATAGTTTTTTTTATATATCAACATTTCGCGAAACACTCAATATTCTTGTATGGTTTATTTTCACGTTGCGAGGGCGTAAGATCCTTATAATTGAAGTTGTTTGGAATAAAGTTATCTTCACTTTAAAGGTGTCAATTATTTTTTAACAAAGCGCCTCTCTTTGCAACCTACCCCACTTTCCGGGGAAGAAGTTAGATGGGCTTGGTTCTTGCGGTAAATATAACATTTTATTATTTTTGCGGAAAGTTTACATCGGTTACCAAGACATAAATTGATATCCGGTCTATGAAAACGCCAGAAAAAAACGCTCGGCCCCACAGGCGATTGGCGAGTGGGGATTAATTATTTTCAACATGTCTGTAAATTGTATCTTGACACGAAATCTTTTTGTATTTATTAGAAGGCAATTGTAAACAGCTGTGCTGCAGATAAGAAACTCAGTTCAGTAAAAAGGCGGTATTCTTGCAATAGAAGTTGAACGGGATATTTAAAGTATGGAAAGTCTTGGCAATGAAAATATGAAAAACAGGAAATATGACAATATTCAAAGTATCAACTTGCATTAAAAAAATTCAGTCTTCTCTTCGGAGATATCAGGACTGCTTTGATAGATACAAGAGCCTGAATATTGAATGATAAAAGTCTGTTGAATATATTCCTCTTCGTAATTTTCAGACAGTGTATTGTTTGTAATAAATCTACGCTTGGGGCACAGAGAATCTTCCAGAAAGCAGACGTCTGTTAGATCATTCTTCATTTACAATTTTTTGATCTTGTGTGGCGACTTATTAAGTTTGGAAAAGTCAACATTTTCTTTTTAATCCATTTTCCGTTATAGTTCTAATGAAATTGCCGACGAATAATCCTGTATGTGACACATTATTGAACACAATGAATCATCGCGGACAGAGCTTGTTTCATTAAATCGGGTTTTATTTCAAAATTACATTTTCTTTTCACCTACAAATATTCTCTTTTATCTACAGAATTTCAAATTAAATCATCTATATTACACTTCGTAAGCCGGGGTCTGTGAGTTCTTATAGATTTTTTTCCCTTGGAACACAATTAATTTACAACCCGTTTGTTTTAAAAAAATCTGCAAATAGAAAGAACCTCTCGTAACACTTTGTGTTAAGCCAAGTCAAACAATTCCACATTTTGAGTCCTTTTTTTGCATTGGATAGTGCTTTTAGCACTCCAATGTCGTCGCAATAAAATCAGCGACTCAAAATATCACATAAAATCATTAGAAATGTTTTTAAGGACAGTATTTAATACTGACGAGAATTCACCGTGCACACTTCACACTTAACACACCAAAACGAAAACCACATAAAATCTTTGTGTTTTGACACTAGAATTCTTTTGAAAGCACAATCCTGTTACTTATTTCGGTTTAAAAAACGTCGTACACTCTATCTATATACAAGTTAAGTCTTAAAGGGATTTATATTAGCAAAGTTTCCTCGCTTGTCTTTTTCTATCGGGCTGATAGCGTCGTCAAAGCCAAGGCTGCGTCAATTTCTCGATAGTTTGTTGTTTCCACGCTTCTGCTGTAGAAACAAGCAGAAAATACAAACATAAGATTCGATGAAATATAACTCCGGGATATATACGGACGCCAAGGGAAAGTTTGCGGAACAAACAGAATAAAGTGCTTTTTTTTCTCGCCGCCATTCAATAGCCATTTCGTTCTAAAACTAACTTTTGTGCTTGTGAAACACATTCTCTCTGCTAAGTAGAAGGCGATCAGAATTTCGTACGAGCAACAAGATCGCAGAAAGTAAAGTGGTTTGTGCAAGCGATCCCGGCTCAAAGACTGGATTTGACCGCTTTAACTCGTTGTCTCTTATGCAAAATAAAAATGAAAATCAAATAAAGCTCACCTTATCGGGATGGGAGTGTAAACTCTCGCCGTTTCCTCCAGTTTAGACTTTTCCATCGTTGGTTCTTCTATGGGCGACGGAGAACATGATTTTTGCGTTGGTGATTCGCTTTCTTTCTTCTCTGTTTTAATAGGAGAAGGCGTTGAATTTCGAACTGCAGAACGAAAAGAGGAAGCAGACATTTGTAATATGTGTAAACACGAAGGAAAGCCATTCTAATTCCGGCAAAGAAACCCATTAAAAACCAATAGCTTTAAGGAGTGACAAACACGCGTCTGGTAACCAAGGGAAAGACATTTTTCATTAAGATGAAGAGAAAACAAAACATTAATTGCGTTTGATTGCCTGATTTTATGACATGTTTTTGCAGCGAAATGTGAAATTACTGACCGTCTGAGCTGTAAACTTTTTCCTCAAATGCTTCGTTATTTTAAAAAGCTTTCAAGTGTGTTAGTATTTTACCTGTGTCTGGGAGAAAACAGTGAGTCGGAACAAATTTATTATATTAGAACACCCCCGGTTTCACATTGCGTTTTTTAAATAAACCACGGTGCTAGTTTGAGTGACCGCTTCACTTTTCAACAAGAAGAGAATTTTTAAGGATGCAAGTTGAAAGCTAAACGAAATTTGCTTGTGGGAAACTTAAACGAAGTTAGTGTGTTGTGCAATTAGTAATTCATATATAATTGATCGGTAACATGCAACCAGCTTTTCCAAGTTCGTTTTAGGGTTGTTTCCAGACGGTAACGTGTCAATTCACGCCAATTTTGTGAATAGCAGAAATTTTAAAGATGTTTTCGTATTTCGAGTACCAATTAAACCTGAGCGTCATTTCTGCCATCGAGAAAGAAACCACATAAACTACGATATTTGTTTCACTGATCCACCCAGGTTAGTCCGCAATCTTCAAATAAGTTTCATGACAGACATAGCGCGGTTATTTTCAGACAAAGGAAAAGTGCTTTTTTATTGCGATATCTATTGCTGGTACCTCGTTTTGTCTTTTAAAATGGACACTTTATAAGGTTATGATTGCTTCGTTCTGCATTCACACAAACACAAAATTATGTTTTTCGGTCGCGAAAAACACCATTGTCCCTTCTTAATATACCATCAACCCTTTGAATCTGTGGATGAATCCTTTAGTTGTGACCATTCATTTGAAGGTTATCAAGCATTGCTTTCAACAGTACATTGCTTTGTGTCTAATCCATAAACGTTGTTTCAACTGCAGCATTGTTTGGTTGTAAAGGCTTAAAGAAAACTGTCTTTTTTATAGATACTGCACGCAAGCCTAACTTTCCAATTCATGGCGGAAATTCTGTCCCAACTCGCAACATTGTCCAAGATTGGCAGCTTGTTGGGAACACGTCCTTCTTAGCTTGAATATAGTGACCTTACAGCCAGTCTAAATTTAAAACAAAGGTGGAAATTTGCCATTTCAAGCCTTAGAATCAAAGTTCGCCGCCACTATACTAATGATTGATGTCTGTAACGAAATCCCCGGACCCCTAAACCCCCATGTAATTATTCACAAAACACCATTATTAAACTAGAGAATCAAATCAACTGCATTTTGCTAATCCCGGTGAAATCTGTGGACTTGAACATCAATACAAGGCTTTCAATTGAAAAAAAAAAGTGCTGATCATTTTGCAATTTCACAACGCTTAATCTCTATCAGAAAAAAAGAAAGAAATGTAATTTAAAAGTCAAAAGAGGTCAGGCGTAGACTATCATGGCTCCAAATCCTTGAACAAACGAATGTGCTGGGAGCTAACCCCTTCTGATTGTCAAAGTACAAATTAAAGTTTGTAAGATTTCCGCTTGGGAAAAATCGAAAAAAAGGGCAGCACTGCCGAAAAGAACTGCTTGAGAGCTTTGATTTGAATGGTCACACTGAAGGGTTTCATCCACAGACTGAAAAGTAAGCAGCATGAGTTGGTTTGGCAGTGGATTGAAGAGAGCTTATAGTGTGATCTGTATTAAGCTTTACCTGAGATGATCACGGAAGCTTCTGTGGAGGACCTTTGAGGAGGTGTTGAAGGAGGAGTTTCACAAGGTGCAGGGTTGATATTAAGGAGGTTTACAGGCGTGTTATGAAAGCAGCCATCGACCCATTTTCTGAGACTCTTCACCGGTGAGTCTTCCACGTTCGGCTCGGAGCTTGTGACGCAGTGGACAGCTCGCACCGCTTGAAATCGAATCACTGGGTTCGTCGCTTTGCTTGCCAAACTCTCGACTGTGTTTAAATTTAATCTGTTCTTGGCTTGTTCTGGGGTGTCCGCGTTTGCTTGAATGTTTTCTTTTCTTTCCTCCTTGTCAATTGCTTCTGTCAAACAAATAGAAAGACGGGAAGCTTTTTTCGGTTTATTCTATCTTGGGGAGCAAGTTCCCTCCTCTGCTATTCTATACTATTAAGAGTAAAAATCATTACTCGATGTTGAATATTCGCGAATTGTTTTCGTTGTTGTAGAACAATACGAAATGCTAAACTTTACAAGATAACACCCTAGAAAAACATTTTTGATACAAGCAACTGCATACATCACGGTTCCCCGGTATCTCCTAGTACTTAAAATGTTTATTACATTTCCGATTTGCCAATTCCCGAAGTTTTAAACGAAGAGATTTTCTCCGACAGATTTGTAAACGAAGAGTAGACATTCACAGTTTGAGACGCTTAAAAATAGATGACTTAAAGACAAGGGCTTTGCACAGGCTAATCCTTGACGATTTTGACTCGCGATCACTTGTGAAATCGTGGTGAAATCAGTTTAAGAGCATGTTTACTAAGCAATACCTTTAATGATAGTTTGATTTTCGTCTTTATTATCACAAAGTTTGTCCTCTTCGCAGCTTTGATCCTCGTCTGAATCACTCATGCCATCATCGTCATCAACACCGTCTTTTTTCTCGCCACACCGATTCCTCGGTGACCAGGTCATTTTATTTTCCTTCTTAAGTCTTCGCCTCGCGTTCGCAAACCAAGTTGAAACTTGCGTCAAAGTCATCTTTGTTATTATAGCAAGCATTATCTTCTCGCCTTTTGTGGGGTAAGGGTTTTTCCTGTGTTCATAAAGCCAAGCTTTAAGCGTACTAGTTGTCTCTCGTGTAGCATTTTTCCTTCTTGCGCCTGCTGCTGCCAAATCGATTGGCGAAAACCTATGAACACAAAACCCATTTCAGATATATTTCGTGAAGAATAAATAACAAGACGCATTCAGGAAACGTCTGTAGAGTATATTTCTTTGGCAAGCTCGCTTATTGTTGTTTGCTTACAAAATTGATTATTTTCAACCATATCAGTATTGAAATGATTGGTAAAAGAACGTTTCTATAGTTAAGCCCTTCCGTTACAACTGCCCACAAAATGAACAAGGTTTTTCCCTGTTGTTCGCTTCAGGAATATGAATTCATAAAGCCATTCAAACGTAACTGAACGCATTGAGTGGGTTTACTAGCAGTAGTAGCATGAAGCGCTATAATGGCTTACTTAAGTGGTCGAGTAGCTAACAGCACACACCGTTAATTTATTTACCTTTCGCCAAGCCTCGAACAAGCTGTATGGGAATGAGGGTCAAATCCGTGCACATCTAAAGGATGTCTAGCAGATGCTTGCAAGTACCACGAATCTCGCCATTCCTTAATATCACATGGTCGTGCCTGTTTTGACATAAACCGCACAAGTAAGAAAACACGAGTGCACCGATTATTAGGTTCAATTAACTTAATGAAGGGGACAAAACTCAAGTCATCGTTGCACTGGATCGAGAAACTAGCAGTGGTAAAGAGAAGGGAGAGAGAGGAAGCGATAAAAACAAACTAGGTTGGAAAATCAGACAACTCACCAAGGGCGAATAAAAAGCAGACAGGTCCGCAGCACCTATTGTGAAACCACCTTCGTTGAAAGTCGGTCTTGGAAGCAAATTCACCGGCATCGTTGAAACTCTGTGTTGTAGAACTCTATCTAGCTGACAAGGACACAGGGAATGTGAAGATAATCCGTCGTGTAGAGGCGATCGAACAGAATCGCAACACGAAGCTGTATGAGCGCCTGGTAACATCAACTGCAAATGCGACATGGGTTACACAATCATGTCTGGTTTACATGGAGATGAAATTTACATTGTTCGACGCATCGAAAGCGGTCGAATGCCTGAATTACTCAGAAACACAACAGTCTTACCTGTGGAGAATACGTACAGCCGAATTGAGCGGGACAAGCAATCTTTGTAGTGGAAGAGTTTGCCATCAGTGTATCAGACGAACCATCAAGTGACTATGGTCGATCGTCAAACAGCGATTCAAATTGAACCACTCGAAACGTAAATAAATTAAACAAGAGCAAAAAATGCTATGTTATTTCTTAGCCCGAGACGGGCCGAGTGAAGTAATGGCTACTAAATTGTAGCGGTGTCGATCGAGTTTCTTAGTATTGTTGAACTGTACACATAAAGCAAATCACTGAGCATCGATCAGACTGTGTATGCACAAAACAATATCTTCAATCGTTTCATCTTGTAGTTTCCACAAGGGCTACCGTCACTTTTGACACTTTGTGACACAGCCTTTGCTGGTCGAACCAATCGAATTAAAAAGGGAACAAGCTTTGTATTGAAAACGCGCGAAAGTGATTGGCAGATCTTGACTTGTTAACTAGGCTAACATTTATTATTGTCTCATGCCAACATGGAAATCGACACGGGTGACAGGGAAAACCCGCCCTAGTGGGTGTTTTTGTGGAGCTTAGCTCCGCCCAACTGGGTGCTCTAGCTAGCTGTTGTGTCTCAGAACAGTGATTGCTGATCACCCCTTCGAGGCTAATGATTGCACCGGCGTAGGATGTTAGATTGTTCTGGTTATTATCGGCATTATGAATGCGATTGTAGTCCATTCAATACCACGACATGACATCTCAAAGGAAAGCGCTGTTGCGGTGGCCTTTGCCAGGGAACGTGCTTATTGCTTCTGGAGTTGTGTTTATTCTGTAGGTTTACATTTTCAACAGCGTAAATCGGTTGCGAGCGCTTCGCCATGTGCACCGATTGTCTTCGGTTCTCACTGCTAGTCGCGCTTTTTCGTGTCGCTCGCTGCCTGCATCACTTTTCTGATGTTAATTTATCATTCCGTTCGACATTAACATTGTAAAACTCATCGCTCATTTCAAAACCGACGTTTGTTCGTCTGTGTTTCTTTTGTTCGAACGAAATGAGGTGGATTTTTTTATCAATAACAATATTGTTAGAAGGCAATGCGTGCCAAGTCAAAAACTAAAAATATCACTTAATACAGCTGAGGTTCATCCATAATTTTATCGCTTCAGTTTTTTCTGGCAACAAAGTAGACTTTTTCCGATAACGTATTAAAAGCACGGGAAACACCTCCAGCTGGCCAAAGTAACATGACAAATTTATTGAATTTTCGTCTTGCGGTTCGAAGAATGATTGATGTCGGTCTGTAAAACATGCATATACATGTATTTAGATGTAATTCAATCGATTATATGACAATTAACAAGTCCAGGTCATACAATTAACTAGCAATTGTTCGAGAAGCTTGTACTACATCTAATTTATCGTTGCGATGATTATTTGAGGAAACTGAATTATTTCGATCGCCCAAGAGAGCGCTCGCGATGTTGGTTGGCACTAGTGGGCGAGCGGAAACTTGCCGGCTTGAGCCCCCCGAGACAAAAAATAAACTTGAATTTTGACAGTGACCTTAGTACTTGGATTTAAACAATTAAGTCTACACCCGCAGTGTTCATTCCTCTTGTATTCATGTTGTTTATATTTCTCCAAACAATACGCTACAAGATAATGATGTCGTTTGACAAGGGAACCACGTGTGTTTCACACCATTGAAACAACACTGTTTTTCACTCATCTAAAACACTTCATAACGCAGTAATTTCATGCCCAAAATTAAACGGAATATTTTCTGAAACGCAATGAACTTAGTACTGACTGATTTCAAAAGGCTTTTGTATGTTTATCTCTTAGGTGTGAAAGCTGTCTACAAGATGTCTACATTTTATGTTAAATAGGTGCGTTTTCACAACCGTAATAACTACATGTTTGCATTTTCAACGCCATCCGCACGGAAATCCTTGCTATTATTCCTTCGCTTAATCTGCACAGATCTCTCGACTGAAATATCTTTATTCATGAAACGAGCTAATCTCGTGTTTTATTTCTCGTGTTTCATTTTAAATCGATTAGCGCGTGAAAAGTACAGTTCTGTGCATGTATACACAAATGTTGTCTGAAGTTTGTTATATGTCTTTTTTTCTCGGTGTGAAATTATAGTTTGATCCCCCGCAATTTAACTAAAATGTCAATCCTGTCGAGTGAAATATGTTTGCTAACTAAAGCCGCCGTGTCGCATTTATATATAAAACTGAGCCAACTGGATTTGTAATTGTACATTGGACATCTTTGAATTTTAATTAAAATTTCCCGCGAACTGTGCAGTGACGTCACTGATTTCAAATGCATCCAACCGGAAAGGCACGCGATATGCACGCGCACTTTTTTCGAATTTCCTCGATCTTGAGGGGAAAATTATGTTTGTTCTAAAAACATTGTGGCTTTTTAACAATATTTTTCTATAAATGGCCATCAAAAGAAATCACCCCCTGATACTCGCAGTTTTCTCCCACGGAGATCTAATAACCTCTTTCCTCCTTTGTTCGCGAACTTGGAAATGTTTCTTTTCCCTGACGTCCGTTTTATATTAATGTCCATAAGTAAGCTTTCCTCCCCTAGATGTTTGTTTTCGCTTCTTAACACAGTAGATTAGGCCTAGCATGAAACGATTTGCCTCGCGGTGCCGTTTGAAGATTGAATCTTATCTCTAAGATAAACACAACAAACGTCACACACATTTTGGCCGCTTTTCCCCGGAAGCCACAAACAAGGACTTGGATTTTTTGTTGTTGCTCAGAGTAGTGTCGCTTATGATTTAAATGTACAAGCAAGGGAATATTCGACCGCTTGAATCGTCGCAGCTCTTTTGAATGAAACCGTCGTATGTGGAGGAGAGAGCGCCAAGTGAACATGCGAACACGAGACTGAAAAGTCACTTATTTTACGGGAAATTGGCCAAAGGAGGTTAAGGTTATCTGTATAGATATGAAATCCGACATGTTCAAGCTGAACATTCATTCATAACAAGCGCTTACAAATCTACGCCTGGTAATGGTGGATAAACAATTACATAATCCTGAGAAAAGAGACTTAAGTTTTAGATAAACTTGGCCGTTTTAAAAAAAAATTGTCGATAATACAAACGCCATGACAAAAACGGAATTTCCGGTTGCAAATCTGATAACTTCTAGATCCTACAAACATTTATGATAACAAGCAACCAAAATACACACCTAAAACTGCTGGAAAAGATGGATTAACATGAATTATTACTCTTTAACTTGGTACATTAATCGTGCAGAAATGGAATGATAAAGTCAGAATATACAGCATGTATGTTTTGAAGATACATGTATATACAGTATTGTTTTCTTAAGATTCAAGGCTAAAGCTGCGCTTCTTTCACAAACTGAAAAAGGCAAAAACCCGTTTAAAGTTTCACCAATTCAGCTGACACTTGAGAAATATTTAGAGATTAAAATAAAAATACAAGCACGTTTACGAGATGAATTGTTTTGCGAGGACAGCCAAGGCCATTCTACTTTGGCTCAGCAAATAAAACACAAAACCGCTTAAAGTTTCACAAATTCAGCTGTTACTTAAGAAATATTAAGGGATTAAATCGAAAATGCAACCTTATGTTAACAAGATGAATCATTTCATATAAAAAAAAGCCCAGGCTATTCTACGTTCGCCAATTGAAGAGTTTGGGTTTGTATACTGAGCGGACACAACAAAAAATTAACTTATAAAAAGTTGACCATTAATTGCTATCATTAATGCTTAATAATTCTCATTATAGTTATCAACAACGAATTTCTCATTAAAATATCAGTACATCATCAAAACGATCAAATGAAGCTAATTAGATTAAACGTTTGTTTGGATGTACGACTTGGATTTAGAAGTATGAATGTAACAAGATAATACTGTTTCATTCTTAACATTACAAGATTATCGTTTGTAAAAAAGCTTAAAGTTCATGCCAATGAAATGTTTTTAATAAAGGAAAAAATAACCAAACTTCTGAAAGCTTCTCAGCTGAAACACTAAATTGAAACATCCACCAAACTGGCTACCGTAACGGGCGTTGTTCGATATGTCGAAATTAATGTGACTCAAAAGCCGTAACAGGAAGCCAAATACCCGCAAATGACCATACAGAAAAATACCATGAACTCGAAACTTATGGTTTGGGGAACAAGGTAAAATTCTGAAATGAAGTGCATGCAGGCGCCCTCATTCCTCGCGCGCGCTCCATGACGCCTGCTGCGCATGCTAAAGTGCATGAACGTGGCAAACCTATTTGGTTCAAATTACGGCGAGAAGTTCGAGTTTTTGACGGTTCGAGTTATCAAGGTCAGTTATGCATTTGGTTGGGCAGTTTTCTTTTTCTTTCAAGTTTCTCGTGAGAATTAGGAGACAAATCGAAAGACTCGCAATCAGTCCATGAATAATTTTGTTGTACTGGGCGTCGATTCGGTTCTCAGGCGTGATAGTGAGGTAAACTAAGAATCAAGAAATAACACAACTTTTTTAAAAAATCCATCATTTTAGGGCGAAAGCCTCATCGTAGGTTCATCTTTTGTTGTCTACATGAAATCAAACTCAGCTTTGCAAGTACGAAGGGTAAGCGTTTGGGGGTAATCCTGAGAGGTATATATACATGGAGTCTTAACCGTCCACTGGCAATATATTTTTGGCCACTTTAAAAATACTTGTACCGAAAATCATCCAGCTAAATCTATTTTACTCTGTTTTTGAATTTCATATTGCGGCAAAACACTAGTACAGAAAGCTACAGCTCAACATTTTGAAGGGGCACAGACTGAAGGTTAAAACCACCTTGTACTGAGAAGCACAGAAAATTACTGTTCATCGAAAAGCTTATCGCGTTCGAAGAACGCAATCCTAATTTCGTGTTGGTTGTCCTGTGGTTTATGTGCAGTAAAATTTGAGCTTTTTTGGTAGACGGTCTTCCAAATGGCCGCCCCTATTGGTTTTTTCAGGGGCTCATTTCCGCCGGAAATTCCTACGAACGCGTTTCCATAATCTGTGATTACTGCTAGTATATGAGTAAACGCACTTTGGGATTCACTCTACAGACACAAAAGTTAGAATCATCTTGTAGTTTAAACAGCACCAAAACAAAATATTGCTGGTCCAGTTCATCAGTGGTCGGCTTTCATGTTAGAAGTAACACTTTGTCTACAGATGAAAAAGTTGCAACTACCTTGTAAAGTTTGAAACTGCACCGCAGCAGATTATGCTGGTCAATAACGTTCATTTTAATGGTTGCACTTTACAAGATTCCATCCGCGCCACAAACTCGAAAGTTAGCCACTGGCTAAACAAGGAAACATTGTTGTGGAAACATTGTTTGTTCTAATGTGGCTAAACTGGGCGGAAACATTTGTTTCGGAAGCAAAATTTGCTCCCGGAAAGTAAGAATGTTTTGATTTGATTCAATAGCATTTCCTTGCGTCTGAGAAGCGAGATTTGCGTCCATAACAAATATTTCTCGCGCGGCCAAACTGGCAAACAATTGCGTCTGCAACAATGTTTTTCCTTGAAAGCCAGGCCCTTATGTTAGCCGAGATTAATCATTGAAACATTTTCATAAGCTCGCGAAGACAAGTCCTTGTATCCCTACCGACTCACGATAGAACTAATCTAACGGTTAGCCTGACATCACGCTACCGGCTTTAATAAACAGACACAGAGTTGGAGGTAGGGAACTGCCTGACTCTTAGAGTTATCAGGTTAAAAAAAAAATTTAAAAAAGGTTAAATTTTGGCAATTTCTTAGTATCAGTCAACGTGCACCGCTATCATTCCATCAGATCACGCGCTGAGTACATGTTTCACTTCGTTCAGTCAAAATAAGCCTTGTTTCTTGGCTGCATAGCGGTTAGTGTTGCCCAATTCTGAGTTATCTATCTTTTACTGATCACCACTCACACCACTTGACAACTTTAACGTTAATTAATTCGCATACTTGCATAATACCGACTGTCCAATCAGAATTGATTTCGAAGTCCGCTCTCAAGAAGCCAACTGAGGTTCAGAGAGTTTTCTTTCAGTTTCTCGGTTTCTCGTCTATGATAATGTAATGACTCTTCATCAAATTACAGAATATTCAGCAAACAATGTCATCGCATCCAAAGCCTCGGAAATTTTTTTTAGGCTTAAATATAATCGTACATTTCTTAAATTGCATCACTATAAAAAGGATCGTTTCTTCATTTCATTTCCGCAGTTCACATATATGGTCTCATTATTTTCATCGTCATCATGCCATTCCCATACTAAATTAACCGAAATATATACAGGCCATTCTTGCCTTTTAGCCAATAAGCACGGGCTTATAAATTGTTCGCGCCTGTATGTGTATCATCGGTGAGATAATAGAAATTGTTATCGCATTTTGCTTGGGACAAGCTATTGACAACGTATGAAAACGATCTGTCGAAGACAATGGCCTTTAAAATGAAATTTAAAGCATCCGAAAAAAGGTGGGCACATTCACTGTCTAAGGACCCCCTTCCGGTGAACAGCAGGCTTACAATGCAAAAAAGGTAAGGAACTTCCCTGATACAGTATATGTTCTACGTTCTCCCTTTAATTTGACTTTGTTGATATATACTTTATTTAATAGTACATCGTCATTCTCCTGTGCCATTTATGATCTTATTCTGTGCAAAGGCGGGTTCTGTTGTTTAAGTTTGTGGATGAAATACTAATAGTATATCACTTTTTACCATAACTGTAAAATTCCCGCGCGCTCATTGGCCGAGAGCTATTGTTTATAAGAGTACAAAGCATGATATGGTGTAATTGGTCACGCCGCCCGCGTCTAGAGCGCGGGAAAACAAATGATTTTGACTTCAAGATCAAGAAGAAATTCAGCCGGTTTGGGTTGAAAGATATCTGCTTTCTCCGTCTATTTTCGGCGAATTGTCGCCGTTTCCAATCAAATATTACATGATCCACAACTGGTTTCTCATGGCTTATACAAATTAACAATTTTACAGTTAGTCAGTAGAAGTTTACCTCACTGAAATAATAAAGCCTTTTGTTCATTTAGACGAGAAAAAAAAAACAGCGGAGTGCCGGCGTAGGAGGCTAGAGACTGTTAAAACCGCACGATTATTAACCGGAAAAAATAAATGAACATTGAAGAAACATAAGTACTTGAAATCGCTCACCCACGTCTTACAACCTAAGAAATCAATGATATATTTTTTTTATGATTATTGCAGCTCGTACAAGATTTTCCGGCCTCTCCCATTTTTACCCTGCTCTCTACGACCTTTACGGACGTTGTTAAACTCAGTTCCCCACGTAGACTTAATATATGAAGCGTAAAAGGAAATATGTGTCATAAGTGACAGGATGTTTTGTTTTGCGGGAGTGAAAATAACGGTTCTTGTTTCTCTTGAGTAATTTTGATAACTATAATACGCCTTTTATTACCCAGTCTATATGCATTTGTACCCGTTTAGCCCGGGACATTCATTGCCGACACCTAAACTAGAAATACGTAAAAAGAGGCAAACTGATCCTCAAGCAAGGAGAAGAGATTGAGACAGAAGTGAGATAAAAAAAAAAAAATTAGCAGTTGATTAAATTTGCGCAGTTCAGTGGAATTAAATGAATAGAAATGGAATGGAATGGAATGAAATTTTAAGAGGTTTAAAGAAGGGATAGGAGAAAGAAAATGATTTTTGGAACACCAACAGACAGTTGATACCCACGCAAGAGCACCCCAGGTTGCTAGTGGACTAACTTGGTGTCCAAACGTAACCGACAAACTGCAAGGCTGATCTGTCTACGTAAAAAAGTAGATCAGCCTTGCAGTTTGTCGGTTATGTTTGTTCATTTTTTGGCTGATTAGGTCCCACGTATCGTTTACAGCATTATCGTTTGCGGTCTTTTGCAGATTTCAGTTCTAACTTGGTGTCCGTCTATTAATTATTAACTACAAATTCTAATTTTAAAACTCCACTAAATCTTCAATATTTCTTATATCTCTAATTTAACCAATCCTTTGAGAAAAACTATTTCCTCCCAAACATACCCAAAAATCGCCCAAAAATTTACAAAACACCCCACAACATAGATTCAAGGGATGAGCGTAGAATTTTTGGATTGCTTGAAACGTGAACGAGATATTTCCATTAAAGCCATGTCAAGGGGCGGAAAAATGGCGTTCATGTCTACCCCCGCCTTAAGCTTACTGACTCGTTATAATTTATTCACCACAAACCGAAACCCAATGAGAAATTATGAAAAATTTAACGGCAACTTTTGTCAAAAACTGAGCTGAGGGCCGGCAGACAAGCATTTTCCAGTCCCGTAGAGCAGGAATCGTTTGGTGGGATTCATGATCACGTGACTAGAGTTAAAACGTTCTCTCTCTCTCTCTGCGCGCGCGGTCACCGCGTTTGACATATCTCCAGCTCTGATCTTGCGTTTGATCGCCAACTCTGATCTCATACATTACTCGAGTTTCAGGCTATATAGACGGATGCGTTTCAGGAGTTTTCGACTTTTCTTTGCATTTTGATGTTTTGATCAAACTAATATCATATCAATAGAAAACGCACAATCTTTCAGTTGGAAACGAAAACTTTTGAAAACGCATTTAATAAGTGCGGGGGACAGCGAAAACGTCATTTGTTATGGCGTATGATTTAAGTTCTTTTAATCAGTCAGGGCGTTGTAGCGTATTCGCATCGTTTTCATGTGTACACTGAGGGAAAACAACAATCCGAAAACAAACATGCTCTGAACGCGAACCTTTTTTTTCTTTTCGATGGAAACGCAAACATTGAAAATGCATTCGTGTGAATGCACTCTTAGTGAATTGAATTGCGTGTGATGGTACTACCAATACAATGGAAATAAACTAATACATCTCAAAATTGCTTTTTATATTCTATTTATTCAAGATTAATAGTACAGTCTTTGTGACGCCGGACTGCACAATGCAATCGTATGAACAAATCTCTGCATACCATGTTTGTAATTGAGAGAATATTTACTGCATTTCTGCCAAAGGCGACTAGATGATCAATTGGCTAACTGCACCGATACTCGATAACTTTAGGTATATCCGTTTTTCCCGTCCGTACCAGTTTGGGGCAGAAAATCATGGTCTGTGGGAAAAAAAATAGATCAAGACGAAGATGAACAGAGAACAGTTTATCAAATGTCATCTTAAAAAGAAAATCCGTTTAGTTGTTAAAATCTCCCAGGAACTAGACAGGTGTCGAACAGACGTAGGATTACCAACTCTTGAATACAAGGGATGTTTATAAGTGCAGTGAAGGTGACGTTTACCTTTTCAAATTCACGGATTATGAAGTGTTTTAGCTGATACATCAACAGGTTTTAGACGTGCTAATGCTGAAGGTTTTTTAAAATAAACTATAAAGCTTATTTATAGCAGTTTCACGGAATTGTTTAAATTGCCTTTCTTTGAACGTTATCACGGTCATTTCCTATTTAAAATTCAATGTATTCTTGTAGTGATTTCAGTAGGACGATTATTGTCTTAAACCAGGTTGTTTAGATGAAAAATTACAATTTTCTTTGGCCTAATCCTTTAGCTGACTAGTTGAGAACCAATTAATCACACACAAAAATAATTAAAACTGAGAGCACATTAAAAGGATTCTTTTAATCGTGGTCATTAGCTTGGAAAACCGGCTTAACACTAGTGTGTTTGTGATTGATCCGTGAGGCGAGCCTGCAATATTTCGGGTTTTTTCCCTTGCACAAAACAAATGTCGAGTCATTAAATGTTGCTCAAGACTTGATTCAATGTGTGTGTGAATGATCCCGGTTTGTGTGAGCTTGCGAATAAAAACTTTTGAGTAGTACTTTCTCGTGATGTTGTCCGTTGTTCAAGTTTCCTGACTAGAAAACTCTTATTTCAGATTTTTAATTTGGCAAGGAACTAGCTCGCAACATTGCGGTAACCCTTTGACCATTTTTAACGCCTTGTATAAAAACAATAATAACACCCCTCGAGAACGCCTGTTTCTTCACAAATTTGCTACGAGGCAAACTGCACGAAACATCTGTGTTAGTGTAATATCTCGGGAAAAGTAGTGAAACGCAAATCCGGCCTTATCAAGCTAAAAATCTGTGTGTTTTAACCTTAAGCTGACAGCAATTTTAAAAGATCAAATACCGCATACACAAAAACTTAACACAAAACTGGCAACGACCCAAGACTTTATCTGCTAGTTATAGTATCAATTCATAAACGCATTGTTGATTCATAGATGAATAAAAGAATTCACCCCGAGGGCACGCAAAACGTAGTTGTTCACCCTTCTTTTCAGACAACACCTATAACTTGTTTGAGGGCGATAACAGTTTCACAGCTTAAATGGGCTAATTTTAACACTCACTTAATTGAAATCTTGTACTTCCCTTTGTAAACATGACAGGTGACAAGGACGTCATGCCAGCTGTCGGGAATTGTCTCGGGTCAGGTGAAAACACGCAACCATTCAAACGTTCAATTCAAGGTCAACGCTCACGAAACAAAGAGGCAGGCAGCGACGAGAAAAAAAAAACAACTTATTGAATATTGAAAGCGGTGTTTGGGGTTCAATTCTACGTGATGTGAATAAATTAGGCGCTTTATACGCAGGGATGCCATTTTGTTGTGGTTTTCAGTGCACAAAGGGCTTTCGTGAACGGTTTCCTTAATTTGTCTCCACATTGACAGATTGTAGAGGCAACAGAATATTCAAGATACCGTTAGTCAGCAAATCTCTTAATATGTTCATTTAAGCTCCGATGATTTTAAGGTGATTTAAGGAAGCTCATTTCACAAAAGGAAGCCCTAAATTCAATGAAAAAAATCAGACGGAAAAGACATCCAGAGTGGTCCTCAAAAAACAAATATCAGTTTCCAAATTTAAACTCTGGCTCAATACATCGTCAGTCATTACTTGACAGCCAACAAATTGCCCTCCTGTATATTAGATGTTATTCCATCCGTAGAACAATAATTCGCAACGCTTTGAGAATCTGACCCCTTGTTACTAATCCTCCATCGATCATATCATCTATGCCTGTGTTCTCTATTTCCAGAACATTTTTTTAGTCCAAGCTTTTCTGACCGGTTCTTGAGGGCATTGCGTTGATATGACTTTGATGCGGGCTCTCAGGACACTTCTAGAGGCAAAGCCATTTTAAAGATTTCCGTTTGGGTTGACATGATATTGTTTACAGCAAAGTTCTTTGTTCAAAGTTCAAGTACTTGTGTCCTGTTCTCTTTATTGTGTTTTGTACAGACTGGACAAGATACGAGAAACAAAGCAAAGAACGTACTTGTCTCAGGTGGGAGGTACATTGGACCCCCACAGTTACCCTGTTTTTAAATAGACCAAAATAATTTGAGACAAATATCTGTGCTTGATTTCAGACCATTTTAAACGCCCCAAAAACCGCACGTTTTGGGCTGCAAACTGTATTTCCTCGATAAAACAGTGTATAAACACCCACCCAGTAAGCCCTACGGCTCCCATCCTAGCGCTGTCCCTCGAATACGCCTCTCCTTGGTAGCGTGAAATCGACGTAAATCAGACACCCACCCCTGTCCTATGAAAAGAAATGTGAAATTGTGCATGAGATCAAAGAAGTATGAATTTACTCCTTGTATTCTGCGTTTGTTTGTATTGAAAAGGGAAAAATACGAAATTTTGACATTCCAGCTAAATCAAAATTCAAGAAAAATCTCAAATTCAATTTTGTAAAATATTGAAAAACAAATGTTACCATGCAAAGGGACTGCCAGGAGGTTACATGTGGATGGTCACCATAGGATTCGTCAGCAGACTCAAAATTTCGAACTACACTTCATGTCTCCAAAATTAGCTCTGGGAGCGAAAAGGTTAAGAAAGTTAACCACATTTTATAATCTTCATGACTACCATCGATGATCACACTATCTTTTTTTACTTTATTAATTAATGTTCAATATCGGTTTTTGGGTTTGATATGCCTTTTACGTTCTTTTGGACATTCATGCCGCGGTTTTCAAATAGACCATAATAATTTAGTAGATTAAACAGGATAAACTTGTTGAGCCAGAATTGTTCAGGTTTTGACATATTCAACATATCCCCTATGTTGCAGTATCAGTGAAATACGTACTAAAATTTGGTATCATGGAATAGTAGAACAAGGAGCAAAGGACTGCGAACGAAAATGCTGCTGGAGTACGTAGGATCTATAGAAAAACTGATCAGCCAAAAATAGTAATACAAACATCAAGCAAAGCTGATACTACGTAGAACAAACTCATGGACTCGTTTTCACGAAAACGTAGCACCAACGGTTTCGTTAGAAACCAATCTTTTTATTCATTTAGCGGAAAAACAGTCCTACTGAGATAATTCAGTGGAATATGCCTGAGTGAGTTTAAGACTGATAAAAGTACTTGCTTTTTGTTACCTTTTCAGACCTTTTCACTTCCAAAGCACGGTCAATTATGGAGACATGTAGTTCTATAAACTTTTGAGTCCGTTGACGAAATCCTATAATGTGAACATTAAAATGAAACCTCTTTGGCAGTTCGTTTTTGCATGGTACCATCTGTTTTCAATATTTTACAATTTTTCTTGAATTTTGATTTTTGGCACTTGGGAAAAATAATTTCTTTAAATTTGAATTTCTTTCATTTTGATTTTTGGCACTCTTGGGGAAAATAATTTCTTTAATTTTGATTTTTGGCACTCCTGGTTAAAGGGTTAAAGTTGAACACAGCTGAAACTATTATTTTTCAGGCGGAAACATGTGATCATTCCAAAACACATGCCTCTTAAAATATCACTCAAGTTTTGTTTTTTTTTCGTTTAGTTGGGCGTTGTGTTTCACGGGATAAGTTAAATCATTCTCATGAAATAAACAGCATTGTCATATTACAGAAATAAATTAAATGGCAAATATAGAACTACAAGTGACCACAAGTGGCAAAGCCGCGACCCGTCCCACCCTTTCAATTATGATGACTGTAATATTTCTAACTTTTGAGTCTGTGGACGAAATCCAATGGTGTAACCATTCAAATGAAACCTATTCAGCAGTACTTTTGCGTCAGTACCATTTGTTTTTCAATATTTTACAAAATGAAATTGAGGATTTTTCGTGAATTTTGATTTTTGGCACTCTTGGGAGTTAAACCATTTTCTAAACCATCCCATACCATACAACAAAACAAACATTGTTGCCCATCATATTTGCCAAACTCATTTCCAAGGTGAGGGCTGAGAAAAGAAAAACCCAGTTGAGGAATTCTTGGATGACAATTGTTCTCGTGCTTATGTATCTTTCTGCTTGCAGTTCAACTTCGCTAGTTGATCTGCAGCGAAACCAAACTTGGCTAATTTCCCATTCAGCAAGAACCCAAGGTTTCCTGTAAATCAAGATGGTGGTTTTCTGCCATCTATCACGCATAGACCCTGACTCTACCCAACAGAACGTTGAGGGAGACCAAAAACTGGACTAAGGGAGACTTTGTGGTTCCTCGCACGCAACTACACGACCTCTGGAAAGCAAAATATTCGTTTTCTAACGCCAGCATGCTATGACAAATGGTGCGGTGGTTATGTATTTCTCAAGCGCAAAAACATTAAGCCACCGCAACATTGTCCCCAGGTTATTCTCTCGTTCAAAATGACGGCTGGGAAAGACTGATTTGACTGGGAACATTTTGGAAAAGGTGTTGCTTACGAGATGTGATCGCACATGGAAGTTCGACTGTACTCCAAGAATCACGGAGTAGTTTGCCACATGCAACATAAAATTGCACACATTTTAGGCATCCTACTGATGAAAAGTTACGACATCTTACGACATTTTAGCATCAACTGTTATTTGCAGTCTGTCCATTTGAATTGAATACCTTCGTTCCGCTTGAACAAGAATTCCAGATTGCAAGTTAACTAATATGGCTGTCAATCACGGAGGTTCTGTCCTCGTGTACCGGTAACAAGAAGAACGAAACAAAGACTAAACCGCCAATAAACTACACGAAAAAAAGATCACAAACAAAGAGAATACAATGTAAAATCCCTCGTTTACCGGTACACCAAGACGCGGCCATCACTGGAATAACCTTGGACTTTTCTCGCGTTACAAAATACACCTCTCTCTCTCTCTCTCCGAGGCGCCAGTTTCAACGAGAGAAGGTACTGGGAACAAGGTTGAAGCCACCGCCCCCATTCACCCATTCCGCCTTGACCAATTTCCAGGTAGCGTTTACGACGGCGGGAGTTAATTAACTTGAGATTAAACTCTTCAGTTCTTTAACTCGTCGTGACTTTTATTTTCACATCAGCTTTTCCAGATTTTACATGAGTTTTTTAAAAAGATAAACTACCGTGATATTACACTTTACAGTATATGAAACACTAAACATTGTCCAATCGCATTAGGCCTTGCCTTGCAAGAACCATTACTAGACATTACGAGTGCTTATCGTTTTGTACGTCGAAACTAAGACAGCGATATCCATAGCATCGTCAACGAGCGCTTAATCGCCAGCCAAAAACTCTGCGATCCCTTGTCGATCAAATAAAAAAACAGCTTCAACATTCGACACCCGAAAGTCTCGTCGGCAACGTGGTCAAATAAGAGCGCGTTTTCTATTCCGAACAAGCGATCGATCGCGCGCGATTACTAACACCATTCAGTCCATGTGATCGCATTATTGCAGAGTTTTTGAGCAGCGAATTAGCAATTGTCCGGGTTCATATGAAAATCAGCCTAAATAAAACATCGTTCCTATTCTTTGCGTTCGATCGCAGACGACGGATATTAGGCGATTGTCTGCGATCAAATGGAAACCAGGTTTTAGAGCTAAAAACAAGAAAGGATATCACTCAAAGACGCTACAATTGGCCAAGGGCCGCAAATATCAGCGCAACCTCGTTCCCAGGGTCTCTCTTAAGAGTGGGGACGAGGTTGCTGCAATAGGCCTTAATCGCGCCCCGCCATTTTGTATAAAAACAAAAGATTTACGCCGCTAAGCCTCGCAGTGAAAAAGTTGAAAACGAGGTTAGGCGGACTAAAACAAAGCATTTTATTCTGCGGAGAGTCAACATGGCCACCGCGTGATAACGGCCTATATAACGAATGTTCTGCAGCCGGCCATTTTAAAAGACGCTGATTTTTTTCACGTTTAATTGCTATTTAGAAGCTGAGCTAGTTCTTATTATCAGTCGAGGATACACTGTTTTACTGGCTGCAATCCGCTAACTCGTTTATTTTTATTAACATTTCTATTCTATCAGAAGCGTATGTCATAGACATTTTGGGAACAAAATGTAAGGAAAACAAGACCATCTGGCTTTTATCCTGGCGAGCTGATCCCCAAAAAAAAGGCTACATGGACTACAGAGAAAGAAACACCGAGGAAAACAATATAAAGTCCGTTGAGTAACAGCGTACCAGGATAAAAACCAAGCTCTGTCTTTACGTGAACTGCTGTCAAACAAAATGACCAAACGAAAAATGACAATTTCAGGTACGTGTATGAAAGGCACAAGTGTAATAAGTGACAGTAATATTGCATGCAGCTAACGACAGTGGAAACGGACAAATGGTGAATCTAGCAGAATGCCGATAAGCAGTAACACCATTTGTACCTTCACAAAACCAACAACGAGGTCCATTTTAATACCCAAGGGATTTGCTTCGCTTAAAACCATCCACTTTGAACTGCAGTGCACTTCTCGTCGTACCCTTCTATTGTCACTTTCGTGAAATCCAGTTTGAAACAGTTCCAGGTCAAACGCTGTATCTAGAATCACTCTTAATCAACCATTTTCAAGAACGACAATCTTTACCTGATCAGTGTGGTCGTTTACAAAAGTTTAAACGACATCGATATTCGTCATACACGTTTTAACAATGTTTACTGGACAAATGGCCGGTTTTAAAATAATTGATCCTCATAATTCTACGGAGGTTCGTTATATAAAGAATGTACTACATGATTTTTTTATATCACATTTTTTTTCCTTCTTTGTCTTTCTTCTTTATTTCTAACTGAAATCTAACTCTAAACAGCAAACAGTGTGAACTGACTGTAGACTGAGTATTTCAAGAGAAGTTTCCCTGGGAACTATTGAATTCAACTCCCCCACCCCACCGGGCAGATAAACCGAGGGGTGGCGAGCAATTTTGAAATTCCCATACATGTACAGATAACCATGTGCTTTCATGACAGAAAGTCTGTGGGATAGGGATAGGAATTCACCATCGGGATATGAAAGACTTTCCCAATATCCCTGGGGTAAATTTATTTGAGGGAGGTGGTGATTACAGGAAACCAGCAGAACAAAACTGGTTACTGCAAGATTACCTGAAGTCAACATACAACTTCTCCATACAAATGTCCAATTATTACTTAGCACTTCAAAGGAGAATATAATTATTCATGAAGACGTTCGCTTGGATAATCAGTTCCTATTGATGTAATGACCAACCAACTTTGTCATCATAATTTAAGGAGAAATTAGATGTCGATCAATTAAAAAGATGACAAGGTTAAGTAATGTTCACCTCCCCCAAGTTTTCCATACCACCGTAGATACTATTTGATGACTAACAAGGTTACAGACTAAAGTCTACAGACAGCCAGACGTGTGACTGCAAAGTACATATCCATTAGCATTTACCGTACAAAATATAATTTCTACATAAAATCCTGCCTCGTCAGAGTCCAGCTGGAAAGCTGTTCACTTCGCCATGTTCGTTGACGGGGGCTCCGTTTATCTTGTAGGTCATTTTTAATCTCATGCGCAGTGGTTGCTAAGGAAAAAGCAAAACATTGTTAAAGGAGCTTGGCACAGGTTGCTAAGGAAAAAGCACAAGATTGGTAAAGGAGTTTAGCAGAGGTTGCTAACCGAAAACAACATTGGTAAAGTTACAAGGGCATTTTCAGATCCACAATCAAAGAGCTTAGCACAGGTTGCTAAGGAAAAAGCACAACATCTGTGAAGGAACATGTATATGTTGCTAAGCAAAAAGAACAACATTGGTAAAGTTACAAGAGCATTTTCAGATCAACATTCGAGGAGCTTTAGTAAAGTTACAAGAGCGTTTTCAGATCCACACTCGAGAAATTTAGCACAGGTCTGTGTCATTAAGTGCTTTGAGTGTTGATACCATTCCCCCCTCCCCTGCCTGGATGGGTTGCCACCCAAATGCAAACAGAAGAACGAGACTCGTGAACGGCGACTACGACTTAAACGAGCCACTTTCCGATCTCAGTCCTACCGCGCTTTAATAAACCTTAACAATCTCAGAATGTGGTGGACGTGACTTTTGATTCCGTAGCAAAAAAACCCTGGTGTGTGATCATTCAAGAGCATAAGCATTCAAAAGCAAAAAAAATGGCGTCGGCGTCGACAAGCGCAGGTTCAAAGCCCTTTATGGCAGGTCTAAATATGTGTTTGCATTATTTTCATATTCCGGCGACTACGTTGTCGCCATGAAAATTGCTGAGAGAGAAAGAGAATAAAAAAAAAAGTTGTGCATGATAGTTTTTTTGACATTCAAAAATGGAACGAATCAAATTTGAAGAGGACCTCGTAGCAACACGTTTTCACTTGTACTTCTCTGTATTTCAAACTACTGTTTCTCTCGTATCTTTTTAACTACTTTAAGGTTGTACAAGTCATTAGCAATGAGACAGACAGTAAATGACGCCTACTAACATGTTGAGGATTAAAACAGACAACAGTTTTAGTAACAAACAAGCCGCCAAAAAAAACACATATCACAATACGGGCGAAGGGTGTTGTATTTGGCGGAAACAGTTTACTCTTTCACTCCCGGAGGCAACAATGGAGACATGTTGTGTAGTTCTAACTTTTGAGTCTGTTGACGAAACCCTATGGTGTGACCATTCAAATGAAACTTCTTTGTTAGTACTTTTGCATGGTACCATTTGTTTTTCAATATTTTACAAAATGAAATGAGTGATTTTTCTTTAATTTTGATGTTTGGCACTCTTGGAATTAAAAGGATAACCGATCCAAGCCGAAATGACAGGTATGCCAATTTGGCGTCTTGTAACACTGAAAGTGTTTTACATAATTCTCAGACAAAGGAACAAATTGCGTAGGCAGGGAAGCTCTTTATCCAACGACGAGAAACAAAAAAACTCGTAACAAACCGCAAATAAACGTTTGAATTACAGAAACAAGAAAGAATGCGTTAACATCAAAAGAACCAAAAGACGTTAAGACACCGCAAAGACAAAGCCTCGTCGGGGATAACAACCAAGACAAAGGAGAAAATTGAGTTGAAAACAGTAAGGGTGCTTCTGGCAAAAGACCAGTTTACTGCCACACGTGTGAAAACAATACGAGAGAGTTTTGAGGGCATGTTGACAAGGTCCTCGGAAACACGTGCACAACCGCAATCAAACAGATACTAGCTTCAGAAGACGGCATCCTGTTAACAACAACCGACTGGAAATACAGTGTCTAAAAAATATCCTCAATTCAATTCAACAGCAAGACTGCCAGCTGAACATGTGTCTTGTCACTGGTTTAACTCTCACGTGTTTATCAGCCCAACGCGCCAGTTGATCACAATAAACACTTATAGGTGTCAAATTGAAAAAAGCTAAATAAAGTAAAAACAACTGAAAAAAGAGGTTACCAAGAAGCTTTGATTTGAATGGTCACAATTTGTCATCCACATACCCAAAAGTAAGAACAGATTTATACAGCGCAATAAACTAAGACAGCACCACAGAAAAGTCCTGCTCAAGACCTTTTTATCGAATGGTCATACTTAAGGATTTCATCCAAACAAAATAAAACTAAGAAAAACATTGCAAGAGTCGGGGGAAAGGGCAGAGAAATAGTTGTAGAAATTCTCATGTTTTTCTTAAGTTGTTAAAAGGTAAGCTAAACGTGAATGTACATGACAGTATCAGCGCCGACCTAACTAAGCTAAAATAGAAGACAGAACTGTATATAAAACGTGTCTCGTGAGACAAATAAAATAACACCGTATAGATACAGTTTCGACATGGGTCGATACCTCAAGACAATCCAAACTTTAATCAAACGAATACTAGTGTTCAGAGGACACAATTCAAACCAGACACTCGAAAATGCTGAACAAATTCAATCCACACTTGAATTACCTTTTTCAATTATAAATTTCTTCAGAAATCAGTGAATGGCTAAAAAACTTGTGCAGCCTATATGAGGATGTTCTGTCCAATCAGAGCAGAAATATTGTCTTATCGGCCAATCAGAGCAGAGATATTGTCTTATCGGCCAATCAGAGCAGAGATATTGTCTTATCGGCCAATCAGCTGCGAAACCCAACAAAAAGTCGCAACCCGGCATCCGAGACATTTTCCCGCGCTGAAAGCAGTCACGTGACCTTTATTCTAACTCCGATTGGCTTGTTGCGTTGTGCTGTTGAATTAACTGTGTTCATCGTAGAATGAACCGGCTACCCGACAGCTAAAACAGTTTTAGTAACCAACAGCTAAGTCCCAAAGTAACAAATTTTCTAAACAAGCGCTGCTAAAAGGGCGAAAAAACACTCCAACTTATCTCAACTCCCGCTTTACGCCAGGTCAACTCGCTACCGCGGCAGGGCTGTCACTAATTTGCAGTTGCAATAGCAAATTTGCCTTGTTTGTCTATGAAAGTAGCCGGGGTTTAGAAGTGAAGTAGCTGAGGGGGGGGGGGGGGGGGGGGGGGGGGAATCCCCGGTCCCGGCCCCCGGTCCTTAATAACAGCCCTGCACGGACATCCAGTTATTACAGGAATGGTGTTAAAGTCCCAGTGAGGAAAATTTACTGAAAATAACTCCCGCTGTTACCCCAAATCGCTATAGCGAGAGATGACTGCGCTGAATTCCACGAGACGTTTTTAATGCAACAGTGACGTTAACGTAAGCTAAATGTACCTGTTGAGGGTTTGCGACTTTAACTTCTTGGCTGACAGCTCCTGAGTTGTTTGGCGGTACAACGTTACCGGTTGGGCTTTGCAGCTGTAACTGAAATGTCTGCGAGCAAATAAAACAAAACTTTAGGAAAACAGTACAATCTTCTCAAATTTTGAAAATGTGTTCTTTGTTAATCAAAACTACGTCTCGTTAACTATTGACTGACACTGAATGAACCCTGTTGTTCTTTGGAAAGTCCCATTCTATAACACACCATTCCGTCGAAAAACATTCCATTATTACTGCAGTTGATCTGTAAGTAATGATTTTTTTTTTTACTTTGCGATTTTCTATACAATGTAAAGAATGAATTTTCATTTGGAGTTTTCTATAAACTGCGCGTTGAGGAAAAAAAATAAAAAACAATACAAAAAATGCAGGTGAACTTAAGGTGTTGATTTCCTGGAAGCTAACGTGGAAGTCGATTCCCACGACAGTTTGTGAATTAATAAAATTATACACTTGCTGTGCGCTGTAAAAAAAATTCCATCGAAAAGAACCAGTTACGTCATCGATAGTCTGTTGGCGGGGTAAATGAAATGCGGCAGTGAGAGGTAATCGCTATTCTTTAGTTATGAATCAACAAGAAAAGAAGAGAAATTCATACACACCTTAGGAACAGCAGCTTGAAATACAAAGTCTGTCATAGGAAAAGCCAGCGAGTTTGTAGCTGTGACCATTATTGACACCACATTAGATGGGTTTCCTGGAATCTTTTCAAACGCAAAGTCGATCTTTAAACCATTGTTCTCAAAGGCTGTTATGGACGGGAAACCTATTCAGAGAGAGGAAGGCTGTCACGACAGTTACGTGTAATCAGTCATCTGTAGTGTTTAGCAATTTTTTATAATTTTTTTTTTTTTTTGCAAATTTTGAAAAGTTTGTTAAGTCAATTTGTATATAAATAAATAATAGATTTCGCACGAACTTGTAATCACGAACTTGTAATTCATGCCGTGGCAGTTCTTATAGCTGAGAGTCCAATCGCCACCTGGTTAGCTCAGTTGACATGGCAACAGAATGCAGAACCAGGGTCTTCAAGTTAAAGGACTACATTATAATGGATTGTTAGATGATCGAGTCACTGGCCTTTTTTCCAACATCTTCTCACACTAAACTAGCAGTTAGGAAAGTTAAAGCACCCGCATCAATGTTCTAAAAGGGTAGTTTTGTGATATGGCCAGTTCATGGTTATGTTTGATAACAGTTAACTTTCACAATTTTGGAGTTCATTTATAGTCATGTCATATAAAGCGTTTAACTCACTGAAGTTTCCATCCATTCCTTGTAATTCATTTAGTATTTAGAAATTAAGTATTGAAGCTTAGAACTGAAAGTGTTACAAACCAGTAGAAAAGTCCTGGTTCTGAGGGGCGATGGGTTCATGATTCATCTGAAGTAGAGCGGGCTGTCCTGCAGGAGCTTGATGCAGCAGTCCTCCCCCATCTAACAAGTTTGGTACTGCAGATGATGGCGCCATCATATTCATAGGAGGGGGGCCTAGGAAAGGGAAAAAAAGGAAACGAGAATTAGTCGAGATTTGTCAATAAATAACTGTAATTTAGGGAACGGTGACAGAGTAAAAAATGAGAAAAAGATTCAAACTCCCTATGCCGTTTTACCATCAATGCAAGCTTTATGCACACACAAGATTAAAGTGTCATCTCAAATTTTCAGGCAGTTAGGCGCCATTTTACTGTCTACTCTGTTAGCATTTTGGTCCCATTAAGGTAAATTAACATAGATTTTACTGCTTCCCTATGTATTAATGCCTTCAAGCAGTACTATACATTGTATGTCATACAAAAATGGTCAGAAGCAAGTAAAAATCCCAATTGATTTTATCCGGATCTGTTACTAATTATATTGATACGAGTTCCAGTTAGTTCATTATTTTAATTTTTTTTGGTTTCAATTAAAAATCACTATGTTGAATTGTCCAAAGCTGAGAAGTTATACAAGTTAAAACTGCTTTACCAAGGACAAAACTTAACAGCAATCCCAGCTCATGAAAATGATGATTAATCAGCACTATTGTATGAGTAAAACCTGTAAAATACATGAACAAACTAACAGTTAAGTGATGACATAAGTGCAAACCTGCATTTGTTGAGCCTAGGTCCAGATCCCCTAATAAATCTAAGAGCTCCCCGCCTGATGAGGCCACAGGAGCAGGTGGCTGAACTGGGGCGGGTGTGGGTTCAGGAGCAGGACCTCCACCGAGTAGATCCAACAGTGTTTCTGACTGTGACTTGAGAGAGAAGGAAAAGAAAAAAAAACCAGAAAACAAGTCAAGTAACAAATAAATATTATGACGGTAAAAATAGCTCACAAACATGAGGTTAATAGTGCAAACTCAAATTGGTATCATAAGTACTGTAAAATCTCTGTTACGCCACCCCTCTCAAATAAGCTACGCCCCCTCTAATAAGCCACCCCTCTTTAGAAGAAGAAATTTATTAAGCCCCACCCTCTCTCTCTCTCTCTCTCTCTCTCTCTCTCTTTTAAGCCACCCCACCTCTTACTTACTTCAATACTCTTGAACCATGGCTTTTGTTATTGGTATAAACCATTATATAGTGAAAAATAATGTAATTGTAACATTAAAGTTTAATCCTGAGATTACGATGCTTGAATAAAGTTCATATCATATTATATCCTGATAGTGTACATCGTGCTGCATTTTGCTAAATCAATAAGCCCCCCACCCTCTAATAAGCCACCCCTTGAAAGTACCTTAACTAAATAGCCACCCAGGCGGCTTAATAGAGATTTAACGGTAGGTGAAATCTTACCACTTGTTTTGGAGGTTTTTGTTCAATTACAGCTGCAATGGAAAAACAGAAACCATTAACTTAAATCAACATAATTCAGCATCTCTGTATACATACAATCTTTGAACAATTCACCATCTAGCACCTTAGAACACTCTAAACATCATAAATCGTCATCAATCCTTACTGCCCCCACAGGAGCATACAGCTGTAGGATGTCCATTTAAGTGTAAGGAGTTTTACCTTCTTTAGCAACTGTTTCAATCTCTGGTTGCGAAGACACTTCTCCGTTTGTAATTGGCTCAGATGATTTTGATTCAAAAACTGGCATCCTCTCCAACAGAGCAGGTCTACAAATCAACAAACACCATACAAAATTAACACACAACCAAACACAACAGAGTCGGTCTGTAAATCAACAAACATTGTACAAAATTAACACACAACTAAACAAAACAGGACAGGTCGGTAAATCAACAGACATTGTACGAAATTAAAGTGCACCTAACCCCAAAATTGTTTTTTCGCTTAATCAACTCTATGTACGTTGAAAAGTTGAATAGTTAAATATTTCTTGTTTTTAATGTTGTGAATTATAGAGGTTTGAATTTAAAAAATGTTAATAAGATGATGTCAAATCAAGACTTGTTTATTATACAACTACTTGTTTCCACCTTCAAGTGATATTTTTTTTTACAAATCAATTGACTATAGACAGTTTTTATTTAGTATTTCTTAAATTGATTATTTTTAAGCTGTGAACTGCGTATTGTAAATTGAAGTAGAAATAATGGTAAAGTCTTGATATGACGTCATCTAATTAGCATTTTGTAAATTCAAATCTCTATAACTCACTAACACGACGTTAAAAACATGAAATATTTCACTATTCGACTCTTCAGCGTACATTGAGTTGATTAAAAGAAAAGAAAAATTGGGGGTTAGGTGCACCTTAACACACAACTGAACAAAACAGAGCAGGTCTGTAAATCAACATTTAGCCTGCATAGCAAGCACTGGTTTATTTATAGGGCAAAACTGGGATGTAGCTAAGAGCCGGCAACCAGTTAATATCACCAGCTGAAAGAGAACTTATCACCGGCTGAAATTTCACTAGAAAACAAAGACAAGCAAGAAAAACCGGCTGGGCTTGTTTACGAGCCTGCTAATGTTTTTCTTAGCTACACCCCTGGTGAAATCACATGTATAAGGATGCGCGTGCGAGGGGAATGTGCAAATGAATCAACAAACAGTGTATAAAATTAACACACACCAGAGCAGGATAACAAACTAAACCACATCCTGCTTGCTAAAGGTGAGCAAACAAACTGTGAAACAGGCAAATAAATGTACAGGATGTAAAGAAACAACATACAGAAGAAACCAACAGAGTAGGTCTGCAAATCAACAAACAGCACACAGAACAAACACACAACACTCTGTAGACTTGTTAGAGCTTAGTAATCAAACAACTGTGAAATGGGCAACCAATTGGCAAGGAAGACGCAAGAAACTTATTTAAACAAATCACATTTCACTGTACCTCATCTTATCACATGTTTAAATAGTGGTAGGATAAATATTTATGCCTGGGACTTGCAGTACTTGGTTGTTGATCAGAATTATGAGGGGTTCCACTCAAGTCACATCAAAAACTGGTTACCTCATACTGTCGTGCTTTTTTAACAGTGAACCAAATTCAACACCTCTCTGCTGTAATTCCACATCCATGTTCACTTCAAATTGGTTGATAACATTTCTAATCCGTCTGAAAATGGAAAAACAAAACAAGATTTATTTTTGTTATCAGCAGTGTAGAAAAAATCAAAGGCTCCCATGAGCCAACTGGTGAACATAAAACAAACTTCAGACCCTCCCCTCACCAAGGCATTTGGTACCACCAACCCCCTACCCCCTGCTACCAACTCCCCACCCTCCCCTCCCCCCCCCCCCCCCCCACCCACCCTCCCCACCCTCCATTGCCATCCCCATGGGTAATGCAGGTGACCAATGTTTACAGCTGATCAACTGAGTGAAAATTAGCATATTTTCCTACATATGCTATAACTTGTTTAATGCTTTGCATATTCACGACTTAAAAATGAAAACGCATACATGTAAAGCCCAGGGGAAGTATATGAAAGACCAGTTACTGACACATTTTGACAGCACTGCAGGCAGAGAATTGACAGCAGTTAACCCTTTAAGCTCCAATACTGATCAGCTTCAAATTTCTCCTTGTAATATCAATGCTTAATTAACCAGAGACGTCATGAGAATCAAGGATTTGATCATAACATATATATTTTGTTAGTTTATCTTTTATGTATTTATGCACCTAACATGAATTCTTTTGATATTTTAACAATTTCTCCCCACTACTGCCACAATAAATGCATGGAGACAATAAAGGAGAATCTGTATTTTGATAGTGGGGTTAAAGGATGAAGCTGTAGACTATACTTACTCTTGAGTTGACGAGAAGCGTGTACTGAGTTTCATAACAGCTGTTAATGCATAATCTTTTGTTGTAGGAGTAGAATGCGAACTGTAAAGTAAGCTCTCCAGGACATCAAGAACATCATTTTCTGTAATCTACAACAACAACAAAATCAATGCATGCATCATTATCAAGTCCATAAGATATACAGTAAGAAAACTTGGAAGCAACAGTAGTTAAACTGCATTAACAAAAGTCTGTGTCTTACCACTTATTACATGTATATAAAATAAAAGCTGCTACATGTATTAAGTAGTTTCCTGTGTTACTGGTTATTGTTCTACCATGCATGTAGAAGTCAGTGAATGAAACCTAACAGGGTGTCAAGCAGGTTGGGAGTAAAAAAATATAGGAAATTTAGGACACTTTTGAACAAAAGTAGGGCCAAAATAATGAAAATATTAAAAAAATTGGAATAAAATAGGAAGGTCTATGAAGCATAGACTCCGCAAGGTGTTTCATGATCAGCATTTTCAAAGTGCCTGAGGGACTTGTCTAGGGCTGCAACGATACATTTTCTCATGATACGATACATATCTTGATACAAGTGCCACGATACGATACACAATACGATACATCATTACATACATTTTTCCACCAACACGGGAAGACATTTTGCGATGAACTGCATGTTTTTCCCGTGGGCGTGCAAGACTGTGTCAGCTGACAACTAATTATGAAAAATATGTGTCGGAAGCATGCAAAGCTATACGAAGCAAGGATGGAACTTTCTTGTCCCTTTGTTTAAAAAATAGCTATAAAAAGGCTTGGACTTGGGTAAGGAGTCATTTAAGACAGTAATTTCTGAATGTTGATGAAGAATCATAATAATTGAAGGGCTCGGGGCATATCCAGCCTATGTTGCTTTTGAGGTCGTTTTTTATTTTTCTCACTCAGGTTTGTCCATTTTTGGCATGTGAACTACAAATTACTTGCAAAACATTGTTCAGATTTTTTTCTGTTGTTTTTTTCCGTCGTTTTCGAGAATTAACGTATGCAAAAAAATAAAAATCTGCATGTCTCCCGCTGAATCCCGCTTGAAAAATGAATCGCAAGGTTTACCCGAATTTCTCGATTTCACGCTGATTTTTCACTTCAGATGGCCAAGTTTGGGCCCGTACCGCTGAATCCCGCTCAAGAAAAATAAATCCCAAAGTTCATTCCCTCAAAATCGCTTCATTTTTATCACCGATAGTCAGCCACTTAGATTCGCGCCATCTCTCTTATCGTTACGGCCCTTCTTTAGGAAGCACTCCCGGTCCTCCGCTGCCGGCTCATAGTCTTTGCCCGCCTTGCTGAATTTCACCCGGCCGCAAGAACTCACTTTGAGCTGCCCAACGCTGTATTTCAATCTCCCGCGCGACCACGCAAAGCCGACCTATCTGCCACTGTCGCAAAGCATGTCGGGATATCAATGGCAAAAACGAAAAGGGAATGTCCGCCAAACGAAATACGGAGAATATTATAATTCTCGAAGCACTTCGGATATCGGGCATTTCGACTACGGCACGGGATGGGAAATGGCCCACAACTCACAACACTGCCCCTTTTCTGATCCGAAGTGATTCCTGACTTTCCCGCCGGCTCGCCTTGTCCACCAACGTCTGTTTTCACCTTCGAGCGTGAAATAGAGATTTAGGCAAGAAACACGACTCGTTTCTTTGAGAGGTGCTAGAGACTTACGGATTTCCGGACTTAATGATGTCCTTCAATCACCGGTTGGGCCTTAAACATATTGGCTCATACGCACGCTACAGACGATGTGTTTGCCGTAGCGAGCTCGCGATCGATAACGGACCAGGCACGCGTAAATAACGGTATTTTCGTTCATGTTGTTGGCGCGGGTCAGGAGTATTGCGGTCGCATATTCTCACGGCCAATCTGCTGTAATGGCGTCGAAATTACGCTCTGAATGTAAACAACCACTAGAAGACCAGAACTCTGCTTTTCTTCAGGTGAAATTAGTCCAGTTTCTTAGGATTAGTGCAAATTCGACAAGGGTTTGTGATATTATTCGTTGTACGATAAAATTAGGCAAATCTGAGAGAGAAAGAAAAGTAAAATGCTCAAAAAGCAACATAGGCTGGTTATGCCCCGACCCCTTCAATTTATCATAATATCGCGATATGTTGTTCAAATATCGATATTTGTATCATGACAAAAAATATCGCGGTTCACCGGTGCACCGTGTATCATTGCAGCACTAGACTTGTCACAAGTGGGGTCTGGGGACACTTTTCCCCCAAAAAATTTTAAGAACTGTGGTGATGCATTTTCCTACATTTTGAAGCACAGTATTGTATCTTCCAGTTGCCTAAAAACTCTCTACTTTAGGTTACTGAATCATGATTTGAAACACTTGATCACATTATAGGAGGTTTCACTTAAAATAAAATAGAAAAAATAGCAACTTGACACTCTTAGATGGTGACCATTTATATGAAACCTATTAAGGGCCAGTTTATAGTGGTACATGTACTGTTTATTATACTATACTGTACATGTACAAGACCATTCTAACTCTCCCATCTGTGGATGAGTCAGCATTCTGGTGAGAGTTAGTGCATTACATTAATTAATTAATTAATGATTATTAATTAATTAATTATTAATTAAGAACGTGTCTACCTGAGGACCATGCAGACGAGTCTACACGACCCCCAACCGATTTCGCTCAAATTTGGCTTACTTGTTGCCCACAACGAACCTACAATCTAGGCCAAACGGTTTATCCAGATATTAATTTTTAAGAGAGTTATACGAGTTTAAAGTTTTTGTTAAAAAATGTGCAAAAATCCGTGCCAAAAATGCAGCGAATTCATGATGTGCGTGTGTCTCCAAAATCTCAAGCCGACAAAAAATATTCCGCTAAGTGAAAGTAGAAACCTGGATCTTTATGTACAAATATAAAAATATACGATTGTCCTGTTTTTATATTTGTGAGCCATCAATCAAACTTGACAATTTTCACCATTTTGCGAAATAACGGAAAATACCCCTAAAATAGCGGGCAAAAGCAAACAAGCGGTACCAAAATGTTCCGAATTCGTCACGAATCCGGAAAAATCTCCTCTAGTGTAAACGTAGTCTTAGACTAGTTTTGTTTTCCGCCAGCATTATTTTGATAACACGCTGAGAGGATTGCGTGACACACACCAGACACCAAGAACATTTCCCACGCTTTCCCACGAATAAACATACCAGCAGATGGGCGATTTTAAATGTGTTTGTTCTTTTCAGCAATATTCTAAAAAAGAATGTAACCTTTTTACTCGAAACAAGAGCGCTAGATCTATATTTATTGTAAAGGATTTTTCAAGTAGCACAAAAGAGCACTTGTGGTTGTTTTAAAACCTCACGGAAAGGAGTCGAGGAAGACGGTAAATTATGTTTGGCCCGCGTTGGATTGTTCGACGAGTGCGGAGAAGATCTCACGATTTGTCCCGAGCATAGGAACGAATTTGGCTTGGGATGGCGGCCAAGTAAAGTTTGTAAATATCCTGAGCATCAGAGCAAACAGAAACCGTACAGAGGGATATCCAGGGAGATGTCAAGAAGAATATACTTACACTTCGGTGTACTTTGTGAGACTGGACAAGGTGAATCATTGTGAGGGGGTAAATTGGGGTATGCAAAGATACTTTTTGGCCCGATCCTTCGATTCGACGTCATTTTCGTTCAAATCCGGGTCCGCATTACTTGAAAAGTTTCGCAGTATAAATATACTGCACACGGGTATATATATTTATTTATTTTGTTTTTATTGTGCAGTACTAGTAGATTTTACTCGAAGTTTTCTGCCTTTGCTGGTGAAACTGAAAAGGCAGTCGACAAAACACCAACATACCGTCCAAGGCCGACAAAAAATTAATGATCAGATTTCAAGGCCAAATCTGCCGATCCGCGAACCTATTCACCCCTCTCCATTGTAATAATGTTGTGTCGGAATACCGGCTACATTTGAAATTGAACACAGAATGAGATGAGATATCATGCTTCCGAGTTAAAATAGTATTTTTTTGGTTTTCTAGGGATATGTAGGAAATGTTTATCTAATTATAGCGAGACTGTGCGCCGCTCCGATGAGACAACTAGTGATACACAGGTAAAATACTGTGAAATTAAAATATTAGTGCTTTTCTAAACCGGTAGTCATCCCAATAAATTTAGTTTTAGGCTTTTATGCAACAAATTATAAGGCGACATTTCACATACAATTTTTATTTCGAAAAGTCCTCGCAGCGAGTGCCAGTCGAATCTATATCATACTTAGCTGCAAACACCGAAGTAAATTGTTTGCAAGCGCGATAAACCGAAATAAATTGCTTGCAAACCCCAAAATAAATTGTTTGTAGCTGTATAAAGAACAAATGAATTGTTTGCATTAAAAAAAAATTCCCCTCCCTCCCCCCTGCCTCACCAACACCACCACCACCACCACCACCAGAAAAATAATGGTACGTCCCTGGCCCTTGGGGGTTAAAATCTTGGTCTGAGGTGTATTTTGGGGACTAAAAGTTGAAAGAAAGGAAAACAAAATTTTGCAACAGATAAAATGCAAATTTTATACAATATAAGGTCTCTGCTTTGGCCTTTTTTTCTTTCTTTTCTTTCTTTTATTCTATTTACTATTTGCATTTAATTTACTTGCTGTAATTTAATATTCCGATGCCTAAAAGTTCCATGCCAGCGGTAATCCTCTGATAAAAATACCCTGATACCTTGGGTAGCCTGTGGTACTATTATTGTCAAAATAAAGATGGCGGATGTACCGATCGTCCTCGATATGTAAAGCATTTTTTATTAGCTGGGATATCTTATCTATTTAAACGATTGATCATCCAAACAAGTGGCCAGTGTGAGTCTTGAAGAATCTCTGAGCAGTTTGCAGCCGCGGCCATCATTCTCAAATGTTGCATACGATTTTGTGTATAAAGTCAGCGACCGGCCGGTAGTTTCCCACATACATGGCTTGGTAAGTGCACTTTTATTAGCACTCCAAATTATATTTATTTCATCAGGTACATTTTATAAACCTAATATTGAGTATTCAAATATAACATGAGCCAAGAATGTCTTCACCAGAATCAGTAGCATGTTTTACCAGATGTCAACAGATGTCATAGTCCTCTATATTTGTCATTCGCCCGTCATCGTGAGCGAAATACCGATACAAAATATCTGTTTTGCATGGCTATACGTACGTAACTTCACACAGATTTTATCACATCTATCAACTCCTAAACAAATAAACTTTATGGAAATCGAGTAATTTTGAGCAGAAACTTGGCCGCATCCGAGATATTTTAAGCGATTTTCACTAGAAATTCGAATCATGAAAAATCTCGACGTTTGAAGGTTTTCTTGAAAGCATTAATATTTTCGAATATATTCATCGCATCCTCTTCAAATTTAGTTGATTTAAATAAGTATACTATTCATTTTAAATTGGCAAAGATTCATTATTATCTCTGCACCCAATCGTGTTTGAGCAAGTTGTAAACTTCACGGGCAAATTTACCATGGTTTTACTTAAAATTGTGTGTCATTTCACTCGAACCACTGTATCCCGTGAACTGTTCGGACTTTCGGAAAAATATTTGGCAGGCTTTTAAGTTGGACTAATACCAGTATGTACACAAAATATTATCAAATTCTGGAGGGTACCATGTAGACTCAAATGTTGATATTGCATGGATTTCATGTGGACACGTTCTTAATTAATCAGGGCTCGAGACTAACTTTTCAGCTTTCTAGCCTAGTGGCTAGTGACAGGTTTGAATTCACTAGCCAAAATATATTTTCACTAGCCAGCCTTGTACGGGAGGTAGGGTGGGGATTTTTTTTGGGGGGTGGGGGGGACAATAACATGATCGTGTCATACTGGTTAACAACAAAAATCTACGAGACTTGGAAACACATTGATCTTTTAGTTTTCTTCTTTAATCTCATACTAACACTTAACAACGTACTAACGTACGAAGAAACGTCAAGAAGATAAGACTAACACCTTACGAACGTGCTTACCTGCGGAGAAACGTTGAGAAAATAAGACTACGCCTTACGGATGTTCTAACGTACGGAAAAATGTCGAGCAGATAAAACTGACATCTTACGAACGAACAAATGTACGGAAAAACATCGAGAAGATAAAACTAGCATCTTACGAACGTACTAACGTACGGATAAACGTCGAGAAGATAAGACTAACACCTTACGAACGTACTTACCTGCCGAGAAACGTCGAGAAAATAAGACTCACCTTACGGATGTTCTAACGTATGAAAAAACGTCGAGAAGATAAAACTGACATCTTACAAACGAACAAATGTACGGAAAAACATCGAGAAGATAAAACTAGCATTTTACAAGCGTACTAATGTACGAAAAAACGTTGAGAAGAAAAAACTAACATCTTACGAACGTACTAACGTACGGAAAAACGTCGCCGAGAAGATAAGACTAACACCTTACGAACGAACAAACGTACGGAAAAACGTTGAGAAGGTAAGACTAGTAATACCTTACGAACGTACGAAAGTATGGAAAACGTTGAGAAGATAAAAATAACACCTTACGAACGTACACTCTGTACCAACGTAGGGGAAAATGTAAGATAAGACCTTATTACGAACGTACTAATGTAATGTACGGGGAAGCTTCAATAAGATATAACTAATATCGTACCGAAAATTGTTCTGAAGACAACATTTACGTCGTACGTAACGAAACATGGAGAAACATAGAACGAACAAGACTGTTACTGTACTAAATGTTCTGAACTTCACTACATTAGCACATTTTTCGTAAGAAATAGCCGGAACAAGAATTGAAATAGCCAAGTAGAGATCCCGGTGTTCCGGCTCTAACAAAAACTTGGTCACCCAGAAAAAGAAAATCGGTTTCCAAAAAAAACTTTATCGCTATTTCAAATTATTGGTTGAAGGCATTAAAAATATGATATCTGTGACTGTCTACAGTTTATACAGCTATGTTTCACGGTTTTTGGTCTGTCAATTGGCTTTTGCGATTCATCAGAAATAATTTTTAGTTTGGTTCCGTCCGGTTCTTTACGATTTTCACTAGCCCAAATGGCTAGTGAAAGCAAAAATCCACTAGCCAAAACTGAATTTTTACTAGACTTTGGCTAGTTGACTACCGTTAGTCTTGAGCCCTGTTAATTAATAGGATACCAAGCATTTGCAAGTGGACATTTTAGAACACAATCCAATAATATTTTACAACTTACATTGAGGGATTCATCCTCTTCAATTTCAACAAACAGCTGATCACCATATTCTCCACAGCACCAGGAACCAACCTGCACCAGAGGTTGCTACAAAGAAATTTAACAAACACATTAATAATTACATGAAGCACACTTATTACAAAAGCTTCTGAATCAATAAACTGACTGCCCATAAACAAAATGCTCTCCAGGCTATACAGCTTGTGTCCTGGCTATACAACTTGTGTGGGGCTTCAAAGGGGCTACATGTATGTCACAATTTTATAAGTGTTATTTTATAAAGCCAAAACACATATTAGTGGAAACTCAAATAATGGTCCAGTTTTGTTTAAAAAAAATTGGGCCTTGTGTCTTAAAATTACTGTAGATTCCTAGTTTTCTCATATACATATTAACCATAATTTTCACTAAGCTATCTCATTTCCCTGATGTTCTTGTACATGGATAAAGGGTAATCACAGACTAAATACAGCTGTACCTGGCTGATGTCATTTTGCATAGCTTTGAACAAACGTTGGACAGCATAAGCTTGCACATCACTAGATGTTGACACCAAGTAAACAAGACTTGGAACTGCGTCATCACGAACATGGCTTCCAGCCTAGGACACAATAGCAATCAAAGTCTCTTATCATCATTATCACTAAGCCATCATATTTGTGCTAGGATCTTGAGCCCTCATATTGCAGAATGTGAAATCATTCTTTTTGTCAGAAGAAATGTAAAAGTAGTGTTTTCACTGAATAATCATAGGGCATAAATAAATGTCAACATTAGAAGAGAAAGAAGAAAGATCACACCATGCAGTATGCTGTACATGTATGTTTAGATGGGTCAGTAAAATTCTAGCTGAACTTACAGTTGTGAGTACTTTCATCATAGTGTCAATATGCCACCTCTTGTTTGGCGCATACCTAAAAACATTACAAACATTAATGCAGTTCAATCTCATTACAGCTGTAGCAACAACTCTTGGGATCATGGGAAACCACTTCAAACAGTATTTCATAACAGTGGTCTTAAAAGAGTACATGTACATGTAAAGCTGTAATCAACCGCATGTGTATGTCAATGTTCTCAACACAGCAACCATAAGATGATGGACTGGGACGAGGCAGCCAAATGGAGTAGACGTGCTTTCGAACGCTCCGGAAAAATTTAAAGTACAAACGAATTTCGTCAATGAAGATAAGATAAATCCACTAAAAATACGTTTTCCAAGATTAACATATATAAGCATGCCAACCAAACCAAGCGAAAAGCGGCTACGAGTGCCCAGCGATGAAGAAGCTTCACATTCACAAGTAGGTGACACGGACACCATCTTACAAGACATTTTGCACAAACTGCAGAAGCTTGACTTGTTAGAGCAAATTAATGAGCGGCTTATGAAAATAGAGTCCGAAACAAGTACCTTTAAAGAAAAGATCGACAACCTAGAAAAAGGCCTGAATTTTATCACGGGTGAGGTAAATGAAACGAAGGAAGTCATTGAACAGAAAGCTGACAAAGTCAAGTTCGAAGCTCTAGAAAACGAGCTCGAAGAACTGCGTAACAGGTCTCGGAGGAATAATCTGGTTTTCTACAATGTTCCGGAAAAGACCGAAGGGCAAGACTGTGCTGGTTTTATCCAGGATTTCATATTAACACACATGGGTTTAGAAGCGCTCTGCGGACATGTGGAAATTGAACGAGCACACCGAACCCCGACAAAGTCATCGCACAATTCTTCCAGTAAACAACGACCAAGGCCAATACATGTGGCATTTTTGCGATATGTTGACAAGATGAAAGTGCTATCCAATGCTGCTGCGAGATTAAAGAACAACCCTTTAGGAGGCAACTTGATCGGAATAAGCGAAGATTTTGCGAAGAAGACGCAGGAACAGAGGAAAGCGTTAGTTCCTTTTAAGAAGCACTTGCAAAAGAAGCTTAGCAGCGAGTGTAAAGTGTTTATCGCCTACCCCGCTTCCTTGAAATTCGTAGATGAAAAAGGCAATCTTAAAATAGTTCGAAAGGAAGACTTTAGGAATCTTAAAGACGAAATGGAGAACGAAAAGAATGAGCGTTGACGGAGCATCAAGTTAAAGCTCAACTACCCATTTGCGAAGTTATTTGAACTCCATATGGCAGAGCCTTTAATTAGATTAATCCTCGCAAGAGGTAACTGTTTTGTAATTCTTGTGTGTATTTATGGTATCTGTTACATCTTGGAGAAGAGAAGCTCAGAGGCATTTGTGGTTACCAAGGTAAATAATTATAACAAACGTATCTATGGGTAAGCTTAGTTTTATAACGTTAAATGTTAGAGGTTTAAATGGCTCAAGGAAACGAAGAGCTATCTTCAGACAACTTCATAACAAAAAAGCTTCTGTTATTTTTTTGCAAGAGACGTATAGTTCCATCAGTGAAGAAAAGAATTGGAGCACAGAATGGGGTAGTAAAATTTATTTTTGCCACGGCAGTAAACACAGTAATGGTGTTGCAATTTTATTTAACCCCAAATTAAAAGTGTCGGTTGAAAATAGGTTCAAAAGCGATAACAGTAGAATCCTCATCCTCCAAGTCGAGATTGAGGATTTTAAGTTCCTTTGCGTCAATATCTATGCACCAAATGATGTCCATGAACAGGTTAACTTCTATAAAGAACTACGAGTAATACTTGAGCAGTTTCCCGGCGAAAATATCGTAGTTGGAGGCGATTTTAATTGTCCAATCTCTCCGAATGACAAGGAAGGAGGACATGATATATCTTCAAAACAGAGCGTAATAACTGAGATTCAACACTTGATTTCTTCCTTAAATTTAGACGATGTGTGGAGAGAGTTACATCCAAAAGAAAAACAATTTACTTGGCGAACCCGAGATTTAAAAATAAAATGTAGATTAGATTATTGGTTGACAGAAAAGCAATTTTTGCAAAATGCCCTCGTGCAGAAATGCGAAATTAATTATGCGGCACACTGCGACCACTCGTCTGTAACATTAGACATGCAAATCCAGACGCAATATCCCAGGGGACCTGGGTTTTGGAAATTTAATTGTTCTCTTTTGGAAGAAAACGAGTATACCGACAAATTAACGGAAAATATTCCTTTGTTTATTGAAAAATACAAGGATGTCGAAGATAAAGGGCTTTTGTGGGAAATGGTGAAGATGGAAATAAGAGCGTTTACAATCGCTTATTCAAAACAAAAAGCAAGTCAGCGAAAAGATTATGAGCAACATCTTTTGCAAGAAGCTCAAAGACTTCAAAACACAGTTGAGAGCCACCCAACACCAGAGGTTATTAAAGAGTACGAGATTATCAAAAACAAATTAGTAAATATTTCCTTTGACCGAACTCGTGGTGCGTGCATCCGTTCAAAAGCCCGTTGGTATGAATTTGGTGAACGAAGTTCCAAGTATTTTTTCAATCTTGAGAAGAGAAATTATGAGAATAAATGTATTACTAGCCTGGTTAAGAATGACGAAGCCATTATAACAGATCCAAAAGAAATCCTAGATGAGCAAAGAAGTTACTATCAAAATTTATACTCGTCACAAAACCCACAAGTAAGTGACTCTAAATTTAATTTATTTTTCGAAAATTACATGATCAAGAAGCTGGATGATGACCAAAAAATGGCATGTGAAGGCTTATTAACTGACAAAGAGTGCCAAAAAGCATTAAAAGATTTTCAAATAAATAAAACGCCCGGAAATGACGGTCTAACAGCTGAGTTTTATGTGTTCTTTTGGGATAAGCTAAGCAAGATCATGGTAGACAGTTTTAATTACGGATTTCAAAAGGGCGAATTATCAATAACACAACGGCAAGGTATCATACGACTTATTCCAAAAAAAGATAAAAATCTACAATACCTCAATAATTGGAGACCGATTTCGCTCTTGAATGTGGATTATAAGATTGCCACAAAAGCCTTGGCTTTGAGATTAAAAAAAGTTTTACCAGCTATTATTAATAATACACAAACTGGATATTTAGAAAGAAGATTTATTGGCGAAAATATTCGACTTATATCTGATATCCTTCATTATACAGCAGACCAAAATTTAGAAGGTATTGCTCTGTTTATAGATTTTGAAAAGGCTTTTGACAGTTTGGAATGGGAGTATCTATTGAAAACCTTAGATACCTTCAATTTCGGATGTGATTTTAAAACTTGGATAAAAATTATCTATACAAACATTTCTAGTTGTACAATAAATAATGGTTTTGCTTCTGGCTCTTTTGAATTAATGCGTGGGGTCAGGCAAGGTTGCCCTTTATCGGGACTGCTTTTTGTTTTAGCTGTGGAAATATTATCTTGTTCTATAAGAGCTAGCACTGATATAAAAGGAATCCAAATAGCTAACAAGGAAATAAAACTCTCTCAGTATGCCGACGATACAACCGCCTTCTGCAGGGACGGATTTTCGCTCGGGAAACTGCTTGAATTATTGGACTTGTTTAAAAACTGTAGTGGACTTAAACTTAACTCATCCAAATCGGAGGCTATATGGCTAGGGAAAAATGCTAACACAAAAGATACGTTTTTGATATTCAGTGGCCGCAAAGGCCTGTGATTGCGCTAGGAACTTCTTTCTCATACAATTACAAACTTTGTGAACAAGAGAATTTCTTGCATAAGATGAACAAGGTGCAAAACCTGTTTAATATATGGTCACAAAGAGATCTGTCTCTGTATGGTAAAATAACAATAGTTAAGACCTTAGGTTTGTCAAAGCTTATTTTCACAAGTGCATGTATCCATACACCGCCTTATGTTATGGATGCTGTAGACAAATTAATCGCTGATTTCGTTTGGAACGGCAAGAAACCCAAAATAAAACGAGATACTCTTATTGGGCCAAAAGAAAAAGGAGGTTTAGATTTACCAGAATTTGGGATAATTTCCAAATCATTACAATGCGCTTGGGTAAAGAGAATGAGGGAAAGTTTAAAGGATGATTGGATGGTAATACCTTCTTTTTACTTGGAAAATGTTGGGGGAATTCTTATTTTTGATTGCAATTATGATTTAAAGCTGTTGGATCTCAAAAGCATGCCCGCTTTCTATATGGATATACTTGCAGCATGGACAGAAATTCAAGGGCTGAAATCTAATTCTCACCACCAAAGTAATTTTAGAGAGATCATTATTTGGAATAACAAAAACATTACCATAGATGGTAAATCAGTATACTGGAGAGACTGGCATGCTGCTGGAATTCTTAGAATAAAAGACTTATTAGATGAGAACAACAGGTTTTTATCATATTATGATTTTTGTAGGAAGACTGGTCTTAATACACCATTCACTAAGCTTTGTGGTTTGATATCCGCAATACCAGCGAAGTGGAGGCGTGATTTAGGGACAGTTCCCAATGCAAATGGTCAACAGGATAAGACAGTACAGCAAGAAACTGATGAAATTACTTGTAAATTTGCTCGTAAATTGTTAATTCAGGCAAAATTTAAAGAACCTTTAGCTAGCTTTAGATTAAGCAGGCCAGGTGTGACTGATACGAGGATAAATGCGATTTACAGACTGCCATTTACAATAACTCAAGAAACAAAATTAAGTATATTCCAGTATAAGATCATTCATAATATTTTACCACATAGAAATTGGTTACACAAAATGAAGATTTCAGATTCTCCCCTTTGTAAACATTGCAATGCAATAGAAACGTTGCCACATATGTTAGTTAACTGTAGCATTATACAGGATTTCTGGATTCTAGTGCTAAGCTGGTGGAATAATCAAAATAACGACAACTATTTATTAGATGAATTAGGAATATTGTATGGTTATGATCCTGAAAAGTCGCAAACTCGTATCTTCAATTACTTTATACTTCTTGCTAAAAGGCATATTTTTGTACAAAAGGTAGAGTCTACAACTCCTAACTTTGCCCTGTTTTTTGAGTTTGTAAAAACACAAATTACAGTGCAAAAATCAATATTATTTTCCAAAGGTAAAACAAGAACTTTTTATTCTTTGTGGAAACCACTATTGTCATTACTGTAAAGTGTACTTAAACAATGTACAAGATGTAAGAGACGTTTGTGAGTGTTAGTTGGTGTAGTTGTAACGTTTCTGAAATGTTTTGCACAATAAAAAAAAAAATAAAAAAAAACCCATAAGATGCAAACACTGAAGGCAATATTATTCCTTCTTCACCCCATGATTTCAATAAATTGAGTAAAAAATAAAGGTTTCCTTGAGGTGCTTGTGTCAAGTTTAAATTGGGGTATCAGACCCCTTCCCTTATAATGGTCTAAATAGATACTGTACTCTCCCCCAGAAAAACTTTTAAATTTGAGGCAAAAATGGACCTAGAAATATACTGTAAGTTAATTAAAACTTACTTTTCTGCTGCTAAAAAGATTTCAGAGGTGACATAGGACTTGAACTCAACATCAGCCTTGACAAGGAATGTAAGAAGTTCCTTCATCATGCCACGAATGTTACTGGAGTTTACAAGAGCAAAGGACAACTCCATAGCCCGCCTAAAAATAAACAAGATGACATTTTACAGGGCTCCAAAATAAAAGTCCAGTCCAGTCATCCGGGACAAGTAGATTTTTCTTTCGGCAAGTAACTTTCCCCACTCACTTGCCCAGTGTGCAAGGGTATGGACAAGGATATGGACAAAGATATGAACAGGAATACAGACAAGGATATGGACAGGGATATGGACAAGGATATGGACAAGGATATGGACAAGGACATGGACAAGGATATGAACAAGGATACAGACAAGGATATGGACAAGGATATGGACAAGGATACGGACAAGGATATGGACAAGGATATGGACAGGGATAAGGATAAGGACAAGGATATGGACAAGGATACAGACAAGGATATGGACAAGGATATGGACAAGGATATGGACAGGGATACAGACAAGGATATGGACAAGGATAAGGACAAGGATATGAACAAGGATACAGACAAGGATATGGACAAGGATATGGACAAGGATATGGACAAGGATATGGACAAGGATACAGACAAGGATATGGACAAGGATATGGACAAGGATAAGGACAAGGATATGGACAAGGATATGGACAAGGATATGGACAGGGATACAGACAAGGATATGGACAAGGATAAGGACAAGGATATGGACAAGGATACAGACAAGGATATGGACAAGGATAAGGACAAGGATATGAACAAGGATACAGACAAGGATATGGACAAGGATATGGACAAGGATATGGACAAGGATATGGACAAGGATATGGACAGGGATAAGGACAAGGATATGGACAAGGATATGGACAGGGATAAGGACAAGGATATGGACAAGGATATGGACAGGGATAAGGACAAGGATATGGACAAGGATATGGACAGGGATAAGGACAAGGATATGGACAAGGATACAAACAAGGATATGGACAGGGATAAGAACAAGGATAAGGCCAAGGATATGGACAAGAATACAGACAAGGATACAGACAAGAATAAGGAGAAGGATACAAACAAGCCATCTGTGAACTAAGCCTAAGTAACAATCGTAAAAACTTGTCCGGGCAAGTAGAACTTTAGACTTGCTTGCCCAAGATTAATTTTTTTTTTTCGAGCCATAATTTTACATTCAACACAAATCAAGTTTGAGTATTTTTCTACTTCATTTTATGAAGTTCAAACCCTAACCCTAACCCTAAAAATTAACAGTCTGAGGGTTTGCAACCTTTCTTAGAAACAATGATTACGGACTGTCCAGAGGTCAAATTTCATTCAAGGCACACATACAGATGTAATACTTTCAATACTCAAAGGTTCTCTCTGTCTTTAAGAACAAGGTGTAACAATTTGGAGACTAGGCAAATGTGGACCCCATTTGGTAAAACAAAGTGTAGAAGCAAGTTTTACCATTTTATTGCCTGATAAGAATACCATGCAAAATATGCCAACTGTCTAATCCATAAGGCCTTGTACAGAGTGTTTGCACGTGATATCACGGCCACCATACAGGTGTCCCAAAACAATGAAATGGCGGCCGTATTGGTGCCCTAAACGAATACTATGGGACTTTAGCTCTATTCTTATTCAAACATTTCCTATTGTTTTAGCACTACGATATGGCCGCCAGTCATGTGACGTTGAGTGAAAACACTCTATACAATGTATGTATATGTTGTGGTTCAAAATTTTCTTTGGTTTGAATATTTTCAGACCAGTATAAGCTTATTTTCCCTTTGTTTCGGATTCATAACCATAATCTCAGACAAAGAAAAACAGGCAGTACTATCTTTAGTTAACAATGTCTGGGACTTTTCAAGACCTAAAAGACATTTAATCAGTCTGGTGAAACTTTCCAAAATGTGACCCTCCACAGGATTCCATGTACTAAGGTGATGACACGCACACGGTACTTTAGCACGGTAAAACAAAAGATAGAAATTTGACACGATAACCGTGCCGTGCACTTCAGCCTCGTTAAAATTTTCTTTTGTTTTACGCAACACAAAAGAAACAAAAGAGATAAATAATGAACCGTGTTAGCATTCGACAACAAAAACTACCGTGCAAACAACACACGCTTACCGTGCGAACGCACACTTATCGTGCAAAAACACACTTACCGTGCGTGAATGCACTCTGCATGTAGTGATCGAGTTTGAAGCTGTTTATGGCTGTAGAAAGTGATCCTAATTGTTGCTTTCCAATAATTTTTTCAGTAACCTTTCCTTACTTAACTGTTTACAATCGCCGAAGCCACCGTTAAAATCCAGTAACTGTGGAAAAAAACAACCACGTGTAAAGGAGTTTAATTCACGTAAACAAGCGGCCCTGAGCCCTGTGTGAAATAGTCGCGCTTTTGTGATCGAAACTTTCGACGGACGTTCGGCCTGTAGTTCCTAAAATAAATCTTGAATGAAACTAAAACAAATACAAGCTTGTTGTCTGCCGTTTGCCGTCGCACAGTTTGAAAGCAGGCCCGGGAAAGCATGTTTCTTTGCATAGAAAACAGAGGCTATTGTAAACATACCTGTCGTTCGCAGGTGAACATCACGCATTATTTAATTTCCATACGTCAAAAGTAATTTGAGCTTTCTGTAATTTGAACCTTTCGGGTCGACAACGCGCCGCAACGCAACAATTTCATGAAACATCTAGCTTGTCTGCAACAAAAGTGAAGAATAATATCGAAAATTGTCGAAAGTTTTGGACTTTCGTACGAATAACAAATCGAGGTTGGCCGTACGGGAGTATTCTTTGACGCAAAAAATGTGTCATGAAATGAGTCGCTCGCGTAGTATACAGACACTCAGTAAATTAGTCTGAGCCAAATCAACATCGCTTACCAGAAGCACTTCGTAAAACTGAACGAACATTTAATATTGTGAAACAAAAGTGAAAAATAAAATCGAAAATTGTCGAAAATTTTGAACTTCCGTACGAAAACAAATCGAAGTTGGCCATACGGGAGTATTCTTTGACGCGAAAAATGTGTCACGAAATGAGTCGCTCGCGTATACGTAGTATACAGAGACTCAGTAAATTAGTCTGAGCCAAATCAACATCGCTTGCCAGAAGCGCTTCGTAAAGCTAAACGAACATATAATATTGTGGACCAACAAAAGTGAAGAATAACATCGAAAATTTTCGAAAGTTTTGGACTCCCGTACGAATAGCAAATTGAAGCCCGCGTACAGGTGCCGTACGAATAGCCAAAACGAACATGTCTGACTCGACTCTCTCGAACTCTCAAACAACACAGTTCGAAAGAATTACAGCCTAGGACTCTGAAGACTTCAAGAGTATGTTTCAATCAGACCACTGATCTTCATTATGCTCACTGGTTGACTGTAGTTTCTGTTAGAAAATCGACACGTCGTCAAACTGAATTTCACTTCTGTCATATCGGCTGCCAGCGATTATCGTGATATTACTACGAGAAAAATTATTTAGCATGCCGGGGAAGCCAAAGCAGTGTACCGTGTCAGAGCTTTACTATGTCAAGGAAAGAAAACTTTACCGTGTCAAGAAAACAAAGCTTTACCGTGTTAAGAAAACAAAGCTTTTGCGTGTTAAGCAGGTAAGAACAATAGTGACTAACACGGAACACGGTAACTTTTGTTTTTCTTTTTAAATATGCGCATATCAGAACTCTTGACACGATTAGCGTGTCGTGTCACAGCGTGCTAACGTACCGTGTGCGTGTCATCACCTTAGTACATGAAATCCTGTGGAGGGTCACAAATGTTAGATAAACTTTAACTTTCAATGACTTCCATAGCCTATAATAAATACAATTTTAAACAGGAGAATCAAAAATCTTGCTTCATTTTTTGCCGTGGATCAATCAGTCAGCTTTCAAACAAAAAGGCCCTGGTGATTTACTGTATAATTAACTTATCAGTTATTTGACACATTACCTTCTAATAGAAATATCTGGGTCCTTTAAACAGTCTAGGATTGTTGTCCGGTGCCTCTGCACAGCATTGTAGTCAGCATGTACGGTCTTTAAAAGGGTGTTTAGCGCAACATATCTGTAGCACAAAATAATGTTATTAATTCATCCATTTCCCAATCTAGAACTTAACTTTTAGTTGATGCTCTTACTACTTAGCAGTGTAGCAAGCAAGCACTGTTGTAACACAGACCTGTATTTTGACTATATAAGGGTAAATACAGTGTAGTACAATTTATTAGCAAAATACTCATGTCTGTGTATTATACAATTGTAGCAACAATAGCCACCAGTGTTTCTCTTTTATTTATACCTCTTGAGTTCTTAAACAGGTTTTGTTATATTTTGTTGTGAGAAGACACGCGGCTTTAAGAAGCACCCTGAGTTTAGAACAGATTTAGAGCAAATGAGCAGATTTGTCTTAGAAAAAAGGCTGCACCTTATAACTAAAAATATGGTAACTGGAGTTACATGTAACTATGCAAAGATATTTTTTCTACATGTACATACAGTGCAGCTCAGAAATACACGACCAACGCACACGCAAAACACACGCACGTTTTTTGCATTAATGCGTTGTATATGTATAAGTGAAGTAAAGAAAAAGGTCATGTATACAGTGTTGTGGTTCAAATTTTTATTTGGTTTGAAATAAAAATTATTTGTTTTCCTTATGATAAAGAATCTCAGACAAAGGGCAATAAAAATTAAACTGGTTTGAAATTAAATTTTTAAAACCAAAGAACAATTTGCACCACAACATACATGTATGCATCTTACCTTATATTTTTGTCATTGTTTAAAAGAAAGCGTCCTAAAATGTTGATTGCTAAAACCTGAAAGATGGAAACAAGAAATTAACAGAATGAATAAACCTCCTTCGTGTTTATCACAAAAACAATGTTGATGTACAGTACATGTATCCGCTAAAAATTCAAAAAATAATATAACATACTCTGAGGCCACTCTCGGATTTTGTATCCATTATGGTAAGAACTGTCTCGTACAGGATAGCATTGCCAACATTTTTGCTTGTTTCTGTATTTGTTGCAACCTGATGAGAAACCAAATTTTTGTAACACAGGTGAGATTGTGTTGTTCCCATGGAAGGATTTTTAGTTTAACCCACCTCGCTCCTCCTCCCCCTTCAGAGATCCCCACTCCAGAATTTCAAATGACCTTTCCTGGGGAGAGTATGGCTATTTTCTGGATCCACACATTACCAACTATAGACTTCATCCAGGTCACAAACATCCACCAGTGATATCAAACTTTGGCATTGGTTTACTGTTGGTGACACAAATCACTTTTTTTAAAGAACCAGGTGCAAATGTTAAAGTTTTATTTAACTCATGTTCTACTTGGCATTGTCCTGTTGATCACTTACCTGAGCCAGAACATCGTTCATCTGTTCACTGACTGATTCTTCATCTTTACCCAGCATTCTTAAGAGTCTCAAAATTTTAACCTGGCATAAAATTACATAAAACAAAATATTAATACTGTAACAAAGTTAAAACAACAGTGGAATCCTGATTTTTTCAGACCTCCTCTAGAAACAGACATTGGTTAAAAAAATTAAGAGTTCAAAATAAATAATTTTCAAAGGTGGAATCCACTGAAATCAAATCCAAGGAACAAGTTTTGGTTCAAATAATTGGGAGGTTCAAAAAATACTATGAGAGAATAATAATAAAACACCAGATGAAATTGCTACTCTGTCGATCATACATGTATAATCACCTTATTATTTTCTGGAATGTTTGATTGGTCTTTCATACAGTGTAATTACTCTTGTCTTACAAGTTTGGTGGGTGGAAGAGATACAGGTAGAACAATATTGTGTCTCGAGGTACATTTCTTCCATTCTCCCCACCCTTGTGGACACACACTCCACCTTTGTTTTCATTCTTTGCACCTGTACATCACAAAAGCACCTATTGCACAGGTTACCTAAGAAAAAAACTCCCTGAGCAAGGATGGGAACCAACAACAAACTCAGCCTTCGAACATAATGACTCCAAGCCAGATATTAAACCCAGGCTACAATGGTGGGAAGCAAGTACTCATACCATCTCTGCAGCCCAAGATAGCAGAAATAATTATTGCTAAAAATGCTATAATTCATAAACTAACCCAAGTGAAACTTAATTGTACAACAAGAATTCTGTGGAGAATAATTTCTCAACTAAGCTGGTTTCTTACCTGAATGAATGGATCACTGATGCCTGATACATCATGTTCTGGAGAGTACCCTGACATCACCAGATTCTTTAATGTCTTCACTAATATTGGTACATGCTGCAAAAAATAAATAATCGACCAAACTGTCATTTAATTGCAATTTACTCCCAACATACAGTGTTGTGCTGATCAACAGGCAATGTCACTACAGTGAAGCTGTGTTTCCAAGTGTCATAGATTTTTTTCTTAATCAGTGTGACACATGTTACTGTCTCCCTCTGCCCAATCCCAATCCCCACCCCCTGTACAATTCTGGCTAGTGAAAATTTATTTTGGCTAAGTAAACCGAAAAGTTAGTCTCGTGCCCTAGGTAACAGACAAGACACCTTCCCAAAGTTCGAGCATTGCCCCTGAAATTACACTTGAGAAGTGTAATATCTGACACAGCCCTGAGCTACTAAACGATAGTTTAATTAGTAATAGTAATTGGACTGAGTGGAGTACAATTCAGGGAGTAATCAGGCGAGTAATTTCAAATCGGCCGAGCAAGTAGCACGAGGATGATTTGAAACTACGAGCACGATTACCCCTGAATTGTACGACACGAAGTTCAATTACTAATTAATCGCATCAATAACAAAATTCGAGATTAATAAATCTATGTGGAGTTTCTTGCACTCAAAACGTCAAGGATATTTTGTCAGTATGAAAGCAGGAGGAAAACAGCGAAAAAAAGAAACCATTAAAGTGTACCTTATTGACGCGCGCGCAACGTAGGTGTCCAATTACAGCTATCCAATTACAAAAAGTTGTAATTGGACAGCTGGAATTGGACACCCACGTGACCGCGCGCCTATTACGTAAAAAATAGGTCTGCGGATAATCAATCACAATCAAGAATTTTGTTTTCGATACGATTAGATGCTAAATAGTATTGTACATGTATAACCAAGCATTAAATTTGCAAATTGAATGATTTTCCTAAATTATTAAGCTTGCAGTAAATTAACCATCTCTCCGCCATGGTCAAACCTTCAAACAGGTGCCCAGAACACTAATTTCAAATTTTTTTTTTCCTTCTCAAAATCAATAAACCAGCTTGAATTTTTGAAAATTTATTTTTGCAGGCTTGGGATTTTTTCAAATTGTATGGAATAGTGCATTGAATAAGTCAATAAGCTATAATGTCCTCTTAAAAATGCAGTTGATGACTAGCATGCTAGCACTGTCTAACATGTGAGCAGTAACATAAACACTAACTTACCCTTCGAAAGTGTGTCAGTGTTTCTGGATTAACACGGCACATCTCAGTAACCAATGAAACTCCACATACTAGCACACCTAAAGACAACACAATACTGTATCAGAATCCTTTACCTTTTATTGTATCACGGCAATGCAAAATCTTCTATCAAATACAAATACAAACTCGAATTTCACATGTGAATACATGTTTGTAATTTCAAACTAACCATGATTTCTCTCATTGAGAAGAGATCTTGTTGTAGGGATGAAAACTTCCATAAGTTCAGGAACTTTTCTGACAATTCTCACAGCACAAAGTGCAGCCTAAAATGGTGAACCAAGATGGTAGTAAAATGTCAAAAACAACACCCTGCCATTGAAACTTCACACCAACATGTCTAACTACCCTGGTTTCACATGTTCTTTATAAAAAAATGAATTAAAGCAATACAATTTACACTGAACATACAATGTACATAAAGTATCTTGAATACACTTTGGCTTAAAGCTAGCATTCAAAATTGGAAATACAATGTATTATTATTGAATCCTGCAAAGCCAGAAAGGTTGACCCACATGAACATTTGATATACTCTACATGTAATGCACAAGAAAGAATCTCTTAAAATGACCATTGTTCTCAATTACCTTTTTTCTTAAGTAAGAGTTTGTTGACTTAAGCAGCTTCTCCACTTCACCTGCTAAATCACGACTCATTTCTTGAGAGCAAATGCTATGTAAGGGAGAAATTAGGTAAACAGATAAGTCACCCACTTAACACTGTTCAAGTCACAAGAGTAATTGTAAAATAATGCATTAATGTACACTGTACCCATGTTAAGATAAAAGATTTGCTTACTTTCCTAATGAGCACAGTGCCAGGCCAATAACAAACTGGTTTGAATGACTCAAGTCACTGAAACAAGAAAAAAAACGATCCATCAGAATACATAAACAATAATAAAATTATCACCACCCAATTGTACTGATCAATGTACAGTGAATGCATGTACTGTCAGAACATGAACCAGAATCTGAAAGTTCTTTTCAAAACAACTGGACTCACTTTTTAAGAGAGTTTGTGACCAAAAGGTGAACATCTTGCCGTTCATCCAGCAGAAGCATAGCTCCTAGATAACCTATTCTTTTGTCAGTAAACTTGGGTGATGCAATTAGTTTTAAACACTCCAGCTGCAAAATAAGAAGGATAGTTAGTAAAAATATATAAAATGATTGGAAGAGCATTGGAAAAACAAGAGTGTTTTGGGCTGCAGATGCCAGGATAAAAATGGATTGCAGCTTGATAAAATTTGGCCAATTTTTGATGGATCATGCAAGGTGTTAATGATAATCAAGAGAAATTTGACTGTTCTAGGAGAGTACCCACCATAATAAGAAAAAAATATGGAATATACATGTATAAATATAAATAAAAATATAAGAAATATAAGAAATTAAATTGAAACACATAAATTGTTGGTATTTCCCTGTGGCCAAAAAAAGTATTTGTTACTATTTGTCCCACTCTACTATAACACAGACAAGCTAGCAAATAGGACTTTTATTTTATCCATGGATTAAGTGGTAGAATTTAAAGTTTAAATCTGCAAAAATGTCAAGAGGCGGGTGCAGGTACATTGTATAGCACAAAAAAGGTCATAAAAACATGTACATACTATGCATGTGCAGTTTGAAGGATAATATGCATAACAATGCACAGCCTAAAATCATGACATTGTCTAGTTGGCATTCACAGTTTCACTGTGAGGTTGGGTTGTCCGTTTAGTCTGCATATTTCTGCAGCTTCCCTCAATTTACCCTGATCTTTCCAGATTACCTCCATTATTAACCCGTTAGATCCCAAGGGTGCCAACAATCAAAGTTCAAGAAAAATCCCAAATTCTGTACAGTGTAACCCTGTTAATACGGTCACCAACGGGCGATGAAAATTTGGCCGTATTAACGGGGTAGCCGTATTAACAGGGTAGGGTCAAATTTCATGACTGGTCTATGTTTCTTTTTCATGACAGGAAAATAAATTGCTGTTTGATTACGTTAACGACAGAGATAAATGACATGACAAGTTACAGGCGTTGTGAATAAATACAGTATTGTTTCTCAAGTACTGTACAGTATTTGTTTTGTTTGATCAATAATTCATGCATATTTGGTTCGAGTGGCCGTATTGACGGGTAAAATTATAAAGGATTACACAGGTTAGGATTTCAGAATGTGGCCGTTGGCCGTATTAATGGATGGCCGCATTAACAGGGTTTTGTTATAAGAACATGTATGGGAGTTTCGCCGGGACAAAAAAAGTGACCATAATAACGAGGTGACCGTAATAACGAGGTGACCATTAGGTGGGGTTCCACTGTATTGAAAAACAAAATCGTACCATGCAAAAGTACTGTCAAAGAGGTTTCATTTGAATGGTCCCCTCATGGGAGTTGGCTGACAGACTCAAGAGTTAGAACTACACCAAATCTCCATAATTATCATTTGGAGTTAAAGGCTCAAATTTATGCAACACAATTTATCCGTCTTCTAATGCGTTTTTGAAAACGCGTTGACGCAAAAAACATGAGCATGTTTTTCTTTTGCATTGGATGTATATCTCTGACCTGTACTGTACATAATTGACTCTACTAGTAAAAAGGTTTATTACACACAAAAATATTGTTGTTCATGTACCTGACCAAAGTGAGCTGGATATCCTAACATGTGAATATACAGTAGCTTGGCAACATTGCGGCATCTGAAGTCACTATCTTCCTCCCTGAACGAATCCCTGATATATGCACACTCTTTAGCTATTACTGCTCTTTCATCAGCTGCTGTCCTTGCAGCTCTTATTGTTCGTATCAGGTCTCTCAGCTTCCCAGGAGCCGGCATGATTGGGCCTTAACTCGGGAGCCCTGTTAACACATAAATCAGTTGTTCGTTTCTACAGAACAAGTACAAATACAGTACCAGTTAAAAGCATCTAACAGTGCATGTAGAGTAAGGTGACAGTCAAGCGATATAATTATAAATTAACGTTGATCTTTGAAATCCGAGGTTTTCTGATGCTCACAGCAGCTCAGAATAGTATAAACGAAAGTGCACAAAATCGCTATTGATCTTTGTTATTGTTCTATCTCTGAGAAATGAATCGTTTTCTCCAAATCCATATTCGAAATTCTCAAAAAACAGTTCAAGTGTGCTGAAACTTGATGCTCACAACTTGAAACTCAAAATGGAGACTTGAAACTTGACCCTGAAAAACATTAAGGATCAGGGATCAATTTTCTAAGCAAGACTATCAACTTACCTTTGAATTGTACTGCACTAAGTAACACATGGAAAACAACATAAATTGTTACTTACAGTGTATATAAAGCTAAGTTAACAGGCAACTTGTCAGCATCATTGCCAATCGGCCGAGTGGGGAAAGTTACTTGCCAAAACAAAAATCTACTTGTCCAGGACAACTGGATGGGACATTTTTCGAGCCCTGCTGTTGTTTACATGTATTTGAGGAAGGGAGTTTAATCGAGTGGGCACTTATTAAAGAAAAACGGTACCTAGTGAAAGTTTCTATTCCAATTAGATAAAACCTAGAGTTAGAAAAGAGGGTAATGATTGGCTAATGAGTTTATCCAAGCAGGTGCAACATCGTCATAGTATTCCAGCTACCTTTCCCATTTCCTGAGCTACTTCACAAACTAGCGACAATGTTGCATCTGCCCTCCTATTAAGCTGATTAAATAGCCCTCTTATGTACACACTTCTTCTGTAAAAACCCCAATATTTGGCCAAAATGGAATTAATTGGTGATTTACCGTACAATTTGCATTTATTCGAGAAAATATGGCAGGCAATTCAAAAATAGTCCAATCACCTGCACGCAGCTAACATTAAATGAATCCATATTTAAGGCCATAAAATTTTACCTTTTGTATAATTGTGACACTTAAATAAAAACTCTTTAAGTAATTTCAAAGCAGCATTTAAAACAAAAATATATTTTCTTACAAAGAATTCAATTAAAAATCCGGTCAACTGACAGACTATATATATTAACTTTCATATCAAGATTGATTTTGATTTTTATCTTCAATCACCATGGTAAACCCAAACTAAGTAAAATGATTATGAAATCAATACACAAGTTTGTGTTAAATACGCTCTCCCTAAATAGGATAAATAAAAAGCAAGATTTAACAGAATTCAGTATGATTTCCTCTTGTAGTATTCTTGTGGTCGGTTGAAACCCAACCGCAGATATTGAACAGAACACGAGTAACTACAAAAATTAATTAAACACTTTTAAACAATATATATTTTTAAAAAATTAAATTGAATGGCTCGAAAAATGTGATGCATTCCCGAAAAATGTGCAATGAAGCATTCTCTACGATAAGTTACTTCAAAAGTTACATGTACAAAGCTTACAAGAGGTATCCTAATACAAGTGCACAGTGAATATTTGCCCATGTACAAAGCTGAAAGTTTGATTTTGAAATATACGTCTCGCAAAGCACAAACACAGCTTATATGGTACCCATCTACAGAAGAATTAATAATGTACTTTGAGTACAGTTCTGGTTCAAAACTGTACTACTCCGTGTCAAGATCCGCAGAGATCCGGCACGGGATTGAAACACCAAAGTATCACATTGCTTGCGGCCTTCTTCCGTCTACCAGCGAAAGAGTTGCACCGTAAAACAGTGCTTCAAAGAAAGGCCAGAAATCTCATATTCTATCTAGCGGATTGTGGCTTACCTGATGAAAGAACTCCAATCAAACTCCGCCCTCAAAAGAAGGAAATCAACTTGGAAAAGACTCCACGTTCCACGAAGACAGTCGAAGATGGCCGGAGAACCACTGCGCAAGTGCAGTGGGAGGGACTCGGGCTGCAGAGTCCCGGATGTTATAGAAGCTGGATGAGAAAGCAGTCGTTGTAGTTAGCGGTGTTGCTGTAAAATGATACAAAAAGAACATGGCGCCTTGGAAAACGCACGTGAAAGATTCGAAATTAAAAAGAAAGCTCCGGTTAAAGAAAGGAAATAGCTCTGGGGTGAAAAAGGCAAAGAACAGCAATCTTTCTAAAAAGAAGGTAACTTTAAATCTCAATTAGTTGCTGACGTACCAAGCCAATCCTCAACTTGAGGGGTAGGCTTTCTTGGGTTCTGTCCTCGTGCCGGTTCACAAGGGATTTAACATTGTATTCCCTTTGTTTTAAGGATATTGTGTCCGTGTAGTTTATTGTTTAGTCTTTTGTTTTAGTCCTTGTGTACCGGTATACGAGGACAGAACCCTTACTTGGTAAATAAGGCCTAGTTTATACGTCGAATTTCAGACGAAAATAATTCAGACGAATTTAATGCAAGGAATTAAATTCGTCTGAAGAGCGACGTTTAAAACCGTCTCCCATAATTAAATTCGTCCAGACGTTGTATCCGTCTGGACCAGACGGATACAACGTCTGAAAAGCGTGTGAATTTAGACGTCGAATTTCAGACGCATCGAACCTAATGCATAAATTTCAATTACATTAAATGTAATGTCGTATCTGTTGTGTGACGTAATTCAAGTGGCGGGAAACTGAGGAATACGTGACTTGATGACATATCCTTTCAATTCGCCTGCGCAGTAAGGCAAAGACCAAATTCCACCATCACGATTTCTGTGAAAGCGACGACATCTGCGAATATTTGAATTCTGGACAGTTTCACAAGAATGCATTGAGAAACAGAGTATAATCAAGACTTGCAACAAAAATCGTTTCCTGATCACAGCTAATGATATCATTCATAGTTTATATTAACTATGTATCATTTGATGAAGAAGTTGAAGCCTTTTCAATCTTTCCCTAATATAAATCATGGAAACAACAATCCATTTCCTGAAGCGCGCCATGTTTTTTCCCACTGTTCGATGGCAGTCACGGCTCACTAGTTTTTAAATTCGTCTGAATTTAATTCGTCATCTAAATCGGAGCTATATAATAATATCGACGTCTTACAGACGAAGTTAATACGAATTAAATCCGTCTGAATTAAATTCGACGTATAAACTAGGCCTAAATCAATCAATCAAATTTAGCTACACCAGGTTCTGTAAAGAAAAGAAAAGAAAGAGAAAAAAAAGGATCTTGGATTTCCCAACTTGAAATAGTTTTAGCTGACGTTAATTAAGATATATTGTAGAGCATGGAAAGCTTGATTTTTTTTCAAACTTTTAACATTCATCCCACCAAACAGAGTCCAGATACTTATCATTGGCTATTCCGGAAACCCAAAGGCGTTGGCACAATTATATCAACAAATCCTTCTCTGTGTGACATTCCACATGTTCTTGTTGAGTCAGTTTTAAATGTCATATTAAACCCTCATTCCTGGACTAAAAGGTAAATACAAAAAGTGCAAATCCTTTGGGATACCCACCTATGTCTCTGGGTTTTTCTTTGCGTGACACTTTGCGACCTTATGGGCTCCTTGTTCTCCGGAACACGTGATTTGGCATCGCATGATTTGGGTAACAAGTAAGTACATAGTACGGAACTTTATATGATGAACGGGTCATTGTGTAATCTATTTGCATTGGCATTCTTGCTGACATCATTTACATGTAGTTCATCGCTACACCGTGCTGAAGAATTGCAATAACAATGAAACAGCTGTCCACAGTTGCGATCCTACTTCATCGGTTTCTGTCGTGATGGTGTCTCGTGATGCCTTTGTCCCGCGGTTCCTTTGCGCACCCCACTATTTTGAAAGCAGAGAAGATCCACAAATTGTTTTGCCTGAGTACCAGATTACTGTGATTCTATCTCTAATCAGGTTTCATATGATATTGAAAATGATATCAACCAACTGATACTGTAAATAACATTGATATGAAAATAGTTTAGCAATATTTTGTTTAATTAATCATTGATAATCAGATTAATCAAGTTGATATCCTTTATGTGGCACAAAACAGCTGAAAGAAAGAACCTTGCAGCAGATTGAAAAAGTCAACAAGAATTTTACGGATGTTCATAACACACTGATTAAGGATAGAAGCAAGGTTGCCAATTCAAAATGTGCGAGTACAGAAAAGCAAGTGCATTCACAAGTAAGAATGCTTCCTTAATAATATTCTGAACAACTATACTGTAAGGGGAAATGGGGTATGAACCAAAGAGAATGGGGAGGGGGCTGGGAAAGAGACAGGAAGTGAGAGAAGAAGATTGTGAAATGTGAGAAGATAAGTTACAGCAAGTGACAACTTAGGGCCAGTTAATTAAATGGAGTCTAACTTAGACGACGGGTTAAGACAGTACAATTGATTCACTGACACATCTGTTTATATGCAGGCGTGCGTTTCTCGAAAGTCACGAAAACCTTTCGGGCCCGAAAAGCGGAGTATGTGCGAAATGTTTACCTACAAAGATTCGGTTTTTGTTGATTTTGAAAGCTAGGCTAGACACGAACTGGTCTGGTTTGCCGGGTAAAAATGTAAAAATGTCAATGCCATTCATTAGAAACTGAATTCAAAAGATAGCTTTCGGGCCCGAAAAATTTTTGGGACTTTCGAGAAACACACGCCAGGTCATTTTAAGTTGATAAACATTTTTCTAGTCTGTGCTGCTATGCCTTCTTGACACTTTTTACAGTAAATAATGTTTAAATATTACTGTTGGCCAGATTGAAATTGGTTTAGACTACGGCTTTCTTAAATGCCACCTAAACTTTGTTTCAAATAATAATCAGCACTTAAGGTCTTTCAGGTGATCAAAAAAGGCTTGTACACACTTTTCAGTTTTAATTTTTAATGCAGTGAGCAGCATGCTCAGTATGATAAATTGATCTATAAAGTTGTCTCACAAAAATCTGGCTTTATCAACTAAGTTGATAATTAAGTAAATTGGCCATGGTTAAATGATTCAAAAGCTCATGTTTTGAGTGCTACACTGTAGCCCTGTGGTTTCACCCTGACAAAGAGCAAGCACTCAAAACATCGGCTTTTGAATATCTTTACAGTGGCTAATTTACTTGATCAAATCAGATGATAAACCAAATTTTTGTGTTTTACAACCCCTTTTTATGAAAAGCATTAAAAATTGCAATTCTACATGACATCGGTAAAAAGCTCTTGACTACCAGTATTTATTAAAACGAAGGAACCCATAACAGCCAATCATGTCACCTTTTGAAGTAAATGTAATAGTATTGTTAATATTTTTATAAATGTAATTTTTATAAATAAACATTTTATAAATGTAATTCTTACTTTTTAGTATAGTAGGTCCACATCAGCCCTTTGGCTGCCTTTTTATCCAACCTACTTATCAAATAAAGTATGTATGTATGTATTTTACAAATACAATTTCATTATCTGTTATTATTTTTTTTACACAGATCACAGACAAGAAACCCACTGCATCAGTTGCAGATGTTACTCAAGAAGAACTTTTAAAGACTGTTGAAAATATTGCAAATCTGTAGCTGCTGATGACGATTCATGACTGCAATACATTACCTGGCAACCAGCCAAGGGAATTCTGCACTTTTGACGTTTCTTTACCCAGATGTGATTAATATTTTATTAATTCAAATTATTTTACCAAGTTAGTAATACTTACAAGATCAGAGAAATGTTTGATCATTATCTGAAGATTTTCTAGTTTGCAGCTCAGATTTGTTTTCACAAAGGAATATAGAATTGCTCGTGGTAGGTTGTTTGTTTTGCCAGGCTTCAACAAATTTATCCAATTGCTCAGGAGAGTTAAATTGCTCAGGAGAGTTAAATCGGAATCAGGGTTTAGATGGTTCAAGTAATTTGCCATAACCTTAAACTTCAATAACATTTTTCAATGTTTTGATTGATTTTCTTATTTGAAATTCAGTTTGGCTGGCTGGGGAAAGGGGTGCAAAAAAGCAGCACTTTATTTATGATTGGAGAAGCAGTTAGGAAAATCATTAAAAAAGATAGAGCAGTGCACGTGCTCTATTTAAGATACGAAAAAATCAAACTTGTCAAACAAAAACATTGTTGCAAGTTGCACGCACAATTTTCAGGTGCAACACCCTCTTTCTACTTTCTGCAACAAATTTCTTCAAGTTGCACAACAAAAATTCGTGTAACATGGCTCTTGCAACTTGTTTCGCCACACTCATTAAGTCAACCAATCACAGCCCAGCATGGATCTGACTTTTTCATTTTTCAACTCATGCAATTTTTTTTCGCGAGACAAGTTGCATGGCAATTGTAACGTGTAACATCGTACGTGCAACTTGCAACATTTATTTTTGCGAGACAAGTTGCACGAAAAATTGTTACGCGTAACAACAGCTTTATTTAAAGAATAAAAATGCATTTAACTGCAAGGAAATTGTAACATTCCTTACAAAAGGGATTTAAAAAAAGATAAATAGACAATATGGAGTTGTGTGTTTTCTTTTTCAATACTTTTTATTAAAAATACAACATAATTATAGACAGGGAGAGAGAGAGCTCTCCTCCCCCTAAGTCTCCGTTTTATTTTACTGTTTCGTTTACTGCGAGAATGGAAAAAGCACCCTTTTCGGGCGGGATCGCCTCCCGTATAGCACATTTACGTCTTTCTCCTCCTCCCAGGGGATAAATGGTCCTTTTTTCAACAAGCCAAATTATTGTATTGCGATGAGAAAAGTTTCGGAAATGCACAACCTTGGCATGCATGGTTTTATCTTTCCTTTTGGTTTCACTTTTATAATTTCATTTACTTGTATGTATATTTTTTTTTTGTTGTTGAAACACCGAGTCGTGTTTACATTCCATGATTTCTACCTGGTAGCCAAAATAAATGTTCGCAGACAACATGTCCAAAAAAAAGGAAACTAGGCCCTTGGTTTGTAATTTTCACTCCACATCTCATTTGCTTATAAATAGCTTTCAATATTAAAAGTTCTGTCTCGGTATGTTTTTTGTACTCCATTTACACAGGAAGAACTGTACAATAATGTGCCGTATTGTTTGCTTGAAGCGTTAGTAAACATGTAAAAGACAATGAAGACGAATTTCAAATGCACGCATAAAAACGCTCCTCGATTTGCGTACCAACAAAGTATTAGTTCATGCATTTAGCGCGGAGTAATACAATAACGTAGAGAGAGATCATTTCGTGGAATCCACATTATAAAAGGTTCCACCACAATGCCCCGTCCATCGAAAGCGGTAGGTATTGAAATCAGTGCTTCAATTAGTGAACTATCGTAGCTAAAGAAAGTGTTAGCACAACTTGACAAACTTTGTTGAGTATGCAATTAAATTTCGTCAGGTAACACAGACAACACAGTATTCACGGATAAAGGATATTCTTGTTTCCTTTTTATTTTGTCACCCTTTCCAACAAACTTCCTAAACACACTATTGTAGAGTGTTCAAGTTGAACTTCTCGTAACTGGCGATCACTCGGCCAAATCTGCAAAATGCCGGCAAGCAATGATTGTCGCCTTTAGCTAGGGAGGAGACCGCTTTACAGCTAAATCAGCTTACAGAGGGTCAGAAATTTAGAGATTTGATTAAAACCTGAAAACAAATTCGGTTTTGTGGACAAGTGATTGCTTACTAGAGGCGGTCGCCGGGCAAGTTAACTTTATATATATAACTTAATGTGCCGAGGTAATCAAAATTTACTCCATTCATTTGACAATTTACTGCACATCAATCAATGTAGAGAAATAATTTCCTGTGATTCGACAACAGTCCTTCACTGGGGATTTAATTTAATTTAAGTAATTATTAAATACAATTACAGTGTAAGATTACAATTAACAAATCAACGCCTAATTAAGGTTCTTAATTAAATGGTCGAAAATTACAATCTCGGCGACCGAAAGTTAGAGAAGTAAACGCTGAAAACTGGATTTACCATGCAACTGCATGCAAGGTTTTTTAAGTACCTTACTTTTATAGTAAATCAACTTTATTTATACATGCATGGTTTGTGTTCAAGCTTGAATTTTGGGGTCGTGTCTATAAGGAACATTATAAATATGCAATCAAACCCTTATTAAGCTTTTACCCTTGGGAAATGGCTAACTAGCCGCTTTAAGGCCCGACTTTTGTTGCGCTCTCCAGTGCAACTTTTGTCGCAACTGTAAACTAGCGGCGATTTCCTGGCGATTCGGGTGCGACATTTGCTGCGATTTCCCAAAAATCGCCGCCAAGTTGCATCAGGTTTCGAACATGTTCGAAATTCTGTGACATCGCTCGACATCGCACTGAAATCGCCGCCCGTTTACACATGCGCCGCATTTAGCGTGACAAAAATTGCATCGACAAGTGCGACAATAATTGCCCCAAAAAACACAGGTTTGACCGCCTAACACGGGTTTGACCGCCTAACACAGGTTTGACTGGCCTAGAAAGGAAATCGAGAAAAGAAGACTTAAACATGAAGAAAGACAAATTGTCAGCAAAGCGTTTTATACCTCTCCATATGACATGAAATTAAATTACAACATGAAGACAATAAGGCCCCGTCCACACTCATGCGTTTTCGTTTGAAAACGCATACTTTTTTATGCGTTTTTACCGATCGTCCACACTAAAACGATCAAAAACGGAGAATGAAATCGATGAAAACGGAGGTTTTCGAGAACGCTTTTCAAAGTGGAGACTTTTGAAAACGCAGGTCTATCATTTTAGTGTGGACTTCAAATACGGACCTTTTAAAAACGGTTACGTCACAACTAGAAACGCAAAGTATTGCTGACGCTATTGGAGCATGCGTATTGAACAGAAAAACGTCCGAGCAGAGCCTGGTGATGAAAACGCATCTTTAGATCATCGTTTTTTAGCTCCTAGTGAACCAAAAACGGAGGTTTTCAAAAACGTATTAGTGTGGACGGGGCTTAAGAATAACTTGTAAGGACCTAGGAGTATTTATAGTAATTAAGGGGAGACTTTTCCACTGAGACTTTTTCGACTGACCGCTTAATACAGGTCCACTTATTAAAGGTTTCACTGTCCTTCAAATTGAACATAACAATCGTAAATGAAAGCAGACCATGGACAAGCATATGAACTTGGGGTTAGTAGTCAGGCCTGGACTTCAACCCGGGAACTCGTGATTTCGGCCAGCGCCCTTATCACTCGGCCATGCTGCCTATACTGATTACACAGGTTTAGTCTAATGAGCGAAATCAATACCTTTACACGTGCGTTTCTTCATTTTGGTACATTTCTTTGCCGTTCCCTACAAAACAAACATGACGGTTAATTTTTCTTTTTCTATTTCAACTTGAAAGCCGTCCATATGAATTCAGCTCCTGGAATATTCAGTCAAATGTCTCAAATTAGACAAATTAAACGAATTGGAACAATTGCAAAGTAGTTTAAGGTTACAGTGTACCTTCGGGGGTGTCTCCAGTATAACAGCTCTAGCGTCTTAAGATTACACTTAATATACCTAAACCCAGATATCAAATTAAAGCTTATAGAGCTGGCTATCTAAATATGGAAACCATTTGGTAATAAAATGAATTGTCGAATTTTTTACGACGTCTAAATTCGAACGTCCGAATCAGTTTAAAACGCTATAACTCAAAGCGATTATTGTATTTTGCTAATTTGGTTTGTTCTCGGGTTTCCGGACACGAAGCGCTAAAAAAACGTGTCGGCGATTTCCCATATTCAGTTGCAGTGAAAAGTTACAGAATATTTTCGAAAAAGGGAGAAAACAAATTGAAGTGATCGCACGGAAATGGCTCTTGACGAAAAAGTTTTCGGAAATAAGAAATTCTCCGATACATTTTTATTGATTATATGTTAGCCTAGCTTGTGTCCAAATTTGAGGAAAATCGAACAAATTCCCTTTGAGTTGTAGCTCTTTAAAGTGTCCCCAACAAGCGAAAAATTAACTTTGAGAAAACAGCGCTTAGAAAAACATATCGCTTCATAAACAAACTCCGCCCACAAAAGTTATACCGTCATTAGTGTCATTTCTCCGTCAATTTTCACTATTATTCGATAATTTTTTTTGGATGAAAGTTCATTCTGTTAACTTTATTTTGACGTCAAAAAAAAATTTTCACAAAATTTTCGATCTGAAGGTACACTGTAACCTTAAAAGAGCACGAATTCTTTTTTAAAGTGACTTTTTTTCTTGGCGTTGCCGTTGTCGTTCCTTAAACCTTTTAACGTGAAAACGTACTCGACGCCAGCATAGAGTCAAAATAAGCAAGAGCACAAAGGCCAAAAGTTGGTTGTGCTCGCGCGATTTTGCTTGCATCATGTTTGTTACTACTTGACGCGAATTAGTCATATGTTTGCGCTTGCTGAGTGTGCTTGCGTCGCTAATATTAAGAGCAAGGCTTCCCCCCTCCACGGATGTTAGTGTCTGGGACTTAAAAGCCCTCGTCTGTATGCAATATCAATTCGAATGGAAGGACGAGCGCGGGTGCGAGTTTAATTGTGAAGGTCTCAAAATTCATCACCCTATCTCCTATAGTTAACTTCAAGAGGTGTTGGGTTGTGCGCCATTAGCCTGCGCGCAGACGTCTTCTATTTCCTTCAGAGAAAATAGAAGGCGTCTGCTCGTAGTCTAATGCAGCATATACCAAGTCACAAGTTACATCACAAGGAACACAATAAAATGACAACAATTTAGCAAAGGAAACAGAAGACGTCCAGTCGCAGACTAATGCAGCATATACCAAGTCACAAGTTGCATAACAAAGAACACGATAGAATGACAACAAAACAGGAAAGGAAATCAGTAGAAGACGGCTGCTCGCAGGCTAATGCACCATATACAAAGCCATAAGTGAAATCACAAAGAACACAATAGAACGTTTGCCCGTAACATGGTTTTAGCATGATAATGCATTCTGTACTTCTGTAACATGCTAATGAGCTTTTAACATTCTAATGCTGCGACTGGCGCTGGCGCTGGCACTGGCGCTGGCGCTGGCGCTGGCGCTGGCGCTGGCGCTGGCGCTGGCGCTGGCGCTGGCGCTGGCGCTGGCGCTGGCGCTGGCGCTGGCGCTGGCGCTGGCGCTGGCGCTGGCGCTGGCGCTGGCACTGGCACTGACGCTGGCGCTGGCCATCACTGCGTTGCAAATTATCACGTTCTGTAGTATTTTTTTTCTCCCTAGTTATTTCTTGTCCGTATTTCGTGTCTGTAAAATTTTTAAAATTATCTTATTTATTTTTTACAGGTATTAGAAGCACTTGGATTCAAGACAAATGCTAACGGTAAGTCATGATGGCATAAAATGAGGTCGTATGCCGGCTTTTGTCATAGAAATGTCTCTTCAATGCCCCACAGATAAAATTTATTATAGTACTTTTCAACAGTCGTAAATTACGGATCTCGTGCAATTTATACCTTAAAAGCTTTCTATTGTTGGAAAGCTCTTAACTTCTATTCTCTTCGGTATTTTTCGATTAAGCCTTTCAGGATTACCAGTAGCTCAGTGTTTAGGAAAAAATTGACTTCAATTACTTGGTTTCACACTACAAGCGAAGTGAGGCTAAGACAAGTACACGACCCAAGTACAATTGGATTTTTTCAAGTAACACTTGATCAGATATACATAAGTTGAAACATTAGTTGTCAATCGCTGTCAATGTGTTTCAGCTGGCTTCTCTCTTCCTATTGGTCAGGTGCGTTCTCAAGTGTGTCACACTTGGCAGCGCACTTCACTTGAAATAGCCCGTTCCCATGGTAACTAAAAGAGTCCAAGCTGCGCACGTTACCCATTCACATTCAAAGTAAGTTTCAAGTTCACTTAGGATCTAGTGAAGAAAGATGAAGACAGATGAGAGGAAGCAAAAGCTATGTCGCAATAACAGAAAACTAGTAAAGTATATTTTCAATGGTAAGTGTGCGCGTATAAACCTACAATCGACGTTTTGACAGATCAGGTTTAACTTGTTTGTCCCGTAATCGGTGAGATGAAGTTGATAAACAAAAGGCATGGATGGCCTAAAGGGGAGAAACTACAGCCTAACGGCAAAATGTTCAGGCTGTTTACATATGATATATAACGGCCAACAATTATACAAGGATAAATGTTACACTGACCGCGTTTTAATGTTTTAATTGTAACCGAACAATTAAAGAAGTTTAGGTGTTTTTTTATACTTTTGTTTTTGCTGATGATCATTTATAGTCTCTTATTTCTCATATATCAGGAAACTGTTTTCAAGATAGAAGAAACAGTACGCCATTAACGGTATGTTTACTGACTGAGCAAGAAATTCGGCGGTTCTTTATCAAAACGTCTCCCCATAAAAGGACAAGCATTCTTATCGCTTTCCAACTCTGACAGGTTTTGTTTCCGCTGAGACTTCACAATGTAAAATTAGCAAACTCGTGAATCAATCGATAAGAATAAAGCTATCTTCAGTCAGCCAATCAGGTGCAAACCATACAGACTCTATCTTTAGTCAGCCAATCAGGTGCAAACCATACAGACTCTATCTTTAGTCAGCCAATCAGGTGCAAACCATACAGACTCTATCTTTAGTCAGCCAATCAGGTGCAAACCATACAGACTCTATCTTCAGTCAGCCAATCAGGTGCAAACCCAAACTAATCGTGGTTTGCAGTAGCCATTTTTTCCGAGCTTTTTATCAGTTGCGTGTCTTCATTTTTAGATATGCTGTAATAGTTCGAAAAGACAAGAAAACTAACGTTGTTATTTGCAAAAAAAGAATAGGGAAAAGAAAATGTAAGAGCAAAATTACTAACTGACTGCTTTTATTGTTCAGGTGACTTTCCTAGAAAAAAGATGGCAACAAATGGCGATCCAAGGAAATCTTCCTGGAATCGTGGCATTATTGAAACAAGATCCTAATCTGGCGTCAACACAGGTGGGTAGCCTGTGCAGGTGGCGGGAGAGGGAAACGTAATAGCGTCAAAGCCGTGAATACAGGAGAGGAAGCCGCGAATAAAATGGGCGGGGGTTATTAGTTACATTCCCTCGCGGCTCCGCCGTCAAAACTTTGTCCTTGCGCATACAATCCCACCAGCTTCACAGACTACAGAGGTGGGATGCCATTTTGATTAAAGTAAGACTAAAATTAAATGGCTGTGGTTCGCACTCCTTTAAGAATTCACTTTACATGTTCACGAGGATTTGGCTGATGTTTGGTCAAAACTCTGCTAAAATTACTGATAAGTACCTTCAATTATGTAAACATGTTTGTTTAAACATTATTATTCACAACATAATCAGGATACAAGAGAAATATATGAGAAAAAGTATAAGCTACGAAAAATCTCGAATTGATCGCTTTTTACCAGAATTCACTGCGCCACGAACACATTTTGGGACAGAATGCACTGCGCCACGAACAATAGCCTCGCTTTCATAAGCTTAAGACTTGCTTTCCATGGTGATTCAAGCTGTTGGCTGTGAGATTTGTAATATTTTGGTCCAACATGTCCCAGTCGAAATCGGAACTCAATTGTCGAAGGCTACCGCGAGTTGAGCGAAGACTGTGAGGTATGGCGATAGGACCGTCGGATAGCAAAGATGTTCGAAGATTGTACGGGATAAAAGACATTTATTTTGAAATCACTGCGACAGCGGTCGATGAGACTAACTGAGCTGAGCGCGTGGGGACGCGAAACCTGAGCTGAGCGCGTGAAGACGCGAACACGATACGGCTAGCTGGTAACGCAACATACTTAACTCAATCTGACTCAATAGTTAACCTAAATTTTCACACCTACCTCGTGGTGAACGCGTCCTTAGCTCAACAATATTCTACGGACATTGCAAGAACTTGATGCGTGAATTGACAAAATTAGCTGGAGCTCAGCTGGAGTTTTCGTCGATTCAGCCCGTTTACATTTGCTTTGCTTCCCCTCAAAAAACGAAAGACAAAATTCTGTACTACCAGATTATTAAACCTAAAACAAATATATAAAGTGCGCAAGGACAAAGTTTTGAGCGGGGAATGTAATTTATACCCCCCCCCCCCCCCCCCCCCCCAAAAAAAAAAAAGAAAAAGAAAAAGAAAAAAAAAATGTTTCACGGCGCTTTTGTCGGCTTCGTTGGCGCTGACCAAAAGTGTTGGCGACTCACTCTAGGAGTCATACCCAGGAATCGTTTGAACTTACATGTTTTTATGGGGTTATGTCATGTAAGTTCAAACGATTCCTGGTTATGACTCCGAGAGTGAATCAACTAAACTGCAGATACCGTGAACGATCTATTGCGTCACATTGGATCAAATACAAACAGTGATAAGAAACAGACCACTGCAAGGACCAATCCCGGGGACCAATCAAACAATGCGAAAAGGCATTCATCTCGAAATGGCATGATCAGCGCTCAAAACTAGAAAGCAGACACAGACAGCTGTTTCGGGCTATTTGGCCCTCGTCAGTGTGCCGTAGCTAGGACATAATGAGACTCGGTAACATTTCACCTGTCTCATATATGTCTCATTTATATCCTAGAATGCATGAGCCGCCAACACTTTTGGTCAGCACCAAAGGAAGCGGAACAAAAGCGCCGGCGATGGGCTGTGAATGAGATGGAATTAATTGTGAAATTTACTATAATCTCATGCACTAAAATTTGATATTTGTTTTGTTTCTTTCTTTTTTTTTTCTGATCCTGAATTTCCTATATATGCTAAAGGATTTTGTTATGGTAAGTCATTTTAGTTAATTGCAATATCTTTCTGTAAAACACAGAAAAAATGGTGGGTGCGCGGAGATATGACTGGAAATTTCCAAGCAGCCATGCATTATCTTTTTTATTATATAAACGACTCTCATTACATTTTAAGCAATTTTCCGAAGATTTTCAAAAATTCTCCGAATACTGTCCGAAGGTTGTACGAACGTTTCCGATCATTTTTCAAAATTATCCGAAGATTTTCGAGGAAGATCCAAATGATGTTTCGATGGTAGACAAACACCTTTTAGCTTATTTGACATTTAACAAGGGCAAACATGGAAGCTAACGGGAAGATATTGATATCTCCACTCCTCACAGTGACACAGTGAAGATAAAATTGATATCTTCACATGTGTCGAGATATGATTTTTCCGCGGTGGGAGAATTCCTTGTATTTCAGCGAAGTTTATATAATAATTTTCATTTATTTATTCAATTTGTTAATTTATTTCTGCCTTATTAACTGCACTTTGCTTTTATGACCCTTTTGTTAAATATTACCACACCTTGTTGCCTTTCATGATGTTACTAATTGAAACTTATTTTTATATTTTTTGGGAATGATGTGTCAAAAAGGGGGTAAGTATTAAACTTGTTATCAGTTTTTGGGGAGTTTTCTAAGTTTGCTGTTATCACATTATCGTGGAAAACAGGACGAAGAAATCACACATGATTTATCTTTTGGGGACACTAAACGCAAAAAAGCAACAAAGCTTCAAATGTCTTGAACCAAAATCGGTGCAAAGCGCAGGAAAACTGCAGCCGCTGTCAAGCGCGAGAAAATGTGCCAAGCACGGGAATGCGCGTACCCAAGTAACGATTGGTCTATTTTTGTTCTGATTGGCTAAAAACCACAACATGTTTCTTTTAGAATATGTTGCACAAATTTTACTTCGTATACAAAGCACAGAAACTCAAATGCGGAACCAAACGACAGTGAATTTGATAAGTCTTTAATTCTGCTGAAAAAATTTTATCTTACTTGCGACCCACTTTTGTTGTTAACTTATTTTTGTCTTCTTTTTTCTTTCTTTTCTCTCCTTAACTAAATAAATTTTTCGGTGAATCCCTGGATGATTCAGTTTGTAAGTATTTTCTTTTCTTTATATAGATATGTAATTCTCTTGATACGATTTCCATTTCTGCTCGCTCGCTTAAGTTCCAGAACATTTTACCCCCTGCTTAGCTTTACCAAAGTATACAGGAGTTTATACTTCTATTCATAACAACTTACTATGTTTTACACTTTTTTACAGACCGCGTTGCACTGGGCTGCGAAAAAAGGAAGAAACGATATTGCAGAAATACTAATAAAAACGGGAATGGATGTGAACATAAAATCGGTGAGAGATCCTTTACGTCCTTTAATACGTCTGACTTTGAATTAGTTCCAGTTATAATTTGGTAATTCATTATAAGACTTGTTCATAGCTTGAAAACTTGACTGATAAATTATTTCTTTTGCTTTATTGTTTTATTTTCTAATTCATGCGTCGGCGCTGAACTTGTGGATATCAAACAATTGCAATGAAATAGAAGGTAAGATTTTGACATTTGTTTTTGTCACCTTTCGTTGTTTATATATCTTTATATATCACATACTAACTCCTCGCTTTCTATTTATTTCCGGTTGATGTTTTCCTTGTTATCGTAAATTCTTACAATAAAGGGGGTAAGTACTTGATTAGAAGCGTAATTTACCATACCCTGCACACGCGTGAAGCGCGAGAGCGTTCGGTTTTCTTGGCCGCACAAGACCTAGGCATGCATAAAAGGGAAGAGCTTTTGTGTCGAGAATGGCCGGGTGCTTTTCTTTTGTTATAAGTTCATTCTTCGCAAGCCAATACCAATTTTCTTGCAGTCTAGAGTAGACTCATCAATATTTGACATGATTTCATACACTTTTATAAAAGTGAAAATTTAAAGTCAAAGTCTCAGAGAAAGTAATATTATTTGTTTTCAGGGATACACCGCTCTTCATCTCGCCGTGATACATGGTCACGAGAATGTCATCACTTCTCTTTTTGATTGCGGTATGGAAATTCTATTTCTTATATAATTTTCTCCGCATAGTTATTATATATTTGTCCGCAGGCGCCATTGTATTTCGTTGACCAAACCGAGGGAAAACAAGAAGCAAGAAGCTTCATGAGAAGAAGTTCATATCTCATAAATCTGCGCGCACTGAGTGCGCGCACCGCATTCGACCGAAGAGTGAAGCTTGGGGACGAGGCAGCCTCGGCGCGAAATCGAATTTGACGTTACCCATCGCGTTCGGCCCCAAGCCCCTAAGTTCGATCTTTCAGCGCATTTAAGGTGGAAGGTGGATCAAGCACCGTTTGGGGATTGGGCATTAGTTTTGTTTAGGCGAAATAAGAGTACAGATTAGATGGCAGGAGGCCACCTCTGGCTGTTAACTAAGTTTAGTCATATTCAAAAGCTACAATAACGGCAAAACCACAGCGACAAACCAATGAAGAGTGCCGGATCTATCGTAGACCTGGATCAGTAAAAATCTTGAAATAGTAAAGGTAAAAACGGCAAACTGATCCTTACGGCAAGAAGAAGAGATTGAGACAGAAGTGAAATAAATTAAAAAAAAAAACAGTTGAATATATTTGCCCAAGTATATTCAGCTTAGTCAACTCGTCCAGTCTAAGGGACAGGACAAGTGTCCAGGCTAATAACAGCTGCCAAACCAATGCCAAGAATTGTTTCTGTCTCCTGTTTTCTCAAGATGCTGATGTCGACGCCCGCGATTACAGCGGCCGCAAACCTAAGCACTACATAAAGAACAAAACGTCACTATGGATACAAAGTAAGTTAACGCGCATGTGCAGTGATCAGCCAACGACACTGTCAGTGTGCAAACCATTTTAGTACCCAGGGTCTTCAGTTCTTTTGGTCAGCAGTTGACACATGGCGAAAATTATAAAACGTGTGAGGCTCTGGGAACGAGAATGTTTGCAATTGTGACCTTCGCATCATGGGCCTTTATCGGCACCGCGGCAGAACGTTTGCGCATGCGTAAACTTCAAGCACTTCCGGTCCGTTAAACTACCAGTCAACATCGATGCGAACAGCATAAAACAACATTTCTGCATGAACCAACAGACCTAGATTTTCTAGATGCAATGATGAAAGGACCAAAACCGAAGAAAATTATGGTACGTACACGATCGGTTCTTGCATAAATACATTTCGAGATGGAGTGAAGACTTGTTTTTTGTGAAAAAATGCGATGCAAAAATTATTTGTTCATATTTCGTTGTTGGTGCAAACACCAAACCCCTTGGTGCAAACGCTTGAAACTTGAACGATGAAAAAACTTTTCAACGAAACAAACTTTTTCTCTACCTTTGTTTTATAACTCTTACTTTTTGTTTTCAAACTTCGCGGTACGGGAGTTTTATGTTGTTTATGTTGTAGTTCATTTTTTATTTCACGTAATTTTTGTTTTTCTTTTGTTTCAAATTCATCAGCATATATTACCATAGCCAAAAACAATGGAAAAATAAAAATTACCTGAGATAAAAAAATTAACTACAACAATTACATGGGATTACAGTATGTCACCGGAAATGCGTTATTCACCGGATGCTCAGTTTTCTACTCATGCGCAGTGCGTTCTGCCGCGGTGCCGCCTTTATCACGCCCCGCCATTTTGTATAAAAACAAAAGATTTGCCCCCCAAGCCTCGCAGTGAAAAAGTTGAGAACGAGGTTAAGCAGGGGAAAACAAAGCATTTTATTCTCCTGGGAATCAACATGGCCGCCGCGTGATAAAGGCCCATTATTGCTGCTTCTGCTTCTTAAGGGGTGGAGTGGAAACGATAGCCTGCGAATACAGCCGCCTCTCATCGCTCCCGGCCGCTAGGGGCGTTCGCGCGAACGCCTCTTGCGGCCGGGAGCAATGAGAGGCGGCTGTATTCGCAGGCTATGGAAACGAAGAATTTACTGAATGCAGGCTATTCCTCTCATCATTATTCTATTTTCTCGCGCCCGCACTCGCCTGCTCATCTGATTTCTCCTAATTACCCCATTGAACAAACAGCGGTTTGCAACTTCTGTTAATTAGTACGAAGGGGTTATGAACCTGCATGACGTGTCAAAGAAATATTACAACAAATGTCGTCACAAACTGAAGCTGTGTTCATCATTCGTCTTTAATTAAATAATTTTCTAATTTACTTTAGCCAGGTCCTGAGCCAGGTCGCTGCTCTCAAACTCTTCTATCCTTTATTTTTTTTATACCCAGGCAATAAAGCAACTTGGGCAAACCATTTAGCTATTGTTGGAACTGTTTCGCTTGAACAGAATTTAAGATGTTTTTTTTTTCTACGTATTATTTAGAAAAACTTGGAAAGAAATTGGCCCCGTCAGGTTAGTTCAACAACATATATTTGTAAGTTTTTGTCTTAGTAACGTATTTATTTTACCGCTGACCAATCAAATAAACTGTGCTTATTGACCGAGTTAAAAGCATCTAGCGAGCAACTTGGCGAGTTCAGTTAATTTCCATCCAAATAGTCTACATTCTACTTTTATACGAAATTATGAATTTGGTCATTTCAGGTTGTTTCATGGAAGAGAACATTAGTATGAAGTGGCTCGCGCATGTGAAAAGCTATTGTATTGATCAACAACTGAAGTACTTAATTATTAAGCCTCTAGATAACTTCCTGTTGTTCTTTTTTCGGTTTTAGTTCTTGTGTCATCTGAAGAGACCTTGAACAAAGGACTTCCAAATATTGGCTCCATCTTCTTCATGGAAATGAAAGCATTGAGCAATTCTCTTGGAACGGGTCTGGATAAGTTGGACGAGGAACCCAATGTATTACCTATCTCGAGACAGAAGGCAGCAAGATCGGTAAACAACCACAGGAGCCCATTACCCGGAGCGTGCAACTACCATAAATTCGTGCAACGGCGTTTTTACAAGTAGGTTTATTTTTAGATAAGCTTTTCCCGCGAATTGGTTTCGGAAAGCCAATCACAAGCAATTACATAATTAATAACTATTCACATGTTCACATTCCTGTGTGGCGAATGTCTGATTTCCAGTCGCTATGTGAATATGTGAATGTTATTAATTATGCAATTGCTTGTGATTGGTTTTCCGAAACCAATTCACGGGAAAGGCTTATCTAAAAATAAACCGACTTGTAAAAACGCCGTTTCACAGGCGCAGTATGGAAGTTGCACGCTCCGGGATTATGGGCTCCTGACAACCAGAAAATTCGTCGACTTAAAATTTTACTTACTTAATGATTTTTTTACTTAAAAAGTACGGAAAACTTTAGTTGTCATAACTCTTTAAAAGGGTTTAAGAGTAGCCATAATGATTCGAAATCTTTTATTTCAGTCATCTTTTATGAAGATTTACAAAAACGTCTCTGGTAAATTCAAGGATAAGAAGCCACCAAAACTAGAGATCCCCGAGAATACAGGGTGAGTGTTAGCGAGCTGGAATTCTCCTGGATATCAATTCAATCTTCTCGCTTTACTCCTATCAAGCACACAGTTGATGTAGAGGCACAATAGTGAAACACCTTATGATATCAAAAACCATATTATTGAGGTATTTACGGGAAAGGCAGACAAAAATAGTTCATGTTCATCGATTTTAGCCTAATCGCCAAAGTGACGTTATGGTTTGGCGGAGAAAAGTGACGTGTTTGAGATAGGTGAAGTGTCACTGAATCTCATTCTGTTTTAGCTACGACGTGCTGACGAGCCCCAATAAAGGCGAAACAGCTGTCCGCTGCTTTCTAGTTTTGAGCGCTAATCATGTCTGGTCTTTCTAACCGCGGTGATGTGTTCAGTGGAGAGAGCTGCCGTGCCTTAAGGCAATCTGTTAGTTAAATATGGCGTTGTATTTAAATTGTAAATACGCTTCGTTATTAATTTCGAAAAATTAACTTAAAGTGCACATAAAGTAAAAATTTCACTACCATTTTTTTTCGGTAATCTGAAAATAGGTGTTTTAAAAATTATTTTGATGGAAAATAAGTCACTTGAAGTGGCGGGAACATATTTTAACAAGCGATGCATGTTAGGCATATTAGACAAGAACATAGGGCCGTATTCACGAAAGCATCCTAAGTCCAAAGAGCCTTCGAAGACATAACTTAGGAGATAACTGGTATTCACGAAGATCTCCTATTTTAAGACATGTCTTATTTTTTTCTCCTAAACTCCTAACTTATTAAAACATGTCTTGACGGGGGCTAAATTCGATTGTTGAGGAGTTGTCCGTCGATTTTCGGCGTGATTATTGTGTATCACAATATTTACCGATTAGATAAATATTTTAAAGCATTAGATTGCTTTCCTAAGAAAAATTAAATATTTTCTAGCAATGTCAAACAACACAGTTAATTACATATAAGCCTTCGTGTCATCAACGGGTTCCACATTTCTTTCTCGTTGCAGACATAGTTAACTATGTTGCAGAGTTATATTTTTGTTTTTCGTAAAATAAGCCCTTGTTCTAGAAATATCGAAGTAGACCCTATTAAAATGATGATGTATTTGTTTGTTGCTTTCGCTACTGACCATGAACGAAGATGTTATCCGAGTTGCTATCTTAAATTCGAGATGAAATAAAGGTTATGGTATTGTCATTGTAACAACAATTTACACAATACAAAATATTCATTCATGTAATTTTCATAATTTATTATTCATAAGAGCGCGCCATATAAACTATCTCTGATTGGTTTACTTTAACTAATCGATAACTGCCCGCGACCATTAAACTTAGGAGACTGCTAAGTTACGCTTACCTTAGGATGGTCATAAGATATCGTTCGTGAATAGCACTTAGGACATATCTTAGGAAGCTCCTAAATTTTCTCTCAAGTTATATCGTAAGAGGTAGGATTTCGTGAATACGGCCCCTAGGTTCTAGTGACGTCATTAGTGTGTTTACAACGGAGTGCTTCACTCGTTTTACAGTGGAGTTTTGGCAACTCGTGGAAGGATTATTTCGATTAAACATGGCTGAAAGCGACAAGTATTTTAGCCCCGGGTTCGTCACCTTTTCCGCCATGTTTTATTGTGATCAAACACACGAATGACGTCACAAATACCCTTTTGGCCGCGCCCAAAAAGTCGCAAATTTCAGACCACGGCGGAAGTTTTCAAACCGCTAAAAACAGTGGATCGTCTTCGTACAAAAGAGGAAAACGACTGAAAATGGAACAAAGGTGATATAAACAACATAAAACCCTAAAATAAACCGGTAGTAAAATTTCACTTCATGTGTACTTTTAGAAAAAACATAACGAGAAGTGATTTCTGGTTTCTGCGTATACCGTGGATCTACACACCAACACTCCACACCAACTGAGTGGAGCACACAATAGTTACTCCCAACTAACAAAGCTAAATAAAACGTTAACATTAACCCTGGTAGATTTTAAAGTTGACATTCCTTCATTTTAGTTGCAGCTATCACAGAACAGGCCGTGCAAGATCTGCTCCTGATATAAAAAACTTCACTTCCTGGAGCCCACGATTTGTTCACGTGATGCCTTAACGGTAACATGACTTGATCGCGTGATGACTTAACTGTGACATGACTTGATCACGTGAGAACAGACCGTGCAAGATCTACACCTGACATCAATTACATAATTTCCTGGAGTCCAAGATTTGTTCACATGATATCTTAACTGTGACATGACTTGATCACGTGATGACACAGTAGCAAGACCAATACTGCTGCGCTAGAGGAGTACGCGCTTTTCTGAAAACTCGCGCCCTACATTATACTAGCTGTTTTCATCTCATTTCGTATGAGAACTAAATTTTGTTCCGTAAACCTACCAGCGCGCTCTGTTTTTAATTGTCTTTCGCTCAAATTTTGAGCTCCTGGTAACCCTGAGTAATTATCGTGAAAGCGTTTTTTTTTTGTTTGTTTTCACTAGCTAGCGACACAGCAGCACACACAAGCACAATAGATTCGTGTCAAATGAAAACGAACATGACGCAAACATTAAAAAAAATAAAGAGAAACATTTTGACACTTGCACTTTTGCTTGGGCTTGTACATGAGTCGAGCCCGTTTTCACGTACTGTTAACTGCTGTTATGCTAGTGCATATGCTTGGCCAGACCGGATGGTCTTTTGCACTCACGCCTAATGTCTATTTCCAGTCACATTTTTTACGTGTAAAGGACGAATACACTGTTGGAGGAGGAAGTGGAGAAGGAGGAGGAAGAGGAGAAGGAGGAGGAAGAGGAGAAGGAGGAGGAAGAGGAGAAGGAGGAGGAAGAGGAGAAGGAGGAGGAAGAGGAGAAGGAGGAGGAGGAGGAGGAAGAGGAAGAGGAGAAGGAAGAGGAGAAAAAGGAGGAAGAGGAGAAGGAGGAGGAAGTGGAGAAGGAGGAGGAAGTGGAGAAGGAGGAGGAAGAGGAGGAAGAGGAGGAAGAGGAGGAAGACGAGGAAGAGGAGGACGAGGAAGTGGAGAACGAGGAGGAAAAGGAGAAGGAAGAGGAGAAGGAGGAGGAAGAGGAGAAGAAGGAGAAAGAGGTCGTTTCCCAAAATGTTTGTTCCTTCGCATGTTTTTAACTTTATCTCTCCAAATAGCTATTTGATTCTGCTTTTAGCCATCGATTCTAGTAAGGCTGATGGCAAATATCCAATTTTAAGTGTGTTTAATTCAACTTGACTGTGGATGCCATTTTAAGGAGCATTTTTTGATCAATTTGTCTTGTGAGAGAAGGGAACATAAAAAACAGGCCCAAGACATTCATCTGCCGATAAGAAAATGATTATGTATTCGTGTTCCCGTTAGTTCCGTGAGATCCGTGTGTTCCGTCTTTTTAGTAGAAGTTTGTGTTGTGGTAATATATTACACTAAATCAGCCAACTGGCACTGCAAGTTCCAACCAAGCAAAACTTCTACTAAAAGGACGGAACAAATGGATCTCACGGATTTAACGGGGATATGAATATATGATCAATTACTTCTCTCTATTTCTGTAAGTATATTTATTAATAGTATATTAGATAATATATTTTTAAGATACTTACAGAAATAGAGAGAAGTAATTGATCATATTTTCATATCCCCGTTAAATCCATGAGATCCATATGTTCCGTCCTTTTAGTAGAAGTTTTGCTTGATTGGAACTTGCAGTGTCAGTTGGCTGATTTGGTGTAATATATTATCACAACACAAACTTCTACAAAAAGGACGGAACATATGGATCTCATGGATTTAACGGGGATATGAATATATGATCAATTACTTCTCTCTATTTCTGTAAGTATCTTTAAAATATATTATCTAATATACTATTAATAAATATACTTACAGAAATAGAGAGAAGTAATTGATCATATATTCATATCCCCGTTAAATCCGTGAGATCCATTTGTTCCGTCCTTTTAGTAGAAGTTTTGCTTGGTTGGAACTTGCAGTGTCAGTTGGCTGATTTAATGTAATATATTACCACAACACAAACTTCTACTAAAAGGACGGAACATATGGATCTCACGGATTTAACGGGGATATGAATATATATAATCATTTTTGCGTTCCCTATTGCTGCAAGTATCTTAAATGAATGGCCTTGTGTTTTTCTTTAAAGTTTTTTTCTACTTTCTTGTCAGTCCCACTTATTTTTATTGATAACTTGATGCATTAGAGTCTTCCAAGATTATACTCTGCTGGTTCAGCTTTAAGTCCTATGGTGAAAACAATTAAAGTATTCAGCAACATGCGAAATAAAGCTATGACAAAGTGCAAACAATCGCCTTCAGAACATATCAAGCACATATTCTACCCGTTTATTTCCCACTGAAAACTGTACAATAAGTTTCGCATCTTTTTGAATGCGAAATAAAGCTGCAACAACCTTCTTCAGGCCAAATCAACACCACATTCTGCTGTTTGTTTTTCGCTGTAAGTTTACAGTGATATGCGAAATAAAGCTGCCAAACGTTAGCAACAATCGCCTTGAAATCAAAACAAAACACCACTCCCTGTCTACTTTTCTTCCATCTTTTCATTACTATTGTCAATGGATGTTACCGCAACATGTGAAATAAAGCTGCCGAAAATTAGCAACAATCACCTTGAAACCAAATCAACGCCACCCCCTGTCTATGTTGTTTTTTTTTTTGCTTCATCTTTTCACTACTATTAAATAAATGGATGTTACCGCTACATGTTAAATAAAGCTGCCAAAAGTTAGCAACAATCGCCTTGAAACCAAATCAACGCCACCCCCTGTCTATTTTTCTTCATCGTTTCATTACTTTGTATCTGAGCAACATAATTGCGCCACTCAAAGTACATCCTAACAACACCTAAATTCCAGTTCTTTTAGAATAAACATAAGACAATTTTGTCCAACAATCATCGGATGCTATTACTGGAATGATATTCCTATATTCATACGCAAAAAGCAAACTAGACAACAATTTAAAAGAGCACTTTATCAATATTAGTTTGCTCAGTATTAATAACTGTCTCACCAATCTTTCTATGTTTCTATTCCTTTCTTTGTAGTGTGTTTTCTCTTTTTCTTAAAAAAATGTAATTTAGTCATAGGGCATATAATAAGTTTACCTATATCTTGCCCTTCTCCATTTTTTTCTTATCCTGTAAGCTTCAAAAACGTTTGCAATAAAAAAATGGAGTAAATAAATACAAAATACAATACAAAATAAATGGATGTTACCGCTACATGTGAAATAAAGCTGCCAAAAGTTAGCAACAATTGCCTTGAAGCCAAATCAACACACTTTGTATTCAATTGAAAAATGAACAACAGTCATTTCTGACTTAGTTCTAAATTAGTTCAACATTGTCTTTGAAAAAGTAGGCTTAATGAAGCTTAGAAATATCATCCACAGAAAGTGTTGAACGGAACAAAAGTGCAGTCTTTTCTAGACAAATTTAGGTAGTAGTTCTTTAGATTTATTCCTATTAATTTCACAAGTACAGGACGGTTATTTAAGCAGCAGTTTTTGGCGTCTTTTTTGTCTGCACATTTTGGCGAAGATGCGTCGTGCCAAGCAGCCGAGTAAGCAGTTAAACAGCGAAGCAATAAGAGGAACTGTCTTATGTTACATGAGCCCCGTAGTTTCTGGCCAGTGTAGTATCATCAGTGCCAAATGTGTGTGGAACGTGAAAGAAAAAGACCTGCCAAAATCATGGAACGCCATCTGCAAGAAGCGAGATTCATGTGACAAAGCCATTTCAGGTTAGTTTACTTTTTGAAAGTTTGCTTGCAATTGGCCCTATAAAATTTTACTAGCGCTTAACATGTATTTCTCTCTTTTTCAAGGTATACCGAATGCAGCTTTCTTCTTCAGTGCCATATCAACGCAAGAAAAGAAAAAGGGAAGTATAAATAACGAAAGCGATGACAGCGAAGAAGATCAAAATCCAAGTCCCACGCCCGCTACTTCATCTCGACAAGTACTTGATGGAAATCCAACAACCATCAACAAGTCGCTTTGGCCTTCAATTACCTATTGGCTGGCACTGACAACACCTAATGGTGCTCCTGCGAATCCACTCGTGGTCCATCGAGCACTGCTGGAGTGTGGAGTGGGAGTCACGGCAAATCAGGTATTACGAACGATAGAAATTTATGACAATGCGTTTTTGCTTGCGATTTAATGACATGCCTTCTCTCTTACAAATTAGTGTGTTACAGGCTGGTTAAGTATGAACAAAGAGGCTTGAAACGTAAACGTATTTCAGTTTTCCGTGCACTGAATAAAAGTTTTCTATTTTGTTTCAGGTACAGTTTCAAGATGGAAAAGAATGCATCGCCATCAAGGAACTCTATAAAGTCTTGAAAGACCACAGAAACCCTTGCATGCAGGAACTTGTGGCGTCATCGTACCAAAACAACTACCAAAATGAATTTAGCCATCTGGTTGGAATGTCACCTCTCTCTTCCCAAGAACTTGAAGATTGCGGAACGGAAAACGTCGTGCGCGTGACTTTGATCAACACTAGTTTTCATCAGTCATTAACGAGAGCGCTAGACATGTTTGGCTTCAACGTTCTCGACGCAGCTACTCTGTCTTTTGGACGGGAAGAAATACGGCTTTCTGACAAGTTGACAATTCTCGTCAATGACATAACCATTGCAATGCAGAAGCTCAAATATGCCAACTACAGAGGCAAAGTGTACAAAAAGAACCCGAGATCACGGTACACGTACTCCTTCAAGTGCGAGGCAAGAACATTCATCAACACTCTCGCTACGAACGAGCAGTTTAAATCAAGACTCATCCGAGAAATGAGACAAATCATCGAACTGTTAGCAGATCCACACTGCGAACTCTTCCAGCCACTGACCATTGACTACAATCTGATAGAAGTCAACGACGGTGTCTGTTGGTCCCTAAAAAACCGCGCCTTCGTAGAAAACCCCATTGAAGAGCATCAAATAGGCACGGTATCACCCAGGGCGTTTTGTGCCTATGACTCGACCAAAGAAGCCAACCCTAAGTATTTTCAGGAGATCTTGGAGAACAGCCTCTCCCAAAGCGATGTGTCAACCTTCTGTGAAGATTTTCTCAAACTGCTGAATTACAATAAGAAAGAGCACAAAGACAAAGTTCCTTGCCTTGTTGGGGATGCCAACAGTGGTAAGACGAGTTTGTTCTTTCCAATCCAGGGACTAATACACCACGGAAACATTGCAACGGTTACAAAGCAACGCGCTTTTAATAAAGCAATGATCAGCCCATTTACAGAAGTAATCTTCATTGATGAAGCAGACGTGAATACCTTGGACATTGCTGACTGGAAAGTGCTCACACAGGGGGGATACGCCGCTCATGACGTCAAGTATCAGACTGCCAGGGCATTTATCAATAAATGCCCAATGCTGATTACAGCACAGCGTAAACTGGATTTTGGTCTTGTGCACCAACCTGCCATGGATAAACGTCTTCGCACGTACCATTTTAAGAGTCTCCAAAATCCCAAGAAGAAGGCGGCAGCATGGTTGAAAAAGCACGCCATGGAATGCGTCGTGTGGGCTGCAGAGCAAGCCAAATCCTGTGCAAGTGACACCGAGAGCGATGACGACGACGACGACACTGACAGTGACGACGAGAGGTCACAAAACGAAGAAGGAATTTTGCAAGAACAAGAAAAGAAAGATCTGCGATCTCTGTCACTCGCTAATCCACTTGTCGAAGAGACCCAATTTGGTGACGCGGAAGCAAGTGACGAAGAAGGTCCTGTCGATGCTATGGAACAGTCTGATACCGACGATGTTGCTGCGGATTCCACGTCAAGCGATGTCCTTGACGATTTGAGAGCAACGTTGAGCAGATCCGATCCAGACAGTCTGCGATACAGGCAGGTGAAGCACATGCTGCGAGAACAAGAACGAAAAAGAACAGCGCAAAAGAGACTTGCTGCCACCAGAACCAGACGCATTGACGCCCACTCCGATTCGAAGGGAGCTGCAGAGGCGTAGCGACCAACAAAGAGCACACGAAGAACAACGTCGACGCGAGAAAGCCCGTCAAGCATTCCAAGGCACCTGGTTGAAAAAGACCGAAAGGGAGTTGCATGACTGCGTCAAACAACTGCACACCAGCCTTGATAAAAACTTCAAAGCATCCATGGGTGCCCTGCTGGAAGTTCTACAAGACATGTTGAAGAATCATCACAAGAACATTGGAACACTCGGCACCAAGGAGGCCCTAGATGAACGAAGGCGAACCTGCGTTGAAATGGGTCTGCTTCAGCAGCGACACAGCCACCTGGTCAAGTGCGTCTTCGAGGCCCTGCCAACAACAGAAGAGCTTGGAGAGAGCGCAGGATCACTGCAACAAGAACAAGAACACGAACCAAGCAACAACGAGGATGACGAAGATATGTTCTTGACCCCGGTGGCAAGCTGGGAAGTCGACCACATACAATTCGAGAGAACACGCCGCGTCCGGGGAGAATCGCAAAAGGGAAAAAAGCGAACCCGCCTAGACAGATCTCAGCCTAGAAGCGGCAAGAAGAAGAAAACCTGCTCCAATACAATATTGAACTATTTCTCCAGCCAACCATAAACATTGTTGTTTTGATGTTCATTTATTTCTGGTTTTTATTTCCAAGTGTAACAATGACTAGAAAACAGAACATATTTATCAAAGTCACAATTAAAACGAATGGTTCTGTTGCGTATACAGTTTGATCTGCGTTTTTTTTCTAGTCTTGTTAAGCTAGGGGCATTTTGAGTCCAGTCCTTTTCTTTAGAGAGTCCGCGGTTCTTCCTTCTTGAAATTGGAAATCGTCATCTCTCAAAATAGCTGTCCACTGTCCAAACCCGTGCTTATTTATTCCCTGCTTTAAAAACTCGTCCTCGGCTGACGTGAATTTGCACACCCGGCGAAGTTTCCTCTGAATGCGTAAGTTTCCCGTGGGATGATCATCCCTGTTAGGGGGGAGTGAGCTTGTCTTTTCTACGTCAGCTTCAACTGACGTTGCCGAGCTCGAAGTTGAAACGCCAAACCTTGCGTGAACGTCCTTATCCACCTCTGTTCCTTTGGTACCTTGGAGTTTTTGTAGACACTCGTGTCCCTTCATAGCCACTTCTCGAGATCGTTGTTTTTGATAGTGAACTTTAGCAACTGCAGAGCTGTGTTTTTGGTCTTCCGACAAAATCCTTTGCTCTTCGCTAGTGAACTGATTGAGGCTTTGCGTTTCAACAATTTGACGGTAACGTGTAGGATGAATGTATTTTCCAATTGCGTCAAAAACCAGTTTGCTCATAGTCTCACCCAATTTGCTATGTTGGCCTCCATTTCTGGTGACCAGAACAAAGTCACACTGGGGTTTTAGCAATGGCCTAACAAAAGAGATGTAGCCATCCAGCACTTGCATGTTTGTATCGGTTAGAATCAAAGAATCAAATCCATACTTTCCAGCAGTCTTGAACGTTTTCTGATCAATAAATCCACCGTTTTCCTTAGCTGTACTGATCATTTCTACCGTTAAATACTGATAAGTCATAGGCCGCGGCCCCTTCACTTTGATGAACAAATACATCGCTACAAATTTTGTGGCAAATGTTAAGTCTGAGGGATTAACTTGTCCTGGACTGCTTTTGCACATCTTCACGGTGTTTTCGTAGCGCGGCAAGTGAAATGTCACCACCTCCAACAATTCCTCCATTGTCGCCCAGTGTCCTCTTGCTTCCAGAGTGTCAATGTCTAGATCCTGTGTCCACTGCAATCTCATCATCTTTGCAACTGTCTTTCGGGCCCTTTTAAGGTACAACTCCGTCGCGGATAACTTTTGAAGAACTGCGTCTGATGCGCCATGAAGTTTTCTGAAGTCGATTAATTCAGAAATAGTATCTATGTATCCCAAACGTCCACCATGTCCGAGCTTGCATTCGTCTTGCAAGTAGTCGATAAACTTGAACAACAAATTTGGAGAACACAGACTAAAGTCCATCACGTCAAAAGTCAACTCTTCCTCATCTTCGCAACAAAATTTAAGAAATTTAAAGCATCTTGTCACTAACTGTTTAGCTGCACGATCTTTCTTGCAACCACCGCCACTTCCGGTCAACCATTTTGTGAATGCTCCGCCAATTGTATCAGAGACTGAAAATGAAGGAAGTATTTTGACGGCATGTTTTGGGGTTTCACTTGTTTTAACACCAATTGTTGTTGTCACTGGAACGTCCCTTGCTACTTGTAACGAATCTGTGATTTCAATCGGGTCGGGCTTTTCGTCAAAATAAAAGAACCAACTGTGCTTGGTATTCACATGTTTCCTGCACCCTCGCTGACTTTGAAATCCATCATGGTCACACACTTGTATTGGGCAATGATATAAAGTGTCTGTTTCGTCCTTTTCCAAGTGAAGTCGTTTTGGTTTGGGTGATGCTCCATCAATGTTCGACCATTCAACTTTGCACTTCTTGCTCATTTTTCCCGTTAAGGAACATTTGGCCAACACACTTGCCTTTTTACCCTGGCAAAAAACAACCAAACTGTGGAACCAATGACAAACAAGGAACCTCTTGCATGTTTCAACTTGCCACAGCATGCCCTTGCTTGCCCGCCCTTATTACTATTGTACAAAATTCATGACAGTGCGATACAACCAAAATGGTGTTGAACTTGCCCAAGCAGGCCTGTGCGTGCGTTGACATAATGTTTATATAATTAAAGCACTTACAGTAAGAAAGAACAATTGTTCCTCTTAAGTATGAAAAGAAATAAGCTGTCCAAACAGGTACAGTTACTGTTAGGTACACATGTTCCTAAATCACCAATTTGGAACGATGTGTTCCATTCACAAGTAGGAATTCGGAACAAAACTGTCCTAAGTGTTCCTAAATTACCAATTTGGGAACAATATGTTCCATTCACAGATGGGAACTCGGAACAAAACAGTCCTAAATTGTTCCTAAATTACCAATTTGGGAACAATATGTTCCATTCACAGATGGGACTTCGGAACAAAACAGTCCTAAATTACCAATATGGGAACAATATGTTCCATTTACACATGGGAACTCGGAACAAAACAGTCCTAAATTGTTCCTGAATTACCAATTTGGGAACAATGTGTTCCACTCACACATGGGAACTCGGAACAAAACGGTCTTGTTTTAGCTTAGAATGAACGTTTTGTTCCTACTTTATAAAAACGTTGGTCCTCTTAAGGTCAAAAGGACCAAAATAATAAGGAACAATTGATCATAGGGGAACGTTCCTTAACAAGTATCGGAACAGCCAAAAAAACGGAAAATATGTTTAAAAATGGGGTAAAGTTTTGACAAAACAGCCAGGAAAGCTTATAAAAAAACATTAAGGTGGGATGGAAGCACTCCCCAAAATCTGGCAAAATTTATCGCCCTCTCAAGTAAAAAAACTTGGCAAGAGAAAATTTTGGGAAACGTATAAGGAGTACGACGAGAAGGGAGGAGGAAGAGGAGGGATGAGAAGGAGAAGGTTTTTTTTAAACTTACAAGACAAGACGACAAGTTTTTTTTTCACTCTGATAAGTAATCATCAGACCAAATTTTATTGCAAAGATTATGACTACAAAAACATCAATCTGTACAAAACCTGAAATAAATATTAACCTCTACGCTTTCTGCCATCTTCACACCTAGATCATGAATTCGCTCGCCTGACATCATAGCAGTAATTAAATATCACTTGTAATTAACACGGGCCGGGGAGAAAAACTTACTCTCTACACATCGAATGATCAACCTTCTTTTATAAAAATATATATCTTCGCTCTCAAATGTACCGCAATGATTCGTTCATTAGTGCTTTAAATATTATACTACAAATAGAAACGAAAACACCTCAAATGTGTCAACACTACCCACATTGTAACAGCCATGCGAGTGATGAGATTAAATTTGAATTCTCCTTACTAACCCCCATGTAAGTCTTTGGTGTAAGTTACGAGAATTTGCTAATTTAGACGAACCCCATTTAGATGGGCCATAGTTAACGGGTATTGCCGCAATTACGATTTGGTGTACGTAAAAGGGAGAGCTCGTATTAATGAGCGGGTTACGGGACAAAAAAACATTCACTCGTACTTGCCGTACGCTTGACAATGCAGTAACATTATAAGGAGAAATCAAATGTTCATCACGCTTAGGCGTTACGTACAACCGATCTGGGTGTGAAAAGTCTAATGGCCGCTGAATACAGGTGCTTGATCAGTGGAGATAACAATCGAAAAACGGACACGATCAAGAATGACATGGTTGTGACATTCAGCATAAAGCAAAATTTAAAGTTATGAATTTCACAGGACTCGTCCAGCAAGACCACAGATAATACTATTTTAAAACTATTTAAAAGTTTCCAGGGATTAGTTTTACAAGCTCTTCGTAAAAACGACCACAAATCTACAATCAATTGACTAATCGAGTGCTATGCTGAAGGCCCGCGTTAATATTGTTGTACTGTCAGCGGTTCATCACATGATTGTACATGCACGACTTCCTTGTGCCACTTTGGGATCTGATTTAATCTGGCCGCCATTTGCTGTGACCCCGTTTTGTTCCTTCAAAAACTGAAATTACAAAACAAAAAACACAATAACGCAGGTTAACGTTTTACCCTCATCGGCATATTGACTTTGTACAGTGAAACCTGTATTAAGCAGACACCCTCAGGACCCTCGCAAGTGTCCGCTTGATAGGGGTCCGCTGAATACAAGTTCGTTTTACAGCAAATATGGGAAGAAACCCTAGCAGCTGGTGTATGGAGACCGCTTAATATGGGGTCCACCTAAGTATTCCCATCGTCCCCTTCCGACCCCCTCACCGCTGGTGGGAACTCCCTCCCCTCTCCTGACCGGCGAGTTACCCTACTGAACCCCTACCCTACAACATAAGAATGCTGTCTTTGTATTTGAGTTGTCGTCCCCCGTAACCCCCCTCCCCCCTCCCCCAACCCCCCCTCCCCTGACAGGTGAGGTAATCTACTTACTCTATTATCATGCTGTCTATGCATTTCATCAGTCCCACTGGTAGAAAGACCCCTTCCCTCTCCCCCAGCCCTAACAGGTGAGCTAATCTACTTATATGCATGTTGGCTTTGCAATTTAGCCGTCACAATGGAAAAGACCCCTTCCCCCGACAGGTGAGTTAATCTACTTACCCCCATAAGCCGTTCCACTGGAGAATACCCCTCCCCTCCTCTGACAACTGAATAAACCAACTTACCCCCATAAGCATGTTGACTTTGTATTTCAGCCTTCCCCCCTGGTGAGCGGCGGCTGCGGAGATGGCGCGGTGAAACGCTTCAAACGTTTGCTCTTCTTTCGGTTTCTTGCCCCATTCGTCACACAATTCCTGTCCAACATTAAAGCACACATATGCGTAAGATACGACCTCGAGTAAAGATTTTACTGAAACTAGTCTATCAACAGGCAAGGAGGATCTTCTTTTCACACTCCATATTATTCGCTATTACCCAAGCGTCAAATTTCTTTACCTTCCCTTTTATTCCCTTTTATTCCTTTTCCTCTTACGGATGCTTTGTATTGCTTTTATTTGAGTGAATTTTTTGCAGCAATCGCAAAATTCGTTCGTTTACAACCAAGTGAAGATTTCATAACTTTTGTTGTTATACCTTTGGGCAAGCTGAAATAATATGCATAATTTACCTGGAGGCGTTTTTCTTTCTTTTCCAAACGAAGGTTCTTCCTCTTCAGTAAAATGAGCTCGGCTTTGAGTTGAGCTGTAGAAGTGTCAGCATTTATCATTGTGGTAGAGCGTGGTCCCATCCCTGGTCTGGCAATTTGGGCTTCCATTTGTCGCAATTCCTACAGTAAAAACAAACAAAGGAAAACAAGTACTTTTAACATCCTCTATATGAAAATTTTATTTTATCGTGTAACAGTTTCCGAACAAAACGCTTTCTTTATACAAGTCTCGTCAGACCAATTCCAATGCAATCACATCTTGGCAATTACTGCAAACTATTCAGAACTCCAAGTGCCAAGTGCAAGAAAACATGCACCTGTTGAAAACATGTTGCAGATGCCAAGTGCGGAAAAACATGTAACAGATACCAAGTGCGGGAAAACATGTAACAGATGCCAAGTGCGGGAAAACATGTCACTGATGCCAAGCGCGGGAAAACATGTCACCGTTGTCAAGCGCGGGAAAACATGTAACAGATGCCAAGCGCCGGAAAACATGTAACATGCCAAGCGCAGGAAAAGGCGCGCAGGCCAAGGTTACGATTGGTATTAATCATGATTGGTTGAAAAACATTTTGTTATTGGTTACAACACAATGCAAAAGCAAACGATCTTAAAATGGCTTTTGACAGTCAAGTGAAAGTCGTTTTAAAAGGGAACTCGAAAAAAAAAAAACAAGGATTAGTTTTTATAAACAAACATTTTTCAAATCGTCACGCAATCCGTACTACATGACAAACGTCACGCAATTCCAAAACGGCGTGATGAGCCGAAAGGGCACTCCCAGTACCTTTGTAGTCATTCGAGTACGAGTAGAATCTGGGTCACTATCCTCTTGCCGACCAAACAGCTGAAAGGAGATGCATCCAGTGTCGAACCAGTCCAGGAGTTCCTGTTTCACTTCATCAAAATGGAACGCTTGAGTGTGGTTGAACTCAGGCTCTAGTGTACCGTTAATAACGCTTGTTGTGGTGAATTCAGTCTCCTTGAACGGTTTGTACCTGATGTATAGGCCCTTGTTGAACCTGACGTCATGGACGATAGCATTGCGAATGGTTACCTGCAACAATACAAAATAGAGTAAGAAAAACTTCCGTCAGACTCTGGAAGGTAAGCACAGGGAAAACCCATCAAAGTGGTCAGCAAATAACTTAAATGACAATTTAAAACGATGAAAACATCTGAGCGTGACATAAAAATAACAAATAAACATACTTTATTTACCCTCGGCAGTGTTCATAGCACAAGTGCTAGTCGGGCCGAGCATTCAAATTGAACATAACATTTTAAAATCCCAACTGGCAGGAGCCAAACCAGTTGGCTATTTTACAAACGTGGTCGAGGAGTTGAACTCGGGTCTACCGTGAAACAACTCCAGCTAGTGGTCAGAGCGGGACTTGAACCTGGGACCTCCGTATTTCAAGTCCGACGCCCTAACCACTCGACCACGCTGCCTTCCCCTATGCTTTGTGTGAAACGAGACTGTCGAGACAACTGGATAACGTAATACACTGCATGGGGAATTACAGAAAAAAGTTTACATCCCAGTGAGCGATCGAGTGCTAAATTGTATATCTGTTCCCGTTTACTATATCTCGTTCAAAGCTTCGTGTATTCACGGGATAAAAAGAAAGTATTTTTTGACAAGAACGAGACCGTGAGAGGAGGTTCATCACATACCTTAAAATGATAATCTTTGCCAAGAAGCTCAGAGGGATCATCAACAAAGACTTCCTCACTGAGTGCTTTCTCGTTTGCATAGCAAGGACAAACATGAATCACAACCGTTGCCACTTCTTCTCCCTAAAAGAAACGAGAAAAAGCAAGATCGATTTAACAATTATTTCATGAAAACCAGTTGTACATGAGTCCACAGCCAATGAGGCGCGTAAAGGCATACTCTACATTACAAGAAACTTCATTTTAACTTGTGAATATGCAAAGCGTTGAACGACTTGAAAGCAGTGGGACAAAACGAGCCCGCGATATGTAATGGTCACCTACCTTATCCAGGGGAATGGCATTGGAGGGAGGGGAGGGTGGGGAGTTAGATGCAAGTGAAGCAAAACGTCTAGGGGAGGGGAGGGGACGGTCCGGACTTTTTTTTATTCAAGTTGTCTCACAGGAGCCTTTGATTTAACCAAGAGAAACAATTCCATTGAAAGAAGTACATTTGAAGCTCTTCTCGCCATCTCTCTCGTAAGTGACCGGCTCCCTTCAACGCCCAACCTTATGAAAACCAGTTAACTGACATTCTCAATAAAACTCTTGTCCTAAAATGTAAGGATATTCCGGAGCGGAAAGAAGTTGCATAGTGTAACGTTAGAGAACTCTTTAAAATTACCTTGTAGTCAGTTATAGAAAGCTTGTCATCGAAATCCAAAGCGAAGCTCAGACTCTGTAAAAAGACACTAGTCGTTCCAATAAGGACATCTTCAGGCGGTTCCCAAAACGGATCTTCTTCCTTAGGAAGTTTACTCATATCTTCCCCATCACTGAATCGTTGGTACAAATCCTAACAAGGGAGAATTCAAATCATAAACAAATAACCATATAATTGCTTGCCTGAAAGAATCCGCACCACACTGATGATGGACCAAGTCAGGAGGCCTGGTAGCCTGAATGCGGGCATATATTTCATTTTCCGATGAAAAAAGGAAATTGCAGACATCTGTGTGCAGGCCAATAAACAGGCTACGTCGGTAAGATGTCACACCAGGACATTTAAACAAGCTGCGTTATGGAAATTGTGACATTTTGAGGTCAAAACTGCCCCAAATTAAAACTAAGTACCTTTGTCGTACACGAAATGCTTATAGAACACCAGCAGGGAGATATCAAGTGAATTGTCGAAGGGATAATAAACTATAATCAGTTTTTGGCGAGTTTTCCAACAAACAAGCTGTAAACTTGCAATCTATTTCCATCCTGGCCATCCGCAGTCAAGGACACTAGCTTATTTATAATTCCGGTTCACTAGTAGAGTTGTTTTAAACAACAATGGACCATTATTATGGGGTTTGGCTTTTAAAATTGATACTTAAAAGAGGTAGTTTCTTGGTGTTGCAGATGGTGTGATCACCAAATGACGTAAAACAAAAGTTTCAAAAGACACTGAACAATACCCACACCACAACACAAAAAGCTAACTAACAATGGCTTCCGCAACACCAAGAAACACCCAAAACTGGTGATATGGCTCCTTTAACTTAAGGCAGCTCTTCTCTAGTGGACTCAGTAAACAGGAGAGCTGGTGCTGTGCCCCGCCCAAGCGCAGAAGGTACTTGCGTGTCTGGACTAGAATTTCCAGACATCTTCAAATACACAGACACTATTTGGATGCAAATCTCCAAAAATTTTTCCAAATCCTTGAAATTCGACTTGGACGGTAAAACCACACCGATTCTCCTGGAAGGAGCATCTTAAAATGGATAAGACTGGTAACTTAAAGCATAAACTTGCATAAGATACAGCTCAGTGGATTTCGAAGCTTTTACAGGCCTTTGCATGGTAATTCTTACACACTTCACAACAAAGTGCTATGGCCGCCATACTAACGTCTGTTAAATGTCGTAAGTTTGAGTTTGACTTTATGTAAGATATAACGCTCAAATTTACATTTTCAGGAATTTTTCTTCTCAAGATAACTTTCAAAATTTGAAAAAAACGTAATTGCGGTATGTTATCTCCAGCACTGGTTTACCTGCATTAGAAAACGTCTGTTCATGAACTTGCCGCGGTCCCACAGCCAAACATTACCGTTAAGTAAGTTCTTCATTCGTGCCATTACTCTGAAAGGCGCAAAAACATTGACGCAAATTAAAGTGCCAGTTCCATCAAATTTATAGATCCAGTTTTACTTTTGCGCATTTTTCGGAAGGAAATAATGAATTTAGTAACCTGTCCCAAATGTTGTTCAATCCGATCAAAGAAAAACGTTTTTTTTTTTATGCCGTACTTTTTGCACACGGCCGCCAATAAATTTGCATGTTCCTAAACTTCCAGTCACTGTCGCAGGCTATTTTTCGGAACTTCAGGAATATGCAAGTTTAATGGCGGCCGTGCAAATCTTAATTACACCAAAAATCTCATCACAAAAGATTGGATTCACTATAAGTTCCATTAAATCGGCTTATAAGCGTCTATGATGCAAAAATCACTTTCAACTGGTTCACTTTTGTTTATTTTCACGGCTTATTTGAAATAGCGTGACGAATTGCGCGACACATTTAAGACGGACGTAGGATGTACAGCTTAGATTTTTGAACTTTTACGAGGTTATGTCCAAACCAAGAATTCCTTGGCATAGACAGCACGTTTTGAGACTGTCTTCTTTGAATTGATTGAATTGATTCAAGAGATAAACACAGCAGGACCCCTTAAAGGTCAAGAAAATAAACGTAAAAACATACCCATGTAATACCCATGTAATATTACTTACATGTAATACTTAATACGTACTACTTGTATAGGTAATACCATGTATTTATATGGGAATACCGAAATAAATTGTTGTTGTTGTTGTATGGGAAAATTATTTTTCCCAGGTGACTGATTTTCTTTATGTAATTCAACAAAAACAGCCCTTTTACGTTTTGATATGTGGCCTATATATAGATATTCACACAGGGAGAGGCACACATGGCTGTGTACGAAGTGAACAAATCATCACTACATGACCTACGTGTGCTCAAAATGACAGGGATGCGTGATCGGATCAACGTGACTGAACTGACCTATCTCCCTGCTCTCTCTACCACTAAAAAAAACAACCAGATTAGTAAACATCTTTATTGAGTAACTGTGGCTAACTACATACAGTGTTACTACAGTATACAACCTTTTTCATAAATGGCAACTGATTTACATTGTATTATTCGGCCATAGTATTATGCCATCTCCAATTGCTTTATGCCTCGTTCTCAAAGCAAGGCCTGGTGCACAATGCAATAAAAGAATAATAAATCGCTGCTGTTTATGAATAAAGTGTAAGGTAAAGTCACACATGAGTCACAGCTAACCCACATGCCCAAAACTTAACCCGGTTTCTGTAGCGCGAACTAGGAGTATTGCTACTCAGTCCCCTGGATGGGATGCTAGTCCATCGCCGGTACTCATTTATACACCTGGGAAGAGAGAGACAATGTAGAGCAACGTTTCTTGTCTGTGGAAACAACACGGTGCATGGATAACCTGTCAGGCAAAGCCTAGCTGGCAGAAACCAGGGTTATAAGCTTGATAAGAGAACTTGCCTTCCATGATGCAACTCCTTTTACACAGCTGCAGAGTGGAGCAAATGATTCAAGGTTTGCAAATATACGTGTCATACCATAAAGCCTGTGTTAGACTGGGCAACCTTTCCTGCCACCAGTCTTGCAACAGAAATTGCCAAAACGAACGTATTGCAACATACATATACCAGCAAATAAGAACTCAGCTATACCACAACAATTGTGTAGCACAAAAAATGGGAGATTTGTGCTTTGAAAGGCACAGAGACAAATTGCAGAAAACATTTCTTGTATACAAATCAGAATCTCAGCCCATTTAATGTTCCTCAAAATATCACCTGTGCTAACTGACTGCCATGTTAATTTGGAGAATTAGTTGCTATAGATAACCCTATCTTGTCATCTGCCTAACATTTTAATTTACACCTGTGATTGGTTGAACTTACTTAGTTTCTGCATTGCCTCCTTCACCCTGAGCCACTCCTGAAATAAGAATCACCTCAAAGTTCCTAGAGAGGAAAACGATTTAGTATTTGTAAAAAACAAAACAAACAAATTTCGGAGGTTCATGAGAAATCTTGATAAAAGTACACGAACAGAGGTAGTCTCATTCTTCAACTTATAATTGCAGTTTTACAGACATTTCAACAATTTATTGTGGCGATATGTAATGGTCACTCCCCATGGTGATAGCGAGTTGGACGCAGAGGGTAAAGGGGGGAAGGGCGGTGAGCAAAACACCTAGGGGGGAGGGTCTGAAGGTACGCAGAATCTTTTATTTTGTGCGCTTCGTACGTAATTCACAAGTTGGCTCATAGGAGCCTTTGAATGTATCAAGGAAGTCAACATTAGAAATTGTTAACATGCAGGAATGGTCTGGATGAAGGGCGAGAGGTCCGGATGAAAATCAAAGGCTCCTAAGTGCCAACCCGTGAATAAGAAATGCTAACGCGTAACGCAATATTGCGGTAAGATTAGTTTCACACTGACACGGTTCGATAGTTTTTTTAAAAATAAACGTAAGGATTTTTGACGAACGCAAAAAAAAAAAACAGTACATCACTTTCATAGTATCCAGTCCGAAGAAAAAAAAAGGATCCTGAACGTGACTTGAACTCGCGCCTCCTAACTGCCATTCCGGCACTATTTACAGCGGTCTTACCCAAAGCGGTATAAAGGAGTCGCCACAAGGAATAAATTATCACTTCGAGAAAGAAGTTGTCCGGTGCAACTAGCCTTGGCTGAACAAGCACAGCAAAATCAAGTTCCCCACGTTCCACAACTTCAAGTTCCTCAAGCGCAGCAGCCTGCTCCCGTTGCTTAAGAGAACGTTAACCCGCCTGCTGCTCCTGGCGCCCCCCAAGAGGTAATTTTCTTGCCTTTTCTTTATTCCCGTTCCTGTGGTTTCTTCCTTCGCCCGCGTGTCATTTATTTCATCGTCATCCGTCTCTGGCTTATTGTATTGTTTATGGCTCCAGAGCAGAAGTTGTTTACGGCATTTTGGTATTTTCCTGACTCTGTCGAGCGTTTTGTTAGTTCCAGGGACGAAAATTGTTTAATTGCTCGTTCCCCTGGTATTGTATTGTTTGTGGCTCCAGAGCAGAAATTGTTTACGGCATTTTGGCATTTTTCTGACTCTGTCGAGCGTTTTCTTAGTTACAGGGACGCAAATTGCTAAATTACTCGTTCCCTGGTATTGTATTGTTTGTGGCTCCAGAGCAGAAATTGTTTACGGCATTTTGGCGTTTTCCTGACTCTGTCCAGCGTTTTCTTAAGTTGTAGGGACGCAAATTGCTAAGTTACTCGTTCCCTGGTATTGTATTGTTTGTGGCTCCAGAGCAGAAGTTAATTACGGCATTTTCCTGACTCTGTCGAGCGTTTCGTTAGTTCCACGGACGCAAATTTGCTATTACTCGTTCCCTGGTATTGTATTGTTTGTGGCTCCAGAGCAGAAGTTGTTTACGGCATTTTTGTTATTTTCCTGACTCTGTCGAGCGTTTTTTCTTAGTTACAGCGACGCAATTTGTCTAATTACTTGTTCCCTGGTATTGCATGTATTGTTTGTGGCTCCAGAGCAGAAGTTTTTAAAAAGTCTTTTGTTTCTTGACTCTGTTGAGCGTTTTGCATGTTAGTTACAGGGACGCAATCCCTGATATTGTTTTGTTTGTGGCTCCAGAGCAGAAGTGTTTATTACGGTTTGTTGGTTACATATACTCGTATCTGTTTTATCTTGCTTACTGGTAAATTATTTATCTGTTTTCCGCTGGATTTGTTCGTTTCCTGCTGCCTACTTGTTTTCGGCTATTTATTTAATTGCTTTCTGTTTTGTTCAATGTTTGGCGCCTCTAGCCCCATGGCTTAAGTTTGTTTTGCGGGAATTTTCTATTTCAATCCTTTGTCTGGGTGTTATTTCGTTGTCAGGCAGTATCCTGGTTGTGCAAGTATATTTTGTGTTAATGCAGTTAAAGTTGTTTTTTATTATAGGTTATAATTTTCACTATATTTTTGCCTATGCGTATTTTGTTTTGTCTCGATTTTATTTCTTCTCCGTTTTGCTTCTCGTTTTGTTTTATTGTGTCATGCTGCGTCTATGGATTTATTTGTTGTATGGCCGTTTTTGTTTCCTGGCCTTGTTTTAGGTTTTAATTATCACGTTTTGGCTTATTCTATTCAGCCTCTATTGTTCTTTGCCCCTTGTTTTTAGCCCCTTTTTTCACCGCTGCTCGTTAGAATTTGTTTTATGCATGCGCACATCCTCTTGCACCTCCTTTATTCTGTATTTGCATATATCCTTGTTCCCTTTGCTTCAAGCCTATTTTCCTTTACGCGTGTAAATGTTTCGCCTTCCTTTATTCCCTTACTCTTGGAATGACTGTTTGGAACGGGAATCTTATTCCCTCTCGGATTACCGGGGCTCCAAGCTGTCATTCCCTGAGTCCCGTCGCGCTTGCCCCTTTTACCCTCTCACACGCCTTTTCTTTTGTCTTTCCCTTGTAGCCTCCCATTAAGCGCCTTCGAGTCGGTCATTTTTTCCATTCCATACTGGGAGATGTCGGATGATTTCAACCCTATTAGCCATTCTGCTCCCCACCTGCGTTGGGTTGATTATAGGGGTATGCCTTTAGACGTGACTCAGGGAATGACAGAGCCCTGCAACAAGCATATTTCTCCAGCTTTCCTTAAAGAAGTCCTTCACGGCTCCTCTAGCGTCCTCTCCCCCAAAACGTCCCCTACCCCAGTAATAGGCGTGTTTCGAATGGGGCAGGACTTCGTGTTCGACCAATCGACCATTGTGGAACATATGCTTAGTTAAGACTAAATTTTATTATTTCAAGGTAGATACGAATCAAAACGCGTGTCTCGGTTGAAAAATCCTTTTAGATCGATTTTAATGTTGTATTAAAGACTCCAAATTCGAAACATCTTAAAGCTTATTGTTGTTTATATTTGTTTACAACCAATTAGTTATTGTTATCGCTGGATTCACGCTGTTCTTGTTACGAAACGCATTCGTAACAAAGCATTGCGTCACTAAGTTTACAGCTGATGGAAGGAGCGAGTGAGTGAGTGAATTAGCCACCGTTACCGATAACCCGTTCACTACGCTTGCGCGTATTCACGGGTTAAAAATAAAACTCGATCACTTGGTCAAGTAATCAGATTGCTTGCTTCAACTCAACTGAACCACGTGCTAAGCAAAAATCAAATCACATACTTATGTTTGTTGAGTTCCTCACTGATAGCATTCACTTCACTGACCAAGGGGAGCAGTTCCAGCACTTGCTCCTGCGCTCTCTGCTGATCTGTTCAGCGCAAAAACAAAAATACAACACTTTTAATCAAAGATAAGAATGATACCTTCATTTAAGGCATCAGTCTACCCTACAACACCATTTTGCTTTTAATTTCTGTCACGCGCCTCATTAAAACCCGGCAAACTATATCTTTTCTGAAAGCTTAATAATTAAAGATAATGAAAACGTATTTATATGAAGAAAGACGATGAAATAAATGCGTCTAGAATACAGCTAGTGATTTCCAAAAGTACATCTTTCACACCACTTTAAAAATACTACCTTAATTTGTTGAAAAAAAGTTGCTTTTCTTTCAAATGTAAAAGGCAACTTTCACTTTTTTCTATGCACTGGTTCTGATTGGTTCATCGGATTGTCTGCGAGTTCTGTGATTGGTCAGAGGAATTTTTTTGGTTTTACGACACTTTAGTAACAATAATAACAATAGGTAAGGAAAAGATTTGTTTACATTTTTTACAGCATGAACAATTCAAACCTTTGGAAAGCCCATGTCCAGGTCCTGTGGCAAAACCTGTAGCTTTGGCGATCTCTTCTTGAGCAAACTTGAAGTCCACTTGATCGTCGTTATCTGGAGTTCCTTCAGTTTTTTCTTTGTTGTTTGGGTTTATCAGAACATACATGTTGTTAGAACCTGTAAAAGAACAGAAACAAAATTAACATTGTCAAGACCTTTTGTGGTAAGAACTGTTTTGCAGGTTGTAATACTACAAGGCAGTACACACATCATTTTAACACTTTAACTACCAAGAGTGCAAAAGATAAAAATTCATATAAAATCCCAAATTTCATTTTGTAAAATATTGAAAAACAAGTTGTAGCATGCTAAAGTATTGGCAGAAGTTTAATTTGAATGCTCGCACCATAGGATTTTGTTGACAGACTCAAAGTTTAAACTGCACTCCATAAATGACTCTTGGAGAAAAAGGGTGAAAGGGTTTCTATTATGTAACTATTAGTTCATTTTAACAATCCAAAATGCATTAGGCTATTACAAGGGTTTCGATTGTTGAAAAGAAATTCGCCCAACGCGGTTTTCATGAGCCTCCCAGAAAAGAAAAATACGCAGAAAAACACAACAGGTGAGGTTTGTTACAAATGCACTCAGATTATTTACAGCGTTTTGAAGGTCAAGTGAATAGACCAATTCCGATATATTAAAATTCATACTTGGCTCCGAGGCTTAGGGGAATAAAACAAAAGAAATAAATTATTCATACCTGAACCTCGATGTGATTTCTTTTGTTTTATTCCCCTAAGCCTTGGAGCCAAGTATGAATTTTAATATATCGGAATTGGTCTATTATAGACATTGTTGTAGTTTCTGTTTAGTGCTGTTTTATCAGACAAAGTTTGCCGATAACTCAGCAAAAGACCGGCAAATTTCGCTTTATTTTTCATTCGCATATACATGTAATAGCATTTATAAAGACACTACGATTTTTTAGCATAGAAGAATTGCAAAAGAAACTGGGGAAACCCATCAATTATTGATCCAACAGCTCAAGGCGCTTAGTTCCTCTTGTTTACCAAACAAAATGTTGGGAAACTAACTAGGAGAGGCTTGCACTGTTAATAAACATGATGCAAAGCAACTAGAAATCAATAAAGATTTTGAGTATCCTATTCTTAGACGGTAAAAGTTTTTTCGGTCCCGAGCCTTTATTTCTTCCCTGAAGATTTTGTTCGCCATGATATGGCATGGACAAAATGTAATCAAAACAAGACGTCTTGTAAACCGTGTTCTGGCAATGAGTTTTTAGCACACTCATCAGCGGGTTGATCAGTTTATGTATTCAGTGACCAATTTGCATGTCTGTTCCCGTTTATTATATCTCATTCAACGCTTTGCAAATTCACAAGATAGAAATAAAGTTGTGTTGAAGTGAATCATGTCTTACCAAACAGGAGTCTGTCCAAATGTTTGAGAACCCGTACCCCAGTCAGCGGCATGCCGTTTACTTTTGTTTTAGCACCAGGTGTGCCAGGCTCAATGGTTATTTCACCATTGTTTAACTTGATCAAAGCATGTTGCTTACAGATGCTGTTAAAAAAAAAAGAGAAAGATTACCTGACAATGTTTACACAAATACCCACTGAGGTGTAGGGCTTCCTTACTACAACTTGCCTCCAGGCCACTTATTGTGGTTCCAGGGAAACTACTGTTTAGGAAATCATTCATGTCACTTTGATCAAACTGGCACTTGAGAATCATCCAGTATTTTCACCGAAAAAAATAATCAGTATATGCAAGATTCTAGTTGGCAGATGAAATCAAAGCAATGTAACCTGCACAAACACAAACAAAGTTTTATCAGCTTGCAATAAGGAGCAATATTAAAGGGATAAATTCATGGTTTAGTGCATGTGCACAGATTAAAATGCTTTATTTGCTTTCTTACCAATTTTATCGGTTAAAAAACCACTCACATTTACTTCAATAATCACATACTATAATTAGTCCAAACAAACCGAAGGATGACCAAAATTCACAAAAATTTTCAACAGATTACACCGACAAAGTCAACACTGAATAAAACCTTTGACCTGAAGGATTTATTCGGGGATTTATTCTACGCTTTGGTGGCTTTCATAGCGCACATGGGCATGTATAATCATCCATTCAATCAGCTGACTGACCGCGACATTTTCACGGGCAAATTTCCCGCCAGAGTTATCTACTCGCTTCCAATTGGTCTAAACAATGAAATTAAATGGGTTACTTCATAGTTTGCACATGCGCTGAACCGTGAAACCTTCCCTTTAAGAGGAATTCAGTAACCTGTGGCTTGTTTTCTACTGTATGCAGCTGTTTGTTTCATCCAACAGTACATGTACCTTGCACATGCAAGATACATGTATTAGTTACCCACCTCAAACCACCTAGAGGGATGTCAGGAGTCGACTCAGGATCATCCTTTCCTATTTTTGTCTCAGCTAAAATGAAAGGAAAAACATCGATTGACCATTCACTTAAATTGCAGGTCTGCGCAGCAATGGACTAGCATCGCATTCAGGAATCACATTGGCTGTACTAAGCACTGACAGCACTGGCCCTGATAAGATGATCCCCATATTGCAGATCTGTTCCTTATCGTACCTATAAACACTGCCCACTTATCTAGTTAATATTGGGCTATCATTGGTAGCTGGCAGCCGGCTATTACCGCTGGCAACCATGGTGAAGATGACCAGCAACTTAAAATGAAAAATTACTAAAGGATGACAGCCATGGGAGACTATCTTGAGTATATGACTGCCTATTTTTCTTGTGTAGCTGGCTACAGTGCTTTAATGCTATGAGTGTTGAAGTATTGCAGGTCATTCCACAAACAACATTTTACATGTAATAATAAATTAAAAAGGAATGGATTGCTTTAAGTAACATCGTTGGAACAAGTTCTGAGGTGAAACAGCACTGGGGACTATTCAAAACTACATGGAACCCATCTATAGCTCTTAAATTATTACAGTCAAAACCAGTCTAGCATTCCTTCCAAGAGTGAATTAATGAATTCATCATATAAATGCAAATTTGATTTCATTACTTGTTCCAATAATCCACTCTATGAATAAAGAATACAAAATTCAAAAGAAGCTTCAAGTTTTTATTGGATTAATGCATCGTTTCATGCACTTCACCCATGAAAATTTCACTGGTTTCTTGATATTTGCATAAGCCATCTCCTAACAGTCATTTTTATTTTCAAAGTTTTGTCTCTTTTCTCTTCAATACCAGCTTTTCTATTTCCTTCAAAATATCAAAACACAGGAGAAGCCCTGATAGCTAGGATTAAAAAGTGACTGGCAATTAAAGAAAGGAAACAAAATAATAATTGTGAGGACCATTAGATGAAGTATGCAAATATTGGGAAACCTGTCAAATTCTCACGCCAGAAAAACAGACCTTGAAACCGCACACAAACCCAATCAAAATCTGAGTTTTGGATCAAGGCTTCTTTTTTTAACAAATGAAATCAAATTTGCAATTATATTACAATGAATCATTAATTCACTCTTGATGGGAACGCTTAACTGGTTTTGACTGAAAATGCTTGTTTGTTTGTGAAAGTTAAGACAATAAATGGTACCTTTTTCAAAGTAGTGGTGAATAACCTTGTTAAGCATCTTATCCTCATTCAAGTTGCACATGTGGGCGATGGTTTTTTCCTTCTCTTTCAGACTCTGTTGTCCAACTGACCCACTTTCTCTCTCACTGCGAGACTGTTCCATCTGTTGTGAAAAACATGGAGTAAAACGTTTGGTCCCTTGACTGGCAACAAAGTCTGGTTCTTTAATACTTAGGGATGGAAGAAAGGAGAAAGAAAGGAAGGAAGGAAGAGAGGGAGAGAGGAATTTACAGTGATTAGAAAAGAGACATTTTCTAACCTTTTCATCCCAGCTCATCATGCTCTGAGCATTAAATTCCATTTGGGCAAGGAGCTCCTCTCTCATTTTGTTACGCATTTGCTCCACTTCCTCAGGACCTGCAAAATAACAATAATAACTATTTTTTATAATACAGTATTTTGTCATCATTATTGTTATTATAATTAGTATAGGTAATCATACGGTTTCGAGTTCAATTTGGGTTTAATTTGCACAAGTGAGTTTTTTCAAAAAGCTCAAAATTGCACGAGCCGCTTTGCAAACATTTTTTTTGGAAATTTTTTTTTCTTTTTTTTTTTGGCAAATTTTTTTTTTTCGATTTGTAATTTGCACTGGTGTTACACTTTTTGCACCGGTGTTACACGTTTTGCACTGGTGTTACACTTGAACTGCACTGCTCTTAGCCAATCAGAATCGAGTAATTTTTTCATGTACATGTATATTATTACTATTTGAATGTTTGGCAACATGTCGCAAAAGAGCCATCACTGACAGAAACAGGCATAAACTCTAAAGTTAAGAATTCATGGGTCGAAAGAAGGATCAGACAAACAGAAGATGAAGTGAGACTAAGGTGTAGGAGCCAAAATCAGCTGGTACAGCTGTAGCTGGCCAAAAACAGCTGAATAAAAACTGAAGATCAAGCGAGGTTGCAAGATCAAGAGCTATTGTCATAAATGGAAATAGAACAATTGAAAATAATACGCACTCATTTCTTTGCCCCCAAGATCTGTGGGCATTCCTCCACTTTCAAACATTTTCTTAAGCTTTTCATTTTCCTCTCGCAACTCCCTGATCAGTTTGTCCATTGGATTTTCATTGACTACTGCTTTGTTCTTGATCTTCTTTGCACGATCAGCGTATCTGTTCAAAACAGAATATGTTAGCAGAGTTACTGACTGATTGACTGACCGATTAACCAGCAGTAAAAACAAACAGCTTGAAGCTTTACAACTGTTATGTCAAGCTTTTAACATAATTTTATTTATGATGATTGTCTGAGGTGCAGCCCAATATAACAAAATTGAGTATGTAATTTAAAAGGTCTGGAAATTGTAGTGAAAAATTACTTACTCTAGTTCAATTTCAGTGAGAGTTTCTAAGACAAAAAGGTTTCTAGCTGTAAATAAATACATTATACAGAGAAAGAATTCCAACATTAAACAAGAAGCACTGTTAGTTTTACAGCTGGGATTACCTCAAAGTTCCTAGAGTCTCGTCATAGTTGATATCGGCAGGAGATAAAGCAGCTATCATGATGGTCTTACTGTTACCACCCAGAGCATTCTGGAGCAGTTTTGTAAGAACAGAGTCACGGTATGGCACCAAAACTTTCTTCTTCCCCATGGACAAATCAGCCAGGGCAGAGATGACATTACCCAGCGCTGACAGTGACTTGTTGATGTTGGCTCCTTCTTTGAGCCTGTCACCTGTGGCTCCAGTGCTGTCTGCTCTTTCACTTCCTGATTGACAAAAATAACAAGTTTAAATTGTAAAAATACAGTATTTACTCAAATAAACCCTCCTCTCATTTAAGGATATTCGTGTAAAAATCTTCTACAGGTCAGATTTTTTTTCTAAGGTTTGTCACTGACTGCATTTCAAAGATAATGTGTGTAAAAAAAATACTCTGATTTTGCCCTTGTAGTGCATTAAACTTTCTTAGTGAAATTGTATTTCAGGTAGTCTATTGAGTAAACAATTTCAAGGAGTGTCATCCTCTCAATTAATTAAACTTATAAAGGTCTATGTATGCAGTTCAGTAGAAAACTCAAGGATATATTTTCACTTGAGGAACAGATCCACTGGAGACATAAGTCGACCTTTAGCAGCCGGCATCAAGTGCGGTAAAAAACTTTAATCACAAAAATCGCCACAGGTTTTCCTTCAGAGTCAAACGTTTTGGAACCCCATTTAAAAAATGACAGAAGTACTTAAATTAAGACTTTCGATAAAGGTTGCCAACTTCATCAAATTTCCATTTATAAAGCAGCGAAACATTGCACATTTAAAACAACATTACTTTGCTGTAGCATCCTAAGTCTTGAAAGAATTTGAATCTATTTGAAGTCTGCAGATCTGTTTTTTAATTTTCCAGACCTTGCGCCTTGAACAATAAAAACTCGAAATGCAGGTCAGTGAAATTACCAATAAAAGTTTACAGCCCATTGCCACAAACTGCTAAATTAACAAGTTCCAAATAAAATGCTTTTGATACAAACCTGCCAAATCTACCAAGTTTATGTTACTGCTCTTCTTGGTTTCTTGACCTGCCGAGTTTTTGCTAATCTGATCAAACACAATTGTCACCACGGTGTGAGCTCTGGAGCTTGTGGCATTCATCTGAGTTGCAGCCACTGTACGATTGGCAGTACCTACAGTGTAATAATTCAATCAACTTGAGTCTCTAAATCTGTGCAGGTCGTGGGAGGTGGAAGCACTTCCCTGTATAAACTAAGCCTCCAAAGTGTGTGGGATAATGTAATTAAGTTATTTTTTGTCTACCTCGGGCTAGATTTTGATCATAATAATTAGGTCTAACATAGGGTAATGAGTTTGTTGATTTGATGGAGAAGTGTATAGTTTACTGCCAGTTTAGCCCAGAAAGGAAAATTCTGAAAATCAACCATTTGAGTCTGAAGTAAGTTTGCACATTTTAAATTCTGGGTGGCACCTCCTTTAAGTCAAAATTCTAAGGGTTCATCTGGTGAATTAAATACCTACACTGCAAGTAAAAGGATTGATGGTGGATTTAGTCTGCTTGAAAATTTATGCCTATAACTGAGTACACTACAAGAGTATAGCGATGCATGTGATGTAATCCCCAGTTTTTACTTATCACTGTACAGACTTATTTTGGTTTGTTAAATATTAATCACAAAAAGTAAATAAGAGTGGATATTTTCTGGAAAGACACAAAGTTGATGTTGGGACTGAGTTCAGGTACGGTTTGATTTTGAAAGTTGTTCCTGTGTTGCACTTTCATTCTTGTTTGATCTGTGCTTTAGATCTTACCTTCTTCAATTCTTCGTTCAATGTCAGCATAATCGACCACCGCAACTCTCTTTAGGTTCTGCACAAAGAAGGAGCCTTCCTTTGGGTTCTGACGAACCTGAAATGAAACAAATTTAGCAAGAGTTAATTAGCAACTTAATTTGATTTCATATAAATTTATTAGGCAGCACAGCTCATTCATGGCAAAAGGCTGCAAGAGGGGAGCACCATAATATTTATAGACAAGGGGTAAATCTATGCAAGTATTTTTTTGGTTGCACAACAAGTGGCACAGCTCGCAGGTGCATGGACATGTAATCTGTGTTTGTTTCAGAAGTTTTATTTCTCCAAGTAAAAACATTAACCTTTCTAGAATTGAAAATGAAAAGAAAAAAAAAGAAAAAGTCCTAAAGAATACTCCACTGCCAATAAAATGGATATTGCTGCACCTAAAAGGGCCAAACTCATCTTTCAGAACAGTTTTTACAAAGACCAAAATAGTTACTATACAGGTACATTTGTATAAGCAACTATTATGCAAAAATAACTTTCAACAGGTTCAATTTTGTTTATTTTCACAGCTTATCTGAAATAGTGTGCCAAACAGTGTGAGACATAATTCAACCTTTTACAACTCGAAAGCAAAGCATTGTTAAAATCTTAACTTTTAACTTAATTTTAAATTTTTAACTTAATTTTAAAATTTTAAAATATTGAAATTGACTGGTCACATGTACTGCCAAACATTCATCTAAAGATTTAAAAAGAAGAACTGGCACATTACACAAGTCAAAGTTTTGAGTATAAGGTTATTAAATTTATTTGTTAACAGCGCATTTTCTACATACCTGCAGACCTCCTTTGGGATTATTCTTTACAAGCAAATCACGGACTTGTTCATTGTAAATCTCTAACATACTAAATGAAACTTGGTATTTCTGTGCAAAGAAAACAGAAGAAAACAAAACACCATTTCAAGACCAACAGTTAAAATGTCTAAACTGATTTAGATTAAAAATTACATCATGTACATCTATCTTTAAGTTTTATAATAGTTCTGTAATAGTAACCATTGTGTGTGATAATACAGTAGTGCCGGCCACTGGATGAAAACCAAGGGTCTTTATTGTTCCAAGTACACTTTTTGGCCTTTATTGCCAGGAAATAAATTGTCAATGAATGAATGTGTAATTGTTTTAGCTACAACAATGAATGTGTAATCATTTTAGCTGTAAGAAAACAATCATTTTAAGGATTTTTACTTGAAGACGAAGATCAGATGTAAACGTCAATTTCTGTACCATACTTTTCTCACTATTTGACTGTTTACATTGATGTTTTGAAAACATTCTGCTTAATAAATTTTTAAGTTTATTTTAATAGCTTGTGTTTTGTCATTAAAATGGTTGAACAACAAACATTTTTTTTGTGTTGTTTTGGGGTACGTCTTCACAAGCCCAATGGCTCACAACTGCCAGAGCTTAAACTCAGTTTTATGTAGCATGAAGTGACTGAGAGTATTACTATCCCCCCCCCCCCCCCCCTCCCCACCCCCCACCTGCACCTAGATGGGATGCTAGTCCATCACAAGGTTACCCATTTATACACCTGGGTGGAGAGAGACAATGTGGAGCAAAGTTTCTTGACTAAGGAAACAACACAACTGCAAAGACCTGGCTCAAACCACCGACCTTCAGGTTGAAAATACAACGCACTAACCACTAGACCACCACCACACTTCCCCTAACTTTTGTGTCATTTCACATATGTTAGTATAAAGACTATGAGCAGTCACTCTTTCTCTCAGTAGTTGAGCGGGCAGTGAGGAGATGCAACATGCAGGGAGAAAGTTAAACAAAAGTGTTCTTTTTCTCCCCCCCCCCCCCCCACGTCACGTGTGCTTGCACACACAATTTTTGTGCATGCTCACCAGCTCGCATGCCCACTTGACTATCCCTGAGAGAAAAGAGGGACTACCAGTACTATTAGTCTAGTCTTATCACATATACTTGAACACTTCTGTATGATAACCATTTCTTGAAATAACTTCAGATATGTAATGAGGTAAACAGGGTACCCACGAGGAAAGTTAAGGAAAGGACACAGACAAGCAATTCAAGATTTGTAATCGTCTGTCTGGCATTTCTAATCATTCGAATAGATATTGGGCTTGCGCATGAGTGTTTTCCATTCTCTGTAGAAAAGCTTGGCTTGAATATTAGATTTATTCATTTTACATTTGTGGATCATAACTCGTATCTCAAAATTTAAATATGAGATTCCGAGATGCATCATCATTTTTGACAAACATTTTTGAATGCTCCTTGTTGCAAGATGGGCGCAATTGAATTATTTGGAAGATGTAACAAAATGTTGGAGGTAACTCTGGAATAGACTAGCATTCCTTCGGGGGAGGGGTACCAAAGCTCCAAATGGCTTCATGCTATAAGGAATGATGATGAGTCTTTAAAATTTCATGAGTAAGCATTCTGGTGAGCTGAAGACTTATGATACTTATTTTCTATTATTTTCTATTATTTTCTATTTTAGTTTGCACTTACAGTGTCTGCACCACCACCACTGGCCATAGCTTTAAACAGCTCATCACAGGTGATAGGAACAATGCCCCTAATTAAGAAAATAAAGAAAAAATAAAGAAAAAGTTTATTTAAGAAAACTAAAAATCTTATTTGGTAATAAACTTTTTCAAATAATTCGACCCTAACTATAGTTTACAGCCAATTTCACTGCTGTGTGCAGAGCCGGGATTTTCAAACATGATTTGCTGGCTATGATTTGCCTGTCATGATAAGACGATGGTGAAGGACGTAGCCCATAAATTGAGCTCAAATAGTAAATACTCTTTCCTGAAATAGAAACATCCAAACAAGCTCTGTGAATTTCCTTCACCATTTTCTGACAATGGGTGAATAACGATTGGCAAATCCTGACACGTGAATCATGGCAAGCAAATCATAACAGGTGAATCATAATAATAATCGCGTTCAAAGAACGCAATCCTAATTTCGTGTTGGTAGTCCTGTGGTTTATGTGCAGTAACATTTGAGATTTTTTGGTAGCCGGTCTTCCAAATGGCTGCCCCTATAGTTTTTTTTTTCAGGGGCTCATTTCCGCCGGAAATTCCTTCGAACGCATCTCCATAATCTGTGATTACTGCTAGTAATATAAAGTCTTTATTTCTTGAGGGTAGCACTTAATAGCATAGCTAATGAACTTGTGACCCTTAAATGGAAATGGAATGAATGGGAGAAAACTACACTATTATAATACTTATATCTTAACTTATAAACTCTAAAATACCATAAAAATGTAAAAACTGTAAAGGCTGGTTTTCACTAGCGCATAAGTACAAGCATAATCGGCCGAAAAGCAAGTGAGAACGCCAGAACATAAGCATAAAGACATACGCAAGCGCAGTATGAACGAAATTCTCGATACAAGCTTTCCTCGGCTGTGAGATCCGAATCAAAGATGGCGGATGATTTGGTTGACTGCCTTGTGCTTATGCTTGTGCTTGTTTCATCCCCGTTCTCACTTGACATAAATGTGACACAAGCATAGCATAAGCATAACATAAGCCCCAACCCGGGCTGTGAACTCAGTTATGTTTGAATTTCTTTTAGTATTGTCTGACCATGGCAGACCATGATGGGCGAATCATATCAAGTTAATCAATTATTTTAAAAACCTAGGTCTGCACACAGCAGTGAGATCAGATGTAACTAACTTGTTAGTTCCATATCCAACCATGGAGTATGACTTGCCAGCCCCTGTCTGTCCATACGCAAATAACGAACAGTTGAAACCTATCATAAAATAACAAAATATTAAGGTTAACAGATCTGGAAATTAAAAAACAGGAAGTTTACTTTCATCACAGCAACCTCTGTAAACAGAGTGGAAAGAATATGAAATGATCTTTTCAATTTAATATGTCAAATTTTGATATATTTTGATCCTTTTGATCCGAAAAAAACACTTTTTGCATAAATAATGACAGGTTCATGTAAGTTTTAGTAAAAGATATCTAATCAAGCCAAAAGATCCTATATTTTTATGCACAAAAAAATAACAGAAAAAAATAAACAGATTTTGGCCAACAAGCACCCTAGCTATATGACACTTTAGGCCAAAGTATATTTTTGGAAGATGTGAGATGTTTGGTCTAATTCGACCTTTTCTTCATCATAAGGCGGTTATGCTCTCAGCTGTTCAACTTCTAATGAACCATTTTGTAGCATTTTATTGTATTTCTTTTATTACACTCGAATACATTAGCAGATGTTAGCTACTCAAAATTTTCGAGTTGAAATAAAGTATATACATGTATATATGTATGTATGCAATAAGATGCATATTTCATAATTCAGGGATTAACAAAAAAGATAACAAGATTCCTAAATCAGATTAGTTCCTGAGCATGTCAAATAAGGCAGAAACACACAAGAAAAGAAGCATGCGGTGAATCAGAATTTTATTTTTATTATTACTTAGATTTCAAAAAAATTAGGTTGGTTGGGCAGTACAAGGAAAACAACTGATTTTATCAATCGATGCATTTTTTTCTTCCTTTTCATTAGCTGAGAGCCCACCATGTGACCTGCGAATAGCTGCTTACGAATAATCCTGCTCATGCGCTTAACTGTGCACAGTTGCTTTGCTTTTATTGTTCTGCTCCCATCCTCTTAAATGGCAGCCCGATTTCTATTCTGTTTTAGCAGTTATGAATAAATATTAAACTGAAAAACAAACTTAGTGGTTGAATGATAAAACTAGACTATCGCAAAATATTGATTTGTCAGTGGAATAACTGATCTGCTCGCCAGCTCAACTAATTAATTATTGGGATGACCTACACCTACTTTGATTTAAGTTATTTGAAGGAGTCATGCTTCTTATGTTGGTCCCATCCTGGCCAATATTTATCAAACAAATCAAACACCTAACTTGCTGTTAATATCTAACCACACAAGTATAACTGGACACCTAAGATGTTAATGCTCCAATCAGCAGTCAGAAATGACATTCCTGAAAGCTAATCAGATTCTTAATTCTGCATTATCATATCAAGAATAAAATTCTTAAAGGAATAATACTTTTGACATGGAATACTGAAACTTGCTCCACACGGCCTAATACTACCATTGAAAATAGGAAAAGCATGGTGTATTTACAATGCATTTATTAAATTATATAAAAAATAAAGTAAACAAAAAAAATATGGAACTATTTAAACAAGGATAATTAATATTTTGCTCGCCAGCATTAGGTATAGACCTTGCATAAATGGTAAAAATTTAAATTGCTTCTTGAGCAGTGTATTAAATAGCATAATTTTTTTCAAATTAATAGGCTCTTGATAATTACTGAATCTAATAATCATCGTTCAGTGATGGCCATAATTAGCTCAGAGAACAAATCTGAACATTTGAAACCATTGTTCATTGCAAAGCAACTAAAGGAACTGAATTTTACTTTTGCTTTGATACATAAGCCTTACATTCAAAACAACTTTTACTTAAATTCCACTTACAAATCTACATTATTCTACGTACATTTAAAAAACAATTGTCATATTAAACGCACTTGGAACATCGCAATTAACTTGGGCTTAATCTTTGAGGGATAAAATAGAAAGTAACAAAGAAAGTGATGCAAACATTTAGTTTTTATGTCAGCTCCTAATTACGTGGGTTAGAAGTCATATCGAGATTACGTTGCCGTTAAATGCTAGTATTAAAAAAATGTACATGTGGCTCTCTGGAAGTAAACAGTGCTGAAAGAAAGTCTACTGGCAGATGATATTTAACAAGATTTGTCTGATAACAATTACCTTCGAAAGCATTCTTCAAAACACCAGCTCCAAGATCGTCGAATACTTTTCGTTGATCAGCGTATTTATCATTTGAAGCTACAAGATAACCATTCTCGTCTTCTTGAAATCCATCATGCGACCTGGAATTATTAAAACATAGAAAGTGAAATAGCTCTTATATTCGTAACCACAAACAGTTAAGGCTCTTAAATTAAATATTAAAAGTTTGTTTAGGGTGTGCATAAGCTTATATTTAAAAATCTACGCTCATAAGCAATATTAACTGATTCACAATTCAGCTTACGCCGAAAGAGCAAACCGGTTTAAAAAATAAAAAATAAAATTTTTGAGAGAACTTACCAATATGAGAAATCAAATGTGAACTGTACGATGAGGTAAAACAAAAGAAAAGAAAATGCAATAAGTATTACGCAATTCAACAAAGGCAGAAACAAGTTGTAAACTTGCACAGCTTTTCGCCGGTAGCGATGTGAACTCGACGAAACAAAAACATTAAAGCAAAGCTTATACTCTCACCTCTTTTGGCGGATTTCCTGTGAGAAAACGTAAAAAGAGGAAAGAGGAAAACAGTCAGATCAAGATAGGTAAAATTCATTTGGGCAATCCTTCATGGAAAGCTTGGATAAGGTAAACATTCCTACAGCGCGAAGACAACTTACCTGGATTCTCGGGGTCCGTAATTTGCGTTAGGGCTCCGATCATATCAAGAACGAGTTTCGCTCCTCGATCTTTCTCTCTGCGAAGAAAACAAAAACGTTACAAGTTTTGAAATACAGCGAGCAAATAAAGATATAGCTTTAGACAAGCTTACCTCGAGTTGAAAGGCCTCACTCGGACAGCCACTTTGACCCTACAAGACAAGATTATCAAACCACGATTAGTTTTGTCTTCGCTTGAAGCCATAGAATTAAAATCGAGATAATGTCAACTAACGATTCTGCCATGGCTGGCTATTGGAAGATTCAACTAATTTTCTTGCTTTAAGATCCCAATTGTGTTATCTTTTATGCTGTGAAGATAGTTTCTGGCGTTTGTTCACACAACTAGCCAAGTTAATACGGCCTCCGCAGCGAAGTCTGATTTGCACCGGGCAAGCGGGGGGTGGTGAGTTCGAAAATTTTACCACTCGGCGGGGGGGGGGGAGGGGAGGGAGTAAGAGGCGTGACAGTTCACGTCTACAACACATACAAGTTTCAGTGGTTTCTCGCTGTTTTATGTTAAAGATATTTAACACTTTTTATATCCTTATTGTGATGTTATTGTGATGTCCTTAAAAAGGCGTTTCTAAAATTTTAAAATCTGAAATACACCTGCATCAAACCCGGGCATCAAACAAATCGACAAATATTTTTTGTTTTATAGTTTGCGGAGGGTCTCAGGTCAAATTAGCTGACATGAAAACAGCCAATCGAATAAAGCGAAGTCGGGATTTTAAAGCAATTCGCGACATTTCAATGTAGTGTTTCTCTTTGCAACAAAAATGACATTTGTTTCGGGATTACTTTTTAATTAAACATTGTGGCTCATTTGTTACAAAATAAACAGGATAAATGTAAATTCAAACAAATAGTTGAATTTCATCAAGGAATTTGACGTGGCAATGCAAGCATCTTCTTTCTTATTTGTACTTTTTTATGACAATAACAGCGACAATTTATTGACGTGCTGTTAAACAAAAATCCAAAAAAGAAAATACACGGTTTTAATACTCCTAGAATTTTCTGTTATGGTTTCAGAGTCAGCTCTATGATTATAATTTTCTCCTAATGTTCATTTTGATTATTGCAGGGATAGTTACCATATATAAGCCTTTTATAAGTTGCCCTGAACAAATGACGGAGTCAGTAAAAGTAAAAATGCAAAATGAAAGCTAGTGTCAAACAAACAAGACGACTAAGCGCAAATGAAAAAATTAATAATAACGAAGCTTTTTTTAAGACCGACATACTGAAACCTCGCGCAAGCGCGAAAGCCATCATTTGTTTTCATTCGCGTTCGATCTTAAGGGCAAGGGTGGAATGCAGCACCCCCCTGACTCCAATGAGGGACAGTTCATTGTCGTATCCATGACAATACCCGTGTATTGGTCCACAACAGTTCATGGGAACAATAATAGGATCGGAGGTCGAATACCTTTGTTGTTTAGTTACTCCCACTCTGGGAGTAATTACTTTGGACACGCCGATATTAGAACCAACCACAACAATATAAAAAAGATAACAGCAATAGGATCCAATAGCCCTTAACTGAAATAGTGAATTTTTCTGAAATACTTTTAAATGGTATCAAACACAATTAATTAATTGAGACGACCATCCAACCTAGGAAAAACCGAACCGTGGAAACGTAAGAATTGGATCATTTGCGTCAATGAATAGTTTCTTCTTCAGTGCTTCTGCTTGCGTCAATTATTTGACGTCTAGTCAAACTCCCCAATGACCGCTGACAATGTTAATTACTCCTCTAAGTAGACTAAAAAAAATCGCTAATTCTCTTCGCTGTGTCAATTCATTTCAACAATTCCCAAAGCGACTATTAAATTGTGAATGAATTCATTAGCTTCGACCTTAAACAATTGTTCTAAATTTACCAGTTTTGTTATCAGCGACACTATGGTTTCGGAAAAACATGGAAGTGATAAAAGACATAAAAACCTGTCTACTGGTGTTCAGTCCATTATTAAATACGTAAAAACAAAATGCGAAGTAGAAAAAGAAGACAAAGGGGCAAAATAGAAATCATAAAAGTTTAAAATATGTCTGCGAGAAGCGCATTGAAAATAATTACACTTCCTAATTTGCATTTACTATATTTATAAAATGCGAACATTATTTACATTTTCAAGGGTTTTGAAGTGGTTTTGAGATTTTGTTTGTTAATTAGTTCTAACAATTTTCAGTCATAATATAAGGGCTGAATTTGATGACTACATTTGCGGAAAAACCGAAACTGGAAGCCAACCTGTTTCAAACTTGATCATATTTGACGGTAGCTGTAAACGTTGGGAAGCTGTTTAATTTGTTCCATTTGAATGTTTGAAATCCACAAACGCAAAATAAATAAATTACAAGCTGATATAAACCAAGCTTTTTTTGCAGAGAATAGAAGCACTCATGCGCAAGCCAATTTATATCTATTCGACTGATAAAAAAACGAATTAAGACAAAAGACAACCAAATCATGTATTGGTTGTCTGTGTATTTTGACACAATACAATGCAATTGCTTGAACTGATTGTCTTTCGTTCTTTGTCCGTGGTAGTGGGTTGGGTTTTCGTCATCGCTTTTTGTTCATCGTAACTTTAATATTCAATGACGAAAATACAGTAAAAACCCGCGTATAAGAACCTGTAGGCTACAATTTAAGCATTTAAACCCCCATTATACAGCATTATAGAAGAACCTGTTGAGCCCAAAATTAAAACAGGTTCTTAATAATGGTAATAACCATTACAATTTCCGACAAATCAACAACAAAAAATATGAAAAAAATTCAAGAGTATAACTTGAAGAAAGGCTTTTTATCAATCGAAAGCGTTAATACAATTTCATCACTACAAAACTGGCATTGACAACTTTGCTGTTCCCATAGTGGTTGCATTAAATGATGTAATTGGTTCATTTAGCCTTAAGCTTTAATTAAATGTGATTGGCTAATGAACTGTCCGATTACAACAAATTGTCTGATTACATTATCCGATATTAAAACTTTGCAAGTAAATTAAAGGAAAATACATACACGTTTTTTGATGGTTTGACAGATAATACGCGCGGATATTTTACGAGTTGAGAAGTATTTTTCCGAGCGTATTACACTGTAGCATACCGGTTTGATAGGGTAGTAACAGAACAAAATTAATTTTAAGTGCGCACGCTCAGGACGATAGTGAAATACTGGGCAAAAATGACGGCTATATTGAGAAGTTAATTAGAAAATTAAGCAGTCGAATAAAAGATCCCTTGATGGTTTGACAGATAATACGCGCGGTTATTTTACTCATTGCTCGCATTTTTCCTAACCCCTACGGGGCTCGGAAAAATACTACGCAACTCGTAAAATATCCACGTGCATAGACCTCTTTAATAGTTTGTATGTTTTGTTTTCCCAATGTAGATCATGTGATGTTACCCTAGAGAACTGTTTGTTTTAAATTTTGTTTTCATCACGTCACATATGTATGCGTAATTTATGAAAAGACAAAGGACAAGTTCCCTTGAGAACATCACATGACTAACATCGGGAAAACAAAACACACATTAAGCTAAAGAGGTCTATTATCTGTGTCACCATCAAATAAGGTGTGCCTTTTTAAGTGCCTTCCCCACACATGAAATGCGCCCAGAACACAAGAGGATGATATGAACTAAAAAGACAACAAACCCATTTTTTTTAGCTATTTTTACAACGCAAGACAAGAACTTAAAAAAATGGCCGAATTAATTCAAGCTGCATCTATTTTCATCCTGCCGATCCTCAGCCAGACATTTGTTTTTAGTTCCACAGCACTGGTAGAGTAACTTTAACAAATCTGGACCATTGTTTTGGGGTTCCCATTGATGCAAATGACGTAGTAGAAACACGTGACATTGCCTTTAAGGGCCGATTTACACGGTACAACTTTGTTGCATGCGACAAGCTTACGGCATGCTTACGACATGACTTGAGTTGATTTACACGGAGGAATTCGTGTTGTAAGCATGTCGTAATCATGTTTTAAGCGTGTCGCATGCGACATAGTTGTACCGTGTAAATCGGCCCTTACGGTTACATGTAAGGGACGGACCATTCGATTTTTGAGGGGGGGGGGGGGGGGGGGGGGGGGGGGTTGGGCAATTGTTTGGTGCAGGATATTTTTCTCTACGCTCGAGACTGTGCAGGATTTTTCTTTTTGCCATGATTTGCTTGCATGATATTTTTTTTGCGAGTCTATATGTTTTAATGCCTGACACATATACGTGTTAGGAATACTAGAAAGGCCATACTAGAGACAGGAATACTATAGCAAGTCAGATCTGATGTAACAGCAGCTTGATAGCATGAAGCCGCCGCGGTGTTGTAACTGCCCCTACAATTTTCTTTACACCAGCCTCCTGTTGATGTCGCTTCCACAGCCCATCGTAGTACACCCAACCATCTTACAATTACAGGGGCGGCGCCGGAAATATAATGTTGGTGGGGCGAATCTCCTGTGCCGAGCGCCCAAGGCGCGAGCTTCTAGGGGGGTTCCGGGAGCATGCTCCCCCGGGAAATTTTTGAAATGAAACTCTCTGAAATGCGATTTCCAGCGTTCCTGAGACCGGAGAAACAGTTTCCAAGGCCAGCTTTGACTTCAGTTTAATTCTCATGAAAAGAACATGTACACGAAACACTTTCTGAAACTTGGGTGTAACTCCATTTTGGTTGTTTGTTCAAAGTAAATTCGACTGTCACTCGAATATTCTCTGTCAATTCTTTTCAGTATGGGAAGGCTTTGGAAACGAACGCCAAAGCGATTTTCTCTGTCATTAGAGGCAGAAAGAAACCGATTTCCAATATCAGCCATGTTCAATTTGTCAGTTAATGCAATGTCTGGATAATGCAATGATTTAATCTTTCTTGTGACATAGTTTGTTCGTAGATATGTCTTGCATGAGCCTTCTTAGGGCAGAGGCCGAGCGCTAACTCACAGCATTGATGGAAGTTGTTTGATGGATTTGTCGGTAGCTGGAGTCCGATAGCTGACGTCCGAGTAACTCAAGGGGTATTGAAATGCTTGGTTCACAATATCCAATCTCCAGTCTAAAGTCAGTCACAATATCTCCGATGCTAAAATTGTAGGCTTTTGATTAATTAACGGAATATTTATTTTGCAAACTCTAATGCATTAAAGCGCCCCGCCATCAGATCTGGTCAAAGGATGTTGCTACACTATTCATCTCCGCCCACCGCCATTTTGAGCTGTCGAAAGTTAGTGGGGCAAATGCCCCACCTGCCCCACAGGTAGCGCCGCCCCTGCAATTACAAGCTTGTTGTACAACACATAAACAAAGTATTTCTCATCCATTGAGATATACATGTACCTACAATGCCACTGTACAACTATAAAAGAGCCATTCCTTGTGTCAGAAAATATCTTACATGCTTATGAAATCAGCTAAAAAGCCTACAAAGAAACACAACTTACGGGTCAAAAATAAACCATTGTTATTGGCTAAACTAAACAAGCCAATGAAAAGATAGAACATTTGATCCTCCCCAAGTGCATATAAGTCGATAACATTCTACAACGTCAGTGTGATTTATTTGTGTTCTGACCATCTGCTCCTGGATATAAAATATTGTTCTAAAAATCTACAGCTTTGCAGGAATTTTTTTTCTGGGGTTTTTGTTTTGCACGATATTTTTTTTGCAGTTCAAGGCCGTGCTCGAATTTTTTTTTTGGTATTTGCCCAACCCCTTCCCCCCCCCCCCCCCACTCTCAAAAATCTAATGGTCCGTCCCTAACGCCTCTCTTGTGCGATCACCCCTCTTACATAAAGGGAGCTTTAAGGTTACAGTGTACCTTCAGATCGAAAATTTATTGAAATTTTTTTTTTGATGTCAAAATAAAGTTTACAGAATGAACTTTCATCCCAAAAAAAATTATCAAAAATAGTGAAAATTGACGGAGAAATAACGGTATAACTTTTGCGGGCGGAGTTTGTTTATGAAGTGATATGTTTTTCTAAGCGCTGTTTTCTCAAAGTTAATTTTTCGCTTGTAGGGGACACTTTAAAGAGCTACAACTCAAAGGGAATTTGTTCGATTTTCCTCAAATTTGGACAGAAGCTAGGCTAACATATAATCAACAAAAACGTGTCGGCGAATTTCTTATTTCCGAAAACTTTTTCGTCAAGAGCCATTTCCGTGCGATCACTTCAATTTGTTTTCTCCCATTTTCGAAAATATTCTGTAACTTTTCACTGCAATTGAATATGGGAAATCGCCGACACGTTTTTTTAGCGCTTCGTGTCCGGAAATCCGAGAACAAATAAAATTAGCACATTACAATAATCGCTTTGAGTTATAGCGTTTTAAAGCTGATTCGGACGTTCGAATTTAGACGTCGTAAAAAATTCGACAATTCATTTTATTACCAAATGGTTTCCATATTTAGATAGCCAGCTCTATAAGCTTTAATTTGATATCTGGGTTTAGGTATATTAAGTGTAATCTTAAGACGCTAGAGCTGTTATACTGGAGACACCTCCGAAGGTACACTTTAACCTTAAGCCTGGTTTCCATATAATCGCAACGATCGCTACGATCGTTACGATTATATGGAAACCAGGCTTAAAGCGATCGTTGCGATCGCTGCGATTCTTGATCATATGGAAACCAAAACGTTGCGATCGCAGAGATAGAAAAATTTCTATCTCTGCGATCGCAATCGCAGGGATCGCAACGTTTTGGTGTCCATATGATCGCAAGGGTCGCAAGAATCGCAGCTATCGTCGATCGTAACGATCGCTGCGATTATATGGAAACCAGGCTTTAGCAACCACGACGGCAAAGCCAAAGAAAACGTTATTGAAAAATGAATTTGCGCTCAATTAAACCACTTTGAAATTCCTCCAAACTTTTTTTATTTGCCTGTTATTTTAGGCATCCTACTGATGAACAGTTACGACACAGAGATATATATATATATATTTTTTTTAGCAACTACTGTGATTTGCAGTCTGTCCATTTGAATTGGAATTGTCCAGGAGCTGAATTGGTAGGGACGGCTTTCAAGTTCAAATAGAGCAAGGAAAATTAACCGTCGCGTGTTCACGTTCTCTAAAAAACCTATAATTTGGTCATTTGACGCGGTTGTTTGGCAGGGAACGGCTAAGAAATGTACCAAATGTAAAACGCACGTGCAGAGGCATTGTTTTTGCTCATCAAACCTATTGTTTTGTGCCGCTCTCGCTGCCCTCGTGTTTGCTAAGGGCTGGTTTTCACTAGCGCATAAGCATAAGCACAAGCCAAAATACGCAGGCTCAGTAACATGTTGATCATTATAGCCTATTGTTCTGTTTTGTTCAAACAATTGGAACTAATGAATAACGCGTTACTGAGTCTGCGTATGTTGGCTTGTGCTCATGCTTATGCGCTAGTGAAAACCAGCCCTAAAGCCTGGTTTCCATATAATCGCAAAGATCGCAGCGATCGCAGAAAAAAGTGTTGTGCGACCCTTGCGATCATATGGAAACCAAAAACTTTGCGATCCTTGCGATTGCGATTGCGATTTCTACTCTGTACAACCAAAGGATACAAAATATGTTAATAACTATCTACAAATGTTTGAACTATGATAGTTTTCCTAAATATCTTAGAGACATGTTTAGTCTGCGTCAGTCAGAATACTTTTTTAGAGGTACTAATATTTTATCACTATGCAAACCTGTTACCACTACTTTTGGTCTCAACTCCTTTCGTTACTTTGCATCTAAGACCTGGTACTCCCTACCTAATAATGTAAGATCTGAGCCTACTTTAACTAGTTTTAGAAGACTTCTTAAAGTAATATCTTTTTAGACGTGATTGTCTTCTATACTTCTTGAATTTTAAAATGTGATCTAACCAATGTATTAGTTTTAATTAGTATAGAAAAATATGTGTATAGTGTAAATATTTATTTTTTTTTTTCTGTAAATTTTATTTTTTGCTTTCTTATGTTATTTTACTCGAAGAAATTAGCTTCACAAGCTACACTTAAATTCGAGTTAAAATAAAGTTTATGTATGTATGTATGTATCTCTGCGATCCTTGCGATCGAGAGGTTTTTATATGGAAACCACTCAAGACCAAGAGTCCATAGTTGGTTTCTAATATTTATTATATATTCTTGTATATACAAAATACCTTTACAGCTCCGTTAAAGGAGAAAAACAAGAATGGTTGAAATAAAAAAAAAAGAGAGATTAAACATTACGGACAACTAAAATACACTTCGACGAAGTTTGTTGCACGTGGTGCAAGCATTGCTGGAAAGAAACACTTGCGAGAAAGAAAAATCAAATTAGTATATAATAACGATGTATACAAGAAGTATACAACTCGAATTACAATTTATGTGGATGTAGAAAATACTTGTTGAATTAAAGAAAACTTGAAACTGAACAATCTCTAGAGAAAAAAAAAACTCCCAAACCCGAGTTTTGAATCATCTAAATTATACTCAAAAGTTCAAAAGTTAAGTTAGCAGCACTATTTTGTCAATATTAAAATAAGTGGAAATGCACTGATTCCTGGCGACAATTTAGTAGTTCAAACTTCGCGGGTTTTTGATAGGGTTGAAAAAGTTGAACTATTGAACGGATTTTTAGAAAAAAAGTGATTTCCAAGTAAATGACATCGTATTAGAGTGTCGTAAAATCCAAAACCACGGTAATAACTCTGAATCAGTCACAACATACGCAGGCAATCCGACACTTAATTCATAACAAAGTAATCGTGTTAAGGTGGCTCACAACAGTTTCTAGTAATTTCCAGTACAGTTGAACCTCTCTAATACGGACACCGAAGGGACAGTGCAAAGTGTCCGTATTAGAGAGGTGTCCGTATTATAGAGGTCACCACAATTACGTCACTTTTAAGACTCCACTGACAGTTTTTGTTCAGTAACTAAAAACAGGCCCACACTCGTCTTTTAACTGCATCTAAATTGATTAATATACACCACTGAGACACTGTCTATCAGTAGTGTACTACATTGTAAAATTCTCAGCTACATAAAGTATATGAATCACTGTTTTAAAACGAAACGAACTACAATGCAATGCTGCATGTGAAAAAGTAATATAAAGTACAATTCTGAAAACGTCTTTCGATAGATGTTTGTAAACACAAACAGGAACTTGTATTACTTACTCAAACTATCATCACCTGATCACCGAAGTGTCCGTAATAAAGAAGTTGAGCTTATATGAATTTGCTCTCTGGGACCGAGATTTTGTGTCCGTTGTCCGTATTATACAGGTTTTTTTAAAGAAAATATGTGAGAATTTTGTTGAGACATAGGAAACTGTCCGTAATAGAGAGGTGTCCGTAAGGAGAGGTTCGACTGTACTTACTTTGACGGATCAACACTGGTATCAAACGAGTCATTGTTGAGCAAGTTACGGTCGTCATGATGTAATAGGTTACCATAGTAACAGTATAACCTGTTAAAGACATCCTCAATGTTAGCTTTAAGTGCTTATAACTAAAAAACGAGCTCGACGACCCCCATTTTTTATTGTCGAATTGTAATTACCATGTTAAGACAATATTGTTACTATGGTAACCTGTTACATCATGAAAGAGTCCATAACTTGTTCACCAATGACTGGACATTTGTAGCATCAACTGATAAAGAATTGTAGCATTGATCCATCAAAGTCTAAGTGATGGAAAATGCTGGAAACTATTGCGAGCCACCTTAACACAGAATTTCACTTTGTTGTGTATTTTGAACCCTCTAATAATTAAAGCATGTGGTTTCACACTTAACCTGTTGCTCTACGAAAATGATAATTGGAACAATGATAAAAATTTTGGGCTTTGAGGATATCACTAATAAATGTTTGGCACATGCCAAGTTGATTAGAAGTTGCAGCTATACAAGATTGCAAACACGCGGCTTTTCTTTAGAGATTCTCGCCCATTTCTGAGCCTTATAAAATTAAACTGATTTCTGGAAATTTCCAGGGGGACCACAAGTAGGACTTCATGTAAGGGAAACATAAACGAACCCACAAGGTAACTGATACTGCTGGAAAAAAGTGCCTTAGCAAATCTACAACCCTGGCCAATACTTCTTGGGACACTCACTGAAACTACACGCAAAAATACGCTTCCCTAATATATTTTTATCCTACTATTTAGTATGCTTCTGAATGTCGTTATCACATGCCATTTCAGTCCTCCCTCCTCCCCACAGCAATGTTGATTGCCGTGAAAACAATTTTTTACCCGTGAGGTCAACATTGCACTGGGGAGGGGGGAGGGGGAAGGGGGAATGCTTAAAATTGCAGAGTTATTATGGAAGTGTCCCAAGAGTATTGGCCAGGGTTGTAGCTTAAATAATCTTGCCTAGAGGTGAAGATTTATACCATCATTTGTAGAATTTCCCACTATACAAATGTCTCTAAAAAAATTTGAGATTCGCGTAGCTATAACTTCACCACTGCAACATATAACACTCTGATTTCCAGTTTTGCTACTTCCAAGGCACTTTTGAAGAAATGGTAAGTGATGCATAAGTGATTTGAAGCAAAAGATCAGCAAGGCAAAGTCCTTTCAAAGCTAGGCTCATGGCTGACATCTAACAATCATAATAATTTATAGAGAAAAAATCCCGTCCAAGTCAAGAGTATACTGAGGATCTGATCCTTTCTGGCATCATTCATTTTCCTTAAGAGCTTTCTTAAGACCCACATCTTGCTTTGCTGCTGACCAGTACCATCTCAATGGAAAGATTTGGCTTGCAAACAACACTCATAATTCAATCAGTTCTAACAGATGGTTAACTCTCCACAGCCAATCATAGGTTAAATGTACATAATGCAAAACACAAGCATTCAAACGTTTCACCACAGCTGAATATGACAGTTCGCATACAAGAATGCAAGTTAGACAAGTAGAATCAGTTAATTATGATGAAGCCATGGCTCCCGGCAATGGAGAAGCAATGTCCAGGTTTGGAATGTCAAATAAATCACAGACACCTTCGGAGTCGTCCAAGTTAAAGTAGTAATCATGTTCACCTGGAGGCGGTGATAACCGGAGAAGGGGTGCATAAACTGCAAATGAAAAATGAAACAGTCAGTGGGATCAGTTCAAGGCTGTGCTCTTAGAAGAATCACAGGGAGTCCAAAGGTTACAACTATGAAATTTGTGGTGCCCGGTATCCAGGTAGCTGGCTACTTTGCATTCAAACATACTTCAAAACTTTGAAACCCCTTTGTCATCCAGCAGTGATCAACTAGTTGTAACACCTAGGCTTTGCATGTACACCCACCATTGAAGAAATTCTAGGGCAATTTACCAATGAAATTTACATGTTATAGCCTCTCTACGAGTATCTACAGACTTTTCGTCATTGCATTTCTACAAATCATCAAATTTTAAACTGAATTATTTTTTTTTTAATCAGGAATTTGTTCATTGCCTACAATGTTCTTGCTAATGGACCCCCTCCTAATATTGACTCTGTCTTAATATTAAGCAAGTCTGGATGAAGATTTGATGTCAGAAGATTTAAGTAACAATCCGTGTAAGAAGTAGGCAATTCTCTATTGTTCCGATCCATTTCGCTTTCCCCACATAAGAATGTTTAGATTTTAGTACTGAGAATACGTCAACCTATGGACAACATGGTTTTGAAATAAAATTTACTGAAACTTTATTTTAAAGCGATGTTTCTTTTGTGTAACAAGATTTCATCCAATCGTGAGACTCCAAAACAATGGCCAAGAAAGACTTCTAATTTTCCATGTTCCCCGCATAGAATTTTTGTTGCATTAAAAATCACAATAGTTTTCACTAAAAGGGAATCAATTAGTAAACTAGAGAGAAATAAATGCGCTGCCTGATGAAGTTATAGTAGATTTTCATGTTTTAGCCAATGAGGTGGACGGTTTCAACAATAGCACAATTCACACCTTTCTGCATTCCGTGGATTTGGGTTGCCTACTTCTTACACGGATTGTTACTTAATAACAGACAATTTCCATTCATTTTCTAGTTCTGGCACATCTAATAATTATATTGTCGATTCTGATCATTTGTAAACCGTTACTCCTGTTCCTGAGATCGTTGTTTATCAATAGCAATCCTCGCGATTTTGATTTCGTGGGAAATACCCATACATGTACAGGGGCTCATGTTATATGAGATATGTCTCCATGACACCCAGGTGTCAATTTCTGCCTACACGTTTTGTAACTTGCACACCTGTAGCAGGCAAGTGGTCTAAGAATGGCAACACAAGGGATCACGTTCAGATCACATGACTCGAGACTAACTTTTCAGCTTACTAACTTGGTGGCTAGTGGCTATTTTGAGTTTGGTTTCGTCTGGTGCTTCATGATTTTTACTAACCCAAATGGCTAGTGAAAGCAAAATTTCACTAGCCCAAACTGAAATTGTACTAGACCTTGGCTAGTTGGCTACCGTTAGTCTCGAGCCCTGGATCATATAAAGATGTGTGCATCATCATAAACATGACTCCAAATTCATCTAAAATCCATACCTTCTGCTGACATAAACTCATCCATAACTTCCTCCGCAATATTGCCTTCTGGATAAAGAAAAGAAAAGAAAAGTTTTCCTTGTTGTCATAGCAAGGGAACAGGCACATTCAAATTAAATTGGGTAGCATTCCTTTTCGACACTCCAGTTTCAGATTCATGTAATCTGGATTGTTTGCATTTTTGGAACAACAATCTAAAAAAAAAGATTGATCCGTTCCATTCAGTATCCCAGGCACCTCTGCAAAGGGCCTCAGTTTGTTTTGAATGACCACTTGCTACTGAATGCACAATCTGAAGCCAGATTCAGATACCAATCTGAACAATCCGCTTCTGGACATGGATCATTCAATTCTCCTGCAGTCAAACCTCTATTAAGCGGCCCTCTATTAAGTGGTCACCCTCTATTTAGCCGTCACTTAACAAATCCCCGGATTAAAATCGCTTCCCATATTTACTGTAAACTTGACCTCTTTTACGCAGTCACCTCTACTAAGCGGTCAGTTGGCTATTCCCCGGAGGGTGACCGCTTAATAGAGGTTCGACTGTAGTTGTTTCATGCTACAGATATCAGGTTAAGCTCCGGCCGTGTTGGCCACCTGCGGCTCTAGTGCGATAGCATTTTGTTAGGTTTCTCCAATGGATTGTTGGTAGCCATTAATTTTATACACTGTATTCAGGGCGCGACAAAAGCGCTGTCGGATAGCCCGGGGCTAGTGAAGCGACCCATCGGGCTAGTGTCTTTTTGTCGGAGTTTGCCCGACGGGCAAGCAATATTTGTTGCATTTTCTTATCATTAAGTTAAGAATTAAAATAAGAAGTGTGTAATAAACAGTTCTCTAGTGAAAGTGAATGTGAGGAACATTTTAAAAATGTAAGAAAATATCAACGGCGAACAAAAGAAATGGAATTGAATGATGCGTTTTCGTAAATAATATGTACAATAGCGGCCGTAATTGTGTTCTCACTCCTCTGCTTTTAGGTCTTTAAAAACGCTGTTGTTTTCATTGTATTAAGTTCAAAGTAAACCAGTTAGGATCTGTCTTGTTGATTAAGACCGTTTTATTTAAACAAGCTAGACAACTTGAACGTTTGCCGACACAGTCGTTGATACTGGATAGATTGTTTTTCCCACGAATGGCAAATATTTTTGCTGTCTGCCATTTGCTATTTCCATGAGAAAGTGAGTAGTTTCACATTTCTCAAACTCATGAACATGTGAATTAACTTCGATTTTTCTATTGGATTTATTTTACGATTCGAGGAAAAGTAAGGATAATAAACTGCAAGCTGCCGTTTACAGTGTACGCGTAGAACGTCGTGCGTAATACTCGCAAGCAAGTCACATAATATAAAATGTGTTATTTTTGTTGTATCAAACTTCCGAAAGGGCTTGCAAGATATTTTACGTCATCCAAAGGCGAAAGACTTCGAATAAGAGTACTAGTTTCATTGATCATTTGATCATAACTTTCATAACCAGTGCAAAAATAAGTTTTTCTCGTAATTTATAATTTATTCCGCAACATTCGCCGTTAGGAACGAACACAGTTGGAGATTTTTTGCCTCTTGGTGTAATATTCATCCCTTGTTTAAATTTGTTTGTTTTTAATAATTAATTTACTTTTGGGCTAGCTCTTCAGAGCTCCGGGCTAGTAAACTAAAGTAGCAGCTTGCCCAAAGGGCAAGCTGATTTTTTCATTTTCATCCCACCCTATGTATTGATACATTTTTTTCTCATAACTGAAACATCAGCCTTCAGATCAAACTGTAATACATGTGGCTTAAAACTTGGGTGGGCCTTGAGGTGGAGGGGCTGTTGGGAAATATTACAAGAATGAGAGCTTATAACCAGGATTTTTTTACCTTTGAGGCTATTTCCAAATATTATGTCATTAGCAACTTCTTTAAGCTCATTTGCTAAAAACAAAACAAAAAATAAATAAATAAATTTAATTAAATTTAAGAAACAAGATTTTATTTCGAAATTTAAATAAATTTTGGCACTATTGAACCATGGGAAAATAGCGCGGTATAAATTCATTGTTATCATTGTTATTATTATTAAATGAATAAATGACCAAATTAGCAACACTCTGAAAGTTACAATGATGCAGGTGTCATTTTTTGAAGATTTGTTAAAACGTCTTTGCATTTTTTCAGACAGCACCACCGGATAAATAAATAAAATAAATAGGAATTTCAGTGGAATCCATGAGGTGGCTCTTACTTCCACTGTTTCCAGATCAAATTGGAATTTAAAAATGTTGGTTTTTGGTAGGAGGCGTGCATTAGCCTTAGTCCCTGAAGTCTTGTGGAGGGTCATTTATTTGTGTCACACTAATTAAGACACGTTTTTAATTTTAAAAAAAAAATGGTTTATTTGAACTTTTACATATGGCAGCGAAACCTCACACATCTAAAACCAACATTTACCATGTTGTAGCTTAATGATCCCTCTGCTATTTCTGTATGATCAATTATTACATGCAGGGGAATTTAAATGCTTTATTTTTTTAAAAAAAAAAGTATCTGTAAATGATATCATGGGTTTTTTTTAGCTTCAACAGGGTTTGAAATCAATTTTGTTATGTTTTGCCATTTCTTAGCGGGCAAAACCGGCGAATTTTGGGGGGGCTCTGTTAGCTGGAAATCCTGTCAGATTCAAAAATATTTTATTGGATTGGATTTTCTTTCAGTGACATCCACCAAGACAAGATAATTGGGGCATGGTTTAATTGATATAAATTAACTCCTAAAAATAAGTAGCATGAAAATTCAAAGTTGGCCTTTATAGAGTACCAAAGAGACGACATCCCAAAAACTAAATTTGTGAAATTATGGGATTCAATTAGATATTTGGAAAGGGCATGACGAAAAACACCTGCTTATATGGAATCACCAGAGCATAAAAGTACCAATATCTCTCCCCCAAATTGCAATAGAATGCTGATTTTTGGCAGGCAGGCATTTTTCATCAATTACCCTATCTGAATATCTAATCAAATCCCATAATTTCACAAATTAAGGTTTTTGTGTTGTCGTACTTTGTACTCCATTGACCATTACATTACCTCTACTGGTCTCTAAAACTTCTGTCTTGACTGCTGAACCTCTGGAGTTGACGTCATTTGTTTGTTTAGAATCGGCATTAATTTCCATTGGTTCCTCTTCCTCTTTAATTCCAAGATGGTTATTGGAATTTAAGTCATTAGCTGGTGGGGGTACAGGCGTGACCACTGGACTGTTTGCGGAAGCATCCTTGTTCACTAATAGAACATGGATAGGACCATTCTGGCTTTTCAAATGGATCTGATACTTTTTGGGTTGCTTCAAGTTCTAGAGGGCAGAAAAAACAAAGTTTATCAAATGAACTGACCACAACACTCCCACTACCTGTGCAAACAAATTGAGATTGAGGGGCACTATGCATGAACATACTACGTAAATTTTCACACAATTTTAGCTAAAATTTTGTGTTTTTAGGCCTCAAAAAGAATTTTCTTGTTCAAATGACTGGATCATACAAATGGCCGAATGCAATTAAAGGGTCTATGTGCATTTTTACTGTACCCTGTAATTTTAAAGTTTTGCCTTCTTGAAACAAAATTAAATGAAAGATTGAATTTTAATGTCCTGAACATGACCCTGCTCTTTGTGTCAAGCTCCTTGCTAAGTGGAGTTTCAGCTTTCTATTGACACAAGTGCCAACAAACCCAGCAGATTCGTGATTGGAGCATCAAAACTAGATTTCCTGTTGGATTTTTGTTCAAAAAGGAAAAGGTGAAACTCAAAAAATTAGTCTGAAACTGCATGTGGGCTCTTTTTGCACTCAGCCCTGCAAATGAAACAATTACGACACTACAGGTAAATATATCCTGTAATCCTCCCCACCCCATCAAAAAACTAAATTAATTAATTTTTTTCCTGAAAAGCTACAATTTTGGACAAAATTGTTGACACAGTTCAAAGTGATTTTGAAATCTGACTGTGATAATTCTCCCTGTGACAATGCTTCCCCCTCTCCCCGTAATCGATTGTTGTTTTGGTTATGAAAAGAAGGGAAGGGAACCATTTCTGAGATACTACAGTTGAACCTCCTGAAAGTGTCCACAGAAAATGCAAAGCTAAGGTGGTCACAAGGCTGTGAAATCTGTGCAAATATTAGATGTTTTGATGGCAGCATGCAAAGAAAGTCATGTCTGATAGCCCTGGAATAGCGGATTTTCTTATTGGGCTAGTGGATTCTATCCCTCAATGGGCAAGTGAACTTTTTTTTTTTTTTTTTTTTTTGGGGGGGGGGGGGGGGGGGGGGGGGGGGGGGGGGGGGGACAAAAAAAAAAACTAGGAATACACAAGTTAGGAATTTTTGCAAAACATTTCTTTGTAATTTTGCTCGAAACGACATCAAATTTGTTTGTGTACTTTAGTCAAGCTCTACAATAGCCTACAGTGTAGCATAAAATTTTTGCGCAAGTTTTATTTCGTGGATTGGCAATTTTTTGTGTTTTGCGGGAACAATTATTTTTTTGCTGTTTGAGAGGACTGAAATTTCTGCTGAAAACTGATTTTTGTGATTTAATTGCTGTTCAAGCAGCAGAAAATTGACAAGGAAGGAAACTTGATACAGTGGAATCCCGACTTTTCAAACCTCCAAGGAAAATGGAAATTTGTTCAAAAAATTGGGAGTTCGAAAAATCGAAGGTGGTATTAAAAACCCTTTAAGCCCTACACAAATTTGGTAGATTTGTATGAATTTTTGTCACCAAAACTGTCTTGTAAGGATCTACTCATTGAAGGCATAAAATTGTGCCCCCTCCTATTTATGATGTAGTTGACCACCCCTATAATTTTTGGAATTTTTTTTTCTGAGTACATCCATAGTCTAAGACATGTGCCACATTAATCTATGCACTGAGAGCTGCAAAATAAGCTATAGTTTAGGGGTATAGCTAACACATTAAAATAGTACGACATTATTTAACATTTTTATTTTTGTGTTTTAAACTCATTTCTATGAAAGCCATAACTTCCTTCATAAATGCTGATATGATTTATGAAATACCCTGACGAATAGCTTTCAAATGGTATATGATACATGAGGGCAGAGTTTGTATTTATTAATTTGGGAAAAAATGGCATTCGCCTTAGGGCTGAAGGGTTAACTGAAATCAAATCCAAGGAAAACGACTTTTGGTTCGCATAATCTTGAGTTTCGAAAAATCAAGTATTCGAAAAATCGGGATTCCACTGTATCTTCAGCTTCCATTATTTGTTGAGTCACGGTACGCTCCACTTAGAGACATTTCACTGAATTATGTTAAATATTCAAAGGTGATACAATACTACTTCTGCCCCCTACCTTGCTCAAGAAAAAGATGTTATTACTATTGAAAAAAACTGTTGTTTTCTATTAAAAATCAAATGTTGACAGTTGTTATAATGCTTCCGATATCGTGCCAGTAACGCAAGCAAGCAGAGTTCTTTATTTGACGGAAGGAAGTAAATTTTTGCGGAGTATTATTCTGCGAGAGTTTTTTCTGCGGGAACTTATTTTTGTGGATTGAGGGCAATCTGTAAAATCTGCAAAAAATTCATGCTACACGGTATTAAGTTCGTGTAAGAATTTTAACCCATGATACTTACAGTTCTTAGGGCTTCGCAAGCATTCTGTAGATGTGGACAAATGCACCCATTGTACATTTGTCTCAACTAGGGTGATTGTTTTAGCCCCAACTGGATCTCAAGTTCTTTACCATGATTCATTCATGATTTAGTTGACAAGGCCAAAAACACAATATATTAGTGAAAACATACCAGAGCTCGTCCATTTTAAAAACTTCTAACAAATACAATGAAATTGTTTTAACTTACTGTTTCTGGAATTGGAACTTCAAGTTGTGTTCCAGATGGTGCTTGAACGACCAACAATGTATCCCCTCTAAAACTGTGACAAACATCTTCATAAGTAGCGTATGCTAGTTGTTCATTTTCGGGATCTTCTGATACATTCTTTAGACTCTGTTGAACCCACAATCTTTGTTCATCCAATTCTCTTTCTTTATCTTCTAGTCCTTCCAACTCCCCCTTTAAAAGCACAAGTTTGTCAGAAATTTCCCGTGTGTTACATCCTGGACCAGCCCCTCTGTAGACAAAGAAACAGACAGGCAAATTAAGATTTAAGAAATCTCTTTTTCAGTCATTACTTATCCCAATACTAGATTAACTTAGTTGCTTTATTTACTCGTACTTAATATATGTAATTATTTTCCACATATTTATTGCCATTATTTTGCATACAAAAATGTTTACAAAAACTCTCATTTTCTGTTCTCTTCATATTTTGAAAATATAAGTACTCATTACTTACCTTGCGAAGTTTCAAGTCAAAACTAGTACGGAAAGTGCCATTATTTTAACTTTACATTTCGAATTTGGCTTGCCGCCATTACTCAATAAAAAAATGACCGGGACTGAACCCTGAGAGTTGGATCGAGTTTGCCTAAAGATTTTGTGACGTCAATGACTCAACACGTGCCTTTTGGCTTTGTTGTCTGTGACCCGGAGGGAACCGTGTTGAGTCATTGACGTCACAAATCAAGTCAAGTGTACCAGATCGCAAGCCAGTAGTAAGTGGGCTCAGATTTATGAACGGAGTAATGGAGGATGGATTTTACATGATTTTCATCGGTTTTCGGCCAGCTATTTCTGGGTTGTGTAAGAATATATAGCAGTTCGCATTTGTCTAAACCTATTAGATACATTTGTGTTAAAAAGAGTGGAAAAGAAATACAAAAATTTTCGTCGTAGTGGAACTTTAAATATCCTTTATATTTTCCAACTATGAGGGCAAGGTATTAGTTTAACTAATTTTTGCCCTCATTCCTGTAAACTTGTTAATTTTTGGAGAAATAAATAAATAAAACCCCTCCTGACATTTACATTTTTTTGTAAACACCTCTCTCTGATGAAAGCCTTCAATGAAGGTTCCACAAAAGGAAAAAAATTCCAGGCATCTATGAGAGGGGAGCTTACCAAATTTCAAACAATTTAGTATAATGAATAATGAATAATAGGTTACATTGATATTGTTTTCCTTTGAAGTGAAGCCAATAAGCTAAATATGGAGGGGGGGGGGGGGGGGGGGGGGGGGAAATTGACTGACACAAATCAGCTGAAAATGACAAAATAAAACAGTTCAGAATTTCCCCAGTTTTCAGCCATATTAGGTAACCCCCCCCCCCCCCCCCAAAAAAAGCTTATTTTGCAGCTCTCGATGAGTAGACTAACATGAGCTGTCTCTCACACCACAAATGTGAAAAACAAAAAAAGTGTCAAAATTTTAATCTTGAAATGAACTGATCTTTCCAAGACCATATTTTGTGGCAAAATTGCATTGAAATCAACCAAATATTAAAAGTTTTATGAGGCTTTTACGTCAGTTGATATAAATACATATGTAAGTAACTTAAAGGATTAATTCCCAAATTAATCCCCAAAAAAATAAAAAGAATGCCCTGCCATGATTATATGCCTGTCACTCCCTGTAATGCACCAAGTACATGTACTGTTATTAATAAATGCCTCAGGCACTTGTTTAAGGTTTCAGTGTACCTTCCGGGGTGTCTCCAGTATAACAGCTCTAGCGTCTTAAGATTACACTTAATATACCTAAACCCAGATATCAAATTAAAGCTTATAGAGCTGGCTATCTAAATATGGAAACCATTTGGTAATAAAATGAATTGTCGAACTTTTTACGACGTCTAAATTCGAACGTCCGAATCAGTTTTAAAACGCTATAACTCAAAGCGATTATTCTATTTTGCTAATTTGATTTGTTCTCGGATTTCCGGACACAAAACGCTAAAAAAAAAACGTGTCGGCGATTTCCCATATTCAGTTGCAGTGAAAAGTTACAGAATATTTTTGAAAAAGGGAGAAAGAAAATTGGAGTGATCGCACGGAAATGGCTCTTGACGAAAAAGTTTTCGGAAATAAGAAATTCGCCAACACGTTTTTGTTGATTATATGTTAGCCTAGCTTCTGTCCAAATTTGAGGAAAATCGAACAAATTTCCTTTGAGTTATAGCTCTTTAAAGTGTTCCCTACAAGCGAAAAATTAACTTTGAGAAAACAGCGCTTAAAAAAACATATCGCTTCATAAACAAACTCCGCCCACAAATGTTATACCGTCATTTCTCCGTCAATTTTCACTATTTTTCGATAATTTTTTTTTTGGATGAAAGTTCATTCTGTAAACTTTATTTTGACGCCAAAAAAAAATTTCAATAAATTTTCAATCTGAAGGTACACTGTAACCTTAAGAAGAACAGAACTTGCTATTCATTTTTTACCACTGACATGAAATGCTTGTCTTGCAAGATGAACATTTCAGCGGTAACAAGCAATTCTTTTAGCCAATCAAAATCAAGAATTTGTTTTTAATGTTCAATTTTCTGCAGTTGAACTCTGCTTTACTGACACTCATTAAATTAACAGCATCGCTCAAACAGCTCAGTCAGATGATAACATGATAAAAACCACTACAATACAGCCATCCTGACCCCAGTTAACAGGGCCTGATTTGGGGGTCCAATGTTTGGAGCTAATCAAGCCACTGTAGGAGCAGGCAACTGTAATTTTGTAATACATCCGATGATGCTGAAAAAATGAAGGTGAATTTAGAGAAATACATCTGAACTGGCAGCAGATAAAACATTTATTGTATGAGCAGGGTTGTCAAGAAGTGCCGGCGACCGGCAAAATTGTCGGCTTCTTTCAGTTTTGCCGGCTACAATTCGTGGCCAAAAGAGAAAAAATAGAGGAAAACGGCCCCCAGTGCCATCTACTTTCTGAGATTCTCCGGCTACTGAAAATCTTTTTGACAACCCTGATTAGTATTGAGTAATATGTGATTCACATTCATTTTTTTCACCATCATCGGTTATATTACTAACTCACAATAATTATTGGCCTGCTCTCCAGTTTGTCTGATTATCTCAAATTGATAGAGCATTGCGTCCCTTTAATTGCAAAGGTCATTGGTTCAAATCCTGGTCAAGCCTAATTTTTTTTCAGGCTTCTTTTCAACTACATAAATTGAGAAGACCACTGCAAGGATCACATCAGGGCAAAGACCAGGAATTGAACCACCAACGTAAGATCAGAAATCTAGTACCTGTATCACAGCATGAATAAAGGCTGCTGGCTAGAAATTTCTCCAAGCTATTACAATATTAAAGGCCCAGTATCACCCATTCGGCTTTGCAGTCGTTTGTTTTTGTTTTCAAATGACGAGCTCGCTCGTGATTGGCTTTTTCAGGAATTTTCGACTGCGTTAAATTCAATCGTCAAGGCATTGGGCGCGCAATGGATTTTGGGTGATACTGGGCCTTTAATTCTGATACACAGCCACTTTTTTGATAGACAAACAGAGTGCTACAGTCTACTGTGTATGTACTAATGATAAAACTGCTTTTAATGCTTTTATTCCAGCTACTTTTTCCATTTCTACAGTACAGCTACATGAAATAAGTTGAAATAGACAAATAGTTTGTAAATAGACATTATTTTATCTTAATAATTGAAGGGCTCCCTGCAATAACGTCCTCAGTGCATTTTTGGAAAACTTTCACAGAAATCTTGGATTTTTGGCCTCCAAAGGGACTCACTTGCCAAAATTATGACTGGATCATGTACATATGACTGAAAGGATTTAATCCAGGTCAACAAATCTTCCATCTTCGAACAGAATAATTTTTTATTTTGAAAAGATACATAGGGTGTCCTGGGAGCCATAGGGTGTCATAGGGGCCCAAAACATTTTCTCAAAGATGTGGATTTTCTTCCCCATTTTGGAGCTGTTTTAAGTACCTTAACAATAATAAATCATTAATTTGACAAAACTGTGCTTTTAAAGGCCTAAAACATACAATTTTAGTGAAAGTTACCAAAAACACACTCAGGACGTTGTTGCAGGGAGCCCTTCAATTAGTTTTTATGTGTCCCCTATTAGTAGAGGATCTTACTTCTCAGCTATTTCTTATTTCCTGACACGTTAATAAAGTCATCATTATTATTTGGTTGTTCAAGACCAGTTTTGGATTTGAAAAATAAATGCAGTTAACCGGAACTTGCAAAGACCATGAATTCATAAGCAAAATTAAATGAAACTGTGCTATTTGATTGAAATTTAATTTTAAATTGAAGGGCTTGGGGCATAACCAAACTTGCTTTTTTGCTTTTTAGGTCGTTTTTATTTCTTTATCATTCAGATTTGCCTCATTTTATTGTACAACTAATAATATCACAAACCCTTGTCGAATTTGCACTAACCCTAACGAATTTGACTAATTTCACCTGAAAAAAAAAAGAGTTCTGGCCCTCTAGTGCTTTGACTGTACATTCAGAAAGTAATTTTGATGCCATTACAAAGCAGATTGACTGTGAGAATGTGACCGCAATACTCCTGACCCACACAAACGACCTGAACAAACATACCGTCATATAGGCAGTTCGTATTGATCTGATTTGCAAGTCAACAACAGACAACAAACAACTCGCCCGGTGATGGAAGGACATCATGAAGTCTGGAAATCCTTAAGTCCCTGGCACCTCAAACAAATGAGCGCGTCTTTGCCGCGCCTCAGTCGTGGCTGTGGTGGACAAGACAAGCCGGCGGGAAAGTCTAGAATCACTTGGGATCAGAAAAGGGGCAGCGTTGCGAGCCATTTGCTATCTTGTGGCATGGTCAAAATGCCCGATATCCAAGTGCTTCCAGCCTTATAGTAATTTTGAATAATTTTCGGGCGGGAGGTCCATTTCAGTTTTACCATATAATTTCCAGACATGCTTTGCAACAGTAGCAGGTAGGTCTGCTATGTGTGGTCGAGGACTTGAAATACAGCTTTGGGCAGCTCAAAGTGAGTTCTTGCTGGCCGGCCAAAATTGGGCAAAGGCTATGAGAAATTTGGATAAACTTTGGGATTCAATTCGAGCAGGATTCAGCGAGAGACATGCATACCTTATTTCTCGAAAACGACAGAAAAAACAACAGAAAAAAATTCTGAACAATGTTTTGCAACTAATTTGTAATTCACATGCCAAATTTGAGCGAGAAAAATAAAAAACGACCTAAAAAGCAATGTAGGTTTCTTATGCCCTGAGCCCTTCAATTGTAACAGGTAACTAAAAAAGACATTATACAAAAAAATTTAAGATAATGCCTTTTAACAATAACAAAACCTTGCATTACCGCAACAAGATATTGTGTTAAAAACAGGGTTCTACACCATCTTTTATTTTTGCCTGTAACATGTTGTTGCCTGTAACGTGTCTTGAAGCAGCAGCGGTTGCAGGCCAGCACAGTCATTATTACCAGTTGAGAATTATTTTTGACTTAACTTGGGACTCAAACAAAGTCCTGTCTGGTCATCCAGGATAAGTAGATTTTTGTGTCCAGCAAGTAACTTTCCCCACTCACTTGTCTGACAGGCAAGGATAAGGCCAAGCTGCCTGTAAACTAAGCTCAATTGACAACTTATAAAAACTTGTCTGGGCAAGTAAAACTTAAAATTGTTTGCCCAAAGGGGAAGCTTAAATTTTATTTTTTTTTCGAGCCCTGTAAGCTGTTGAATACTTGGCCACTTATTGCATCTCACTGAATAAGAATGGATCCTGTTGTTTTCATATGCCTCGTACTAAAAAACATTTAGGGATATGTGAATAAGTGGTTGGGTATTCTAAAATCGCTCTGTGTTTTAGCTCCTGTACTAAGAAATTGGGAGAGCCCTGAGTTAAAAATTATCAGTGTACATAAACACAGTGTCAACTTTGCATGCCACAATTTTCTTCTGTAACAGCATCTTAACTTATTATGCAAATCTCAGGTAAAATTTGGACCAGTCATACCTAGCTCCGACTGTAAAAATTTAATGAGAACAAAAAACATAGCGCAAGGACATAACACTTTGAGATAAGCACAAATGCTCAGAGCGACTTATGCAAGTACTGTGCTACTGTTTTTCACACCAGTTCTCACTGGTGAAAAGCAACCACTAACGAAACAGGTAGAAACACAAGCAGAAGAAAATGGAAAGTGTGTTTTTCTTGTGTGTGTGGGGGTTTTTTTTCACATTGGTTCTACACAGTTTTCTTTAGCATAAGCTTGTTTTGATGGCAAGAACCAGATTTACAGTAGTCAAGTGGTGAAACCCAAAAAACAAATAACAAAACTATTCAACCAGTAATAATACTGGGTTGCTTACCTCAAGATCAAATCTTTCACATGGCATGCGCCCGAGCAAAAACTCAACTTTGTTTTGATTTGGCGGGAATCCAAATAAAATATCTTAGACTTATATATTTAATTATTTTAGTATTATGTTGCCTTTCACATTAAAAGTTCAACACGGGCATAAGATCTTTGAAATACAGACCAGCTCATTGTTTTGTTGTTTGGCACAGAAAAAATGTTTCAATGAAACACACATAAAGGATCATTAAATTCAAATTCAATTTCTAAATTTTCTCAACCAAGCACTTGATAATAAACGATCGATGACGAAATCTCCACAGCAGAGCAGTATTGACGCTTCCTCTTTTAATTTCCTTTTGGCTTAGCTTACATAGATGACGAGCTAAAGATGTAATGTAAATTTTATCAAATGTTACTTGCTTCTGACGTAGAACAGTAATGTGAACGGTATTAGAGTGAAATTTATTTCATTTCTTGGCGAACGGATTCGATTACTCGATTCCTGTAAAGGGCGCCAAAATAACTTGCGGTAACGACCTTCGAAATCGCGTTTGCGCGCTTTCATCATGCGTTGCAACACCAAAGAACTGACAAAATGTAAGATTTCTTTCACTTCTGTCATGATATTTGGGATCTGAAGGAGTTTAAAGGACCCAAGACTTCAATACTAAAGAATCTGAAATAAAATGCTGCCGTAACACGTCCCGCGAGAATTTAGGGAACTGCGTTGGAATTCGCATGTTGTCCCGCGCGACTGCCTTTGTCACATGAAATAATTTCCCCTTTATAAGCTTATACTTACTTCCACTGAATGCTATTCTTCGATTTCTTCGTTATCAGCCCTATTCCTTCTAGTACATTTGTAATATCGTAAATCCGTCGCTTTTGACGAACTGCAAGCGTATCGGCGGCCTGAAAACAAACAAGGTAAACACTGCTTCACAAAGTGAATGCTAAATGCATCGGGCAGCACAAAGAAAGGCTACCGAACATAAAATTACTCATTTCGCGGGTTTGAAAACCCGGATTTCTCCATGTTCTCACCACTTTAAGATCTAAGACACCATCCTTCGCTTCTTGCAACAAACTAACGAATTTCGTTGTCAATAAACCGAGTGATTTTTCATGACGACTTGGCGTTCCCGGAGAACCCAACGCCGGAGAACCGAAATCCGCCATGATAGACGAGCTGCATGCTGCAGAAGAACCTGCGTTGCTGTGATTGGTTGATAGAGAAATTTGAATAGTGCGCCCGTTTGAGTCCCCTTTGATGCGGTTGCTCGAGTAGGGGAGGGTCGTTTAACATATTTAACTTTTCAAATTTTATTTTATTTTTCCAATTTCTTAAAAATTCAAATAGACTCACCTGGCAGAAAATGTAATCTAATTTATAGGTGAAGAAGCTATTTTGCTATTTTGTCAAGATTAATTACAACTTTCTAAATACAAAATTTAAAGTTTCACCCCACCCTGGTGTGTTTTGTTTTCACTTTTTCGTCACCACGGTCCGAAAACACAAATAGTCAGTTTTTTCCCGCGCGCGGGTTTTTCTGGGGACCGCACCTGAAAGACAAGTAGGCAATTCTTTTCAGGTTCTGAAAGAAGAACTTCAATTTTTAGATGAAAAATTGGATGGAATCCTACCTTGCTTGGAATATTACATGGAGAAAAGTATAAAGAAGGGTTATGAGGTATGTAATCGGAAAGTCGCTGATCATGTCAGGTTTGGCCGACCGTAGACGTAGTGCCATTTCGAGAGAATGCCTTTCCACATGCATTGTTGATCGGTCCTTGCAGTGGTCTGTTGCTTATCACTGTTTGTATATTTGATCCAATGTGACGCAATAGATCGTTCACGGTATCTGCAGTTTAGTTGATTAGTTAATTTAAGCTAATTCTGATTTGTTTTCAGACCTTTGGAGCAAACGGTAGAGGTTTCTAGAGTCATTTTGTTGGCCATATAAGCGTATAGTTCATAAAAATTTAAAAATAAGCCTTAAGCAAAAAATAAAATAAAAAGCAGCAAAGAAACAGATCAAAAATATATATAAGCTTAATTCAGATCAAATTATGTTTAAACTTGTTGAACTCAAGATTCTCGTGACTCTAGCCATAAGAGAAGGAAATATGTTAGGGAAAACAAGGTTGTAAATTTTGCTGGCATTTTCAGGTCCAAGACAAAAATAATTAATTCAAACATTGAATTCCCATGGATGCAATAGAATTTTCTATTTCAAGAATTTGAAATAGAAATAAACATTTTGGAAAAATGAAATTGATTTTTTGTGAATGTGTCAAGTAAATTTCATCAACGACGTTTCGGGCTTAGCCCTTCATCGGGTTGTTCAGGTCCAACCTACTGAATGTAAAATTCAAACCATCTGATCCCCGAGGGCGGATCTAGTGGGAAGGGGGGTTTAGTCAAACCCCCTCAGTAAACTCTAAAAAAAATTGAAACTATAAACTTGTTTTTATATTATTATTATTATTATTATTATTATTATTATTACGAACGCTGTTTCGTAGCAAGATAGAGCAATCCTTAGACTGTAAAATGAATGTAGCTAGTGCGGATATTTGAAATACACGGTTTATATGCTTTTATACTCAGGGCGTTTTATGGACATTGGTTTAGCCGTCATTAGTATAATTCGATTGTATAATTTTAATATCTCTGCATCATGGAATTTGTAATTTTATAGAATTTTGAATTTTTATTATCAATTATTTCTATTTTTATTTATGTAATTAAGATATTTTTTAAATTGTTAATAAAGATTATTTTTTATTATTATTATTATTATGGCAGTGTAAACTTGATGCCCAAATATATAAAAGCTGTTGGTTGGGTGGCGCAAGCCGTCACCAACCTCAGCAACAACAAAAATCTACTATCAAATGTTACAGAAATGAAAAAGAAAGGAAAAAAAAATCCTAGTATAAAACCTATGTACAAAGTGTTAAAAGTGATGAAAATTATTAAAATCTATAAAAAAAAACTTATGTACAATAATGATATAAAATTAATCTAAATTGTGATATAAATCAATAAATACTACAAGCAACGTATAATACTATGTTAGAATCCATAAGAATTATTCTAAAATAAATGTTCAAATAGAATGTTCGCTCTAAAATCAGTGTCTTACTAAATGTTCATTTAATCAAATGGTTTAACAGTTCAGCTTAAAGTGCCTTGCAATGTGTAGAGAGCTTGTGAGGATGGCCTTCTGCATTTGTAAGATGGACTGGTTTTGCTGTTGTCACCAACAAGTTCTTTAATGTAATATTCAACTTCTCTTGAGTATCCACCGAGGAAATCGATTGATGTTGTACTTTGCGACCTAGTATCCAGGGTACCTATTCATTAGCTCCAGACGCAGTTGGCCGTATTTTGTGGTCTCATTGTCCTTGACTGATCTCTGTTTTCTACCCATGGACAGCTCATCTCAATGACTGAAATTTTCTTCTTGTTCCTGTCAATTATTATGAACTCATAGCAAATTAAAAAACTTTCAAATTGCTGGAAATTGCATCTCAGAGGTTTCAGATTTTAAAATTTTTCAGGTATCATGTCTCCAGACCCCGGGGGGGGGGGGGGGGGGGGGGGAGTGCTCATCGTACCTTTTAGGGGTCAAAATTTGTAGTTTGGCACCGCTTAGGGTACAAAAATCTAAAATGACCCTCGTTAGAATTATCGCGATATCTTTTAGGGTATTGAGCCAAAAAAATATGACAGAATATGACGTGTGTTGTTTTGAATTGGTACCTCTTAGGGGCAAAACTTCTTTTGCGCCACAACCGTCAAACAAGATTCTGGTACCTTTTAGGGTGTTTTTTCGAAAATTTCCGAAGCACAGCCCCGTCATTTTTATATGGGAGTCGATTTCCATTTGGTGACAACTTGCTCATCAGGCCAGGGGTTGTTAGGGGTGGCATTCAAAATTCTGAGATGATTGTACAAGCTCTTTTCCTTCTCTCACAACATTTGAGTCAAATTTTGCAGGTCTCCCAGTCTCAATATTTTAGCAGTTCTCTACTTCTAGGAGTCTTGAGTTGTTTGCAAAGCCATCTTAAAGTGTCGCGGTCTCTAGTGTATTACATTTTAAAAAGTCAGTCATTGGCTTGCAAAGAAAAATGCTTGTCTCGCCATCTTACAAAGTCTTGATTTACCTTGACCCCTTCATTTCTGTGAATCGAAATGCATGCATGAACTATATACCTGAACAAATGGTACAACAGTCCTCCGAGCAATGTGTGTCTCTTGATATTGCCTAGGACAGACCCCTAAACTCTGTTACTGTTTAATCAATCGAAGTGCTTAAAATGGTCTATCATGGTAGAGGGTTCTTATTTTTGTATAAGAACACAACCATTCTTTGGATATACTTGCAAATGACAATCAAGTTACTTGGTATTGGTCAATTGAGTTTATATACCGGTACAGTAGTTGCCTATAATTATTGTAACAAAAGTGAATTTGCAAAACTTGAAATATATGCTGCAGAGCTGTAGCCAGGCGAAAATTCTTACCAAGGCAATATTAGGGAAAAAAACTTCTTTCATTTTTTTAATACTTAGCCTAACAAGAGAGATCCAATGCTTGCAATAGTATTCAAAATTTTATTTTTACCGAGGCAAGTGCCTCAGTTTGCCTCATGCTTGCTACGGCCCTGTGCCCTCTTTTTAAGCAAAGATATCAGCGAGGGAGCAAGTGCACTTTGCCCCCACACATCATTAGCTTGCCCACTTCACTATCCAGAATCTTGTGCAGGTTTTCATATTAACTTTTAAGGTGATTTGTCTGTTCCCATTTTTTGGAAGGGATGTGCAGCTGCCTACCTCTTGAAACTGACGGGGTGCTCGTTGGAAATTTTCGAAAAACACTGGTACCAGAATCTCGTTTGATGGGTGTGGCTCAAAAGAATTTTTACCCCTAAGAGGTACCAATTCTAAAACAACACGTCATATTCTGTCATATTTTTTCGGCTCATACCCTAAACGGTACCGCGATTATTCTAACGGTGGTCGTTTTAGATTTTAGTACCCTAAGCGGTACCAGTCTCCAAATTTTGACCCCTAAAAGGTATGACAAGCACCCCAGTCATTGTTATATGGGAGTCCCCCCGGGCTGTAACATACATGAAAGAAAACTTGTTTTCCAAAATACAAGTGCCATTTCATTCCACCAGTACATATATTAATAATAAAGCTAAGTGTATTATTGTTTGTTTCACGATGTAGATTGTGATGTTTCGACTGCTTACTACTAGTCTTCATCAGTTGATGAGGTCAATTGATTAAATGCATCATTGCAAGTATCACAATGGTCAGCTGTGATTGGTGGAACGCAATCCTCATTATTCCAGTGAGCAGCTGTTCTCTCTGTGTTATGCTCTAGTGATGTTCTCCTGTTGTGTTTCTTGACTGTTGGCATGCTTCAGGAATTTGACTGACTCACACATTCTTGATATTTTTGTGATTACTAAAACCTGTGTTAACCGAGTCAAATTAAATTATTTTTGGACAACCAGTCATTCTATACACTTTGCAACATCTGTCTTGGTCAGTCGGTCATTTAACACAAGTTTGATAACTGAAACCTGTCTTGGACAGCCATGCAGTCATGGCTTCTTGGTAAAACTTGTAAAACCTATCTTGAACATTTTAAAATCTGTGTTGGACAGTCAATAATATGCACTCTTGGCGACCTTTAATGGGCAGTCATGTGCCCTTGGTAAAACAAGTCTTGGGTAACAGTCAGACAAATATGCTCTAGGACATGTACAGTCAATATTAAAGGCCCACCTTCACCCAAAAGACATTGCGGTCGTTTGTTTTCAAATGCTCCATTGTTCATACGCGTGATCTGATTGGTTGCACGCATTCAAACGTGAATTTCGTGTTACACGAAATTCAGCACAGCTAGTGATCACAGCGCGCACAGCATTTTGGGTGAAGGTGGGCCTTTAATCATTCACTCTTGGTAAAACCTGTTGTTAACAGTCAATAATGAACTTCAGAAATCTTGATAAAACCTGTATTGATAGCCAATCATTTACTAATGGTAAAACATGTCTGGAACAGTCAGTCATAAACGCATGTTCAAAAATTGTCTCGCAAAATTTTAGTCATATTTCCCAGTCTCATAGTCTTGTTTTTTTTTAGTAGCTCTCCATGTCTTGGTGTATTGATTTTTCGCAAAGCCATTTTGAAGTCTCTGTTGTCTGGGTCTCGCAATTTAAAAAGTAGTCTTGGGCTTGCTGGAAAATGTTAGTCTTGCAAAGTCTTAATGAATTTACCATCCCTTGTAAACTGAAGATGATGAAAAATGCAATCAAAACTTAATACAACAGTGTAGTCGTTAAATTCTACTCTTTTAATGGGATTCATCATAAATCCTTTGATGGCTTTGTAGGTGCAGTTCTTACCACTTCACTGAGTTAGATTGATTTAGGCTTACTTTAAATATCAATGGGTGCTAAGAATGTGAACAAAATAAAATGCTGGGGATGACACTAAGAAACCTTTGTAGTGCTGCTGGTGCTATATGCACAGAGTTTTGTCTATACATGCTAGTCATTATTATATTTATTGAGGAAACCAACAGAGCCTTATTCATGCCCCCAGAATGTTTCATCATAACAAAAAAAAACTTAATCTGAATGACCAGACAGGTAATTCCATATTGATGATCTCAGATATCTGGTTCTGGTTAGTGCATTTGACTCCTTTCAACCTTGAACTCTCAAAATTGACAAAGATTAAATTTCAGTTTGAAGTTTGCATAGAGCACCAAATGAAAGTACTGCGGATGGTTCACAGGTTCAAAAGTAAGAACCATACTACATAAGTGGAAGTTTGATTCTGAGTGACTATTTGCTTTTGCTTTTCAGAGAAGTGCACTGTGTCATCCCTGAGAGGAAAACACTTGGCAGCGATTTTAAAGGTTAGTCTGTTTCGCCTCGCAATTCTGAGCAAGAAAATCCCAAAGTTATGTTTCAGTACCCTTCCTAACCCCTTAATAAACATTAATTTATGCTTTATTTTCATGGTTAATTAATTGGACCTATTTTAGTTGTATTTTCATTTAACTTTCAGTACTTTGGCCAGAAAGTCTTTTGGGGTTTCACAAATAGAAGAGTTTTGAAGAAAAAATACTTAGCACATTCGGGCTTAAAGCCCTTCAACTGCTAACTTATTTGTAAAACAGAAAATTATGAGTGCTTAAATTCAGGACTTTTAATAGAATGCATTGAATAGAATAGATTGTATGAGTAGAAATAAAGTTGTTGTTGTTGTATTGCACTACTTGTGAATGCCACTTTCATCTACCAATAAGTAAAAGGGCATGTTTTATGAGCATATTCAAAGTAATCTAAGAGAATACACTGAAAAAAACCTATTTTGTTCCCATAGTTAAGTGCCAAAAAACATCCAAGTAACTGGCAAAAGTGAAAAAAAAATTCCTTTCAACATTTTGGAAGAGGGATATCTGCAGGGTGGCAGCCTAAGAAAACTTTAAAGGAGACCACAAGCCCAAAAGCTGAGAAGTTAGCAGTCCAACCTGTGAAATATCAGGTGCTTTAGCAAGGACTGTGTTAAATGTTTACATTTTCCACTCAAAATTGTGTTTTTGCAGCCAAGAAAGCTAATCAGGCCAAAAGTTCCTGTATACAACACATTTTGGCCACTACATCCTATGACTCTTCAGGTCAAAAACTTTTTTTCACAAAGATGTGGGATGTTTTGGTCTAATTGAATCTCTTACTTTAGCTTAATGTTACCCATACAGCCATTACTTTACCAACAGAAAGCTCTTATTGGCTAAAAAAAAATCAAAATTCAACAAAGGCCCTTTATGCACCCAGACACTTGATTCCTTTGACATTCTGGAAACAGCCTTGTACAGTATATTCTGATTTTAGAATAAGATGAGTGCATATTGCAATTACAACAACAATTACCCTTGACAATTTGATTATAGTACATATATTTGAAATAAATACATTTTTACTCTACTTCTTAATTACATCTCCAGCATTATATACAAATAATTAAGGGTGGTACTTTTAATTATATGATTTGCAGATCCTTTTGACTCAATTTTATTATAGCTGGCTGTGTTAAACAGGAACTTAACGCATCTGGAGTGATACATAAACATATATAAAAGTAAAAATATATAGTTTTTCTAATAAGAAAATAAATTATACATCCATAGTAGATAAATGTTTACTGGATATTACATCCAAATAGAGTTAATTGCATTTAGGCCATTATAAGACCTGAATAATATATTCTTGACTTTTGTATCAATATTTAAGCTAATTACAAAAAGCGAGGCAGTGATAAATTTGCTTTGCTTGTTCATTTAGTTAACATTTAAAAAAGTTTTGCATCATCATGCAGACCCATTATATTTCAATTTGTTACTTATGGCTTAATAGAAGTTATCTGATTGTTAAACACATAAAATATATTATACATCCATATATAGTTAATATTCAGATTTTTTTCTTGACCTCTGTAATCAAATGTGTTATAAAAATCAAGCATTAATTGCCACAGTTAAATGTTTCATTTCAACTGACATATTATATTCTTGGTAGTCATTAAACAAAATTGTGAATACTATTGCTTGATACAACAATAGCATATGCCCAATTTAGTTCTATAGAGCGTTTTCACTTGACATGAAAGCCGCCATATTGGTGTTCCCGTACAAAATAATTTTAATTAACTTCTTTTGTTAGGAACACCAACATGTCTGCCATGGCCTTTGTCATTTGAGTCCCACGGGACTGAGTGAAAATGCTCCGGCTATTGATAATTCATTTTCATTCTGATCTATTATATTTCAATTTAAAATTTAAAGCTTAGTGAGTAGGTAAATAGGAACTAAACATGTATTATCTATTCATTTGTTTCATTCCATTATATATCAACAATTTGCACTTTCTCTATCCCCCATCCCTCCTTATTGTTCCGCTCCTTTTAAAATAAGAACGTTATAATCAATGTTCATTCACTAGTTCAACAGTTTAGAAATTTCAGCACAAGACCTAGAGGACGTTAAAGGTCAAAGTATCGCATGTTTCTAGTAAAATTTTCATTACATATTTAATATACCTGCCCATTTATTAATTATTGAGACGGAGCTGATATTGCAGTTTAGGTCTTGTATGCATTGCCTCTGTGATGCAAGATGTTGCTTTACGTCACGCAAAACTAATTTAGGAACACTTACTCAACCATCAGTTTAAACAAGAATAAAACTGATCATTCATTTGAATTTGAGCCTTCTGTATTTCACCCTGATTAAGATTGGGACAATCGGTATCTTGGTTTAACGAATGTATCAAGAAAATGTATGTATTATTTTTTTAGAAAAGAGTTGAAGTTTCAACACCATACAACCTTCTATAAACTTATCAAATGTGGGAACTTATCAGAATAAAAAAAAATCTTTTGTATCGCTTACAAGGGTTACCAATCACACGTGACCATCTACACTTCATTCATGGCAGAGAAAGTTGATTTTGGTGGATGTCAATCAAAGAAAAACGTCACAATTTTTGTAATTCTGACATGATTTCAAGACAGCCAGGGTTTGTACCCTTTTTCAGAAACAAATTTCCAGGACTTTTTCAGGACTCGGACAGATTTTTCCAGGACTCCCAAATGCACTTTAATTATTCTTCGGCTGTTGGAGCTTTCCATCCAGCTCCCCTTCAATGTCTTTCAAAGCTGCCATCTTATCTTAGCTTACAGACCTCCAGGACTTTCAAGGACTTGTAGTCATTTTCCAGGACTGAATGCCAAAGTAAAATTCCGGGATTTCCAGGACCCGTACGAACCCTGGACAGCAGAGCCAAAAGATCGACAACAATTATTGTACCTGCTAAGAGAAGATGAAACATCAAAACTGATTTCTGAGGGAAGCCAGCTAAACCTAAAGAAAAGGTTTCATTTACAGATACCATTAAATAACATACTGGGTAATAAAAAAGAATGTTAATTTTAAACAGGTTGGTTTTGATTGACATCCATTAAATTAAACTTTGGCTCTGTGGATTGAAGTGCAATGATCATGTGTTATTGGTAACCACTGTAAAATGTGAATTACAATGTATAAACAGTCTGTATCAAATATTCCAAAATAACTTTATGAATGATATAACTCTGATATACAGTTGGGACTACCTGCTACACTGTATCATATGTGCAGTATATTTTGTTCTTTCTTGGTGATGGAGAAAGTGGATGCAGCCTGCTAGGAGAGGTCCCAAGAGAGTAATGTTCATGGGAAGGGTCGTGAACTTGGTGATGTTCATCTAAGAAATTATCCCTCATGATTACATGTGATCTTTCCCTAACAGATGGCACTTGCACACCTCTTGATTTCTCTTCAGTGACTTCATGAGATGCAAAATCCAGAACCAAGGAGTTGGCCTTTTTACGCTCATTAGGATTATGACAGTCTCTATTAGAGACAATAGTCTGATTGCTGCCTGTCGCAATGTTTTGTGTAATGACCTGCTCTCTATTATGTTCACATTCTATGAGCCTATGTCCTAGAGGTGCACTTTCATTCTCAGTAGAAGTACTCTGAAGCAATTCTCTGTCATCCTCATCAATTACAGAATGTGCATTTAGTTTCTCAACTAATTTAACATTAGACTCTTTCAAGCCAGAACATTTGCTTCCACCTTGCTTGCTCTCTAGTGCTGGGACATTTGAAAGAGCTGAGATCAGGCCCGCATCTTGAGGAACAGTGGTGTTATTCGAGCGTCTAAGTGAAAGTACTGATTTGCCTGACCTGGCAGATTTGTTTGACTTTTGAGAACTAATGGATCTTGCACTGTTTATCCTTGATGAACTCTTCTTCCAATTTTGACTGAAAGACCTATGAAGGTTTTTCATACTTGAGGAACCAGCACTAGATGTAATCCATGGGTGTCTCAATCCCTGCTCTGCCGTCAGGCGTAATGAAGGGTCCAGCACTAGCAATTTATCAATGAAGTCCTTTGCAAGATCAGAGATGTCTTTCCATGCCTAAGAACAAAAATAAACCATAAGCAGGGCTGTCACTAAATTCGCTTTTGCATTCTCAACTGAAATATGGTTCAATCATCCTTGAAAACATGCCAATGGAAAATTGTGCTAAATTATTTGTTGTAGTACAGTAAGTTGTTATTTCATTATCTTCAACATCTTTTCCTCTGCAATGGAAAGACGTCCACAAGTATACACTCCCTTTTGGGCAATTTTCAATTGTGTTAAAATAAAGCTTCACGATTGCTTTGGTTTTGCATTGCTATTCTTCATGATCGCCTGAAATTACTCCCACAACTACCATTTCCGAATGTCCTGTACCCGCCCCTATCTTGTTTTTGTGATGTCTACTGCACATGTAGACAGCAGAATACATGGCCTCAGGCTCTTTTTCTTTTGTTAACCGGAAGTTTGTTTACAGGAAGCTGAAATAATGATGCAAACCATTTATCAGCAGGCACCCGGAAAGAGATCGCTGTAACAATGAAAGCTGTAACAATGATGTAACTGGAAAGAGCTTGAATTTGCTGAAGAGGTCAATGCCACAAGACCTGAATCACGCAAAAACCTTTCCAGACTTACTACAAACTAAATTCTGCAAAAGCCACAATTGAACATTAAAACCTCTGAACCTTTAAATATTTTGTTCTTTTAAGATGTGAAATTGATAAAAAAATTGTCCAAAAAAGATCATACAAGAGTTAGACTATAACAAAGGCTTTGTGGGTTAAGTCTCCCAACACTGAGATGACCTAGACCTAGTAGAGTTGGCCTTCAGTGGGTAAACGCCAAAATTTCAAACTTTAGCAGCATGCAGTAGACACATATGCTCCCAAAGGGAGCTTATTTTGTCTTTTGTCCTGTCGTGGACTGAGTTCAATTACTGTGACTTGAACTGGACCTGAACTTTTTAAATGAACAAGGTGTTAACATCACAGAAATATGTCAGAGAAACAAAACTTGAAACAGCCTTACTTCAAGGGAGGTCAAGGTAAAAATGATACAAATTCTACTCGTGTTTAGCTTTTTGGGTCTTTGTATTTTTACATCTGTGCTTAAAACACGCAAACTGTGTATTGTATTTTCAAAACACAAATGTAAAAGCAAATATGATTTTGATCATATATTCTGATAATCATAATAGTGATAATACCAATAGGACATGTTAAGGTCACTAACAAGAGAATAACATTTTTAGGCCACAGAGTACATATACAACAATATTTCATGAACATTCTAGACATTGTACTTTGTTTACTGTGCCAACAAGCGAACATTTTTTACATCCAGCATATGGAACCAATCACATTCCCCACCCCTAAATGCAATTTAAATTGAAATGGCAAGCTTATCTTCCAGAAAAAAGTACATTATAGATAAGAGGCCATGTATTCAGTGAATGCCAAACATTACTGCGTGAAGATATGCAGGTTCAATTGAAGGGATCATTGGTTGTAAAAGTTACATGTTCTTATTTTGGAATACAGTCGAACCTCTCCTTACAGACACCTCCCTAATATGGACACCTCTCCATTATGGACAGTTCTCTTGGTCCCGAAGATAAAGAAATTCATACAATCCCTACCTCTATAGTATGGACACCTCTATAGTACAGACACTTGGGCGTGTCCCTTTGGTGTCCGTATTAGGGAGGTTCGACTGTACCTTGACAAGGGCCTGGGTTTTTTAAAGGCAATTTATTATTACTAATCTAGGATGAATCCCTCTGATCAACTATCCTAAGTTTAGATTTTGTTATTGATAGCATGAACAACAAAAAAACCTACTACAAAATTTTAGTTATGTAGGGGGAGGGTTAGGGTTGTTTGTTTTGGCAGGGGGGGGGGGGGGGGTACAAAAGCAAACACTAACTGTTCATTAGTACACACATACAATCAGTCCTGCTGGCTTTGTCAGGATAAAAATTTAGCAACTGTTCTGAACGACAATCACAGCAATAACATTTCAAGCATGATAAAACAAACTCCAACATTTTAAGGTTCTATGTGTACTTCACGATGACTGCTCATTATAAAATGACCTTCCCAGCCTCAAAGTGATGATTCACAAAAATTAATAATTAATCTCTATATTACTAATAGACTGCTATTTTTTTAAAAAAAGTAAAAAGTAACTATTTTGGGCAAAAAAGTTAATTTGGGGAAAATGAGAAATGTTTTAATTTCACACACAGGACAATATACATATGTACAAATGCAGTAAGTTACTAAAATATAAAATGAGACATCCTTAAAACACTAAGTTCACTGTAAAACTGACTAAAAATTGCTATCAATCTATAACTGTAATAAGCTAAAAAAAGATAAAAAGTTAATGGATTAAAGTTGACTGGTTACAACATACCTGATAAACCCTTATAGTTTCTATTTGCTTACAAAACGTGAGCATTATCCAGAGGATTGAAGAAAGCTAAATGCCTCATCACTAAGGGTGCAAAGCTCTAGCTTTTGTAGCATGAAGCAACTCAAGCTGCTGTTTCACAACAATTTTCATGCAACTTGTCTCACAAAAAAATTGTTGGAAGTTGCACGCCGATTTTTTATGTGTAACACCCCCTGCTGCAACTGATTTTTTGTTTCGTTTTTAAGTTGGACAAAAAGTTTAATCGTTTCTTACTTTCAGCAACAAATGTTTTCAAATTGCACAACAAAAATATGTAGCATGGCTCTTGCAACTTGTTTCACCACACTCTTTAGTCAAGCAATCAACTTATGCAATTCTTTTTGTAAGACAAGTTGCATGGCAATAATTGTCATTGTAAGGTGTAACAATGTACATGCAACTTGCAACAATGTTTTTTGTGAGACATGTTGCATGAAAAATTGTTATGTGTAGTGAACCTTTACTAGATACGACATTAGTTTATCACAGAGTTATAACCTTAGCATTTTGTAAGGTTTCCCTGTCGCTATGCTGGTAACCATTTATACACTTTAGGTAAAGAGAGAGAATTTGGAGAAAGTTTCTCGAAAAAAAAAAAAAACATGATTTCAGAGACCACAACTCAAACTAAGAAATAAATACAAGTCGTCACCTAAATATGCAATGACAGGATTGGTTACATACTTTGTTTATGTTTAGCTATAAAATTGTAGAAAACAGGTTTGATTGTATAAAAAAGACCTTGCTACATCAGCATTATGACTACCTTGATCTTGAAAGAACTTTGGCTCATGTTCATTGTATAGGGATTAAGTTATAATTTGTCAGGACAAAATATCTGGTTAAATATAGTTTTTGGTTTCCAGCCAAATTATATGAATGACCCAACAGGCGATACAGTCAACAGTCCACAACTAACATTCAATCTGGGTTTTGGCGAGTTAAGAAAACAAGTTTAACCCATAAAATAATAAAGAGGCCATGGCCTGGCCTTGTCCACGGTTTTAAAACATTTCCTATTAGTGAACGTATTGGTCAATTATCGTAAGACGATTGTGTTTTTGACAGAAAGAAGTTTACAATGCCAAGTCTTGTCGTAGGAAATCCTGTCAATGGTTAATGGGTTATCAGTTTTTATACCACGGATGTACTGAACAATTACTGATTTCCATTTTGCAAGTGATATGCGTTTCCTAGCTTTGGGACTACAAATAACAACAAATGGTTACAAATAACTGCAAAGTAAACAATGCCCCGTATATGCCTACCGAATGTTTGTGGCGATAAACGTCAACCACAAATACCCAAGGCTTACCGCATAATTCTAGGAATGTTGTAGCCATTACGGGCCCACCCAAATAAGCTATAACTGCTTCACAGCGATGTGATCGTGATGGCTGAGCAAACATGCCCTAGAACAACATAGCGAGTAGTGATCATGGCTTTCAATCAAAGCGCAACCGGAGAAATGTAACTTAAAATAATAACAGGAAATTTCATAGTGTTTTCGTTACGACATCCGACCATAATTCTGCGCGACATAAAAAAAAGTCAAGGGGGTTAACTTTGCAATGCGACAGTATATTGTTATTACTAGTTAATTTAGTTGATCCCTTTCCCTCGCGGTGTTGCTAAAGAAACAGAAATTATTTTAAACAAATCGCCCGTCTCTCAGGAAAAGAATAAAAGGCCGAACATTCCAGACCCCAAAGAGGAAACAATAAACCTCGCACCTTGGATCTAGATAATAGTTTCGTTTTTTCCCCTTGAGTGAATATGCATTTCATACACAAAATTGCACACAAAAAAGCTTAGAAGATAATTTGATGTCCTCAATAAAACTATTATGCGTTGAAAGTGATTCAATTCAATGAAGGTTAGGAAGGTCAACTTAAGGTTACGGCGACCGCGATTTCCATTGTGTAATTACAACGAACATAATAACAAACATGTCGCATTTTGAAGAACGGTAGTAATACATTGTAAAGAAGCGCTTCACGTAATACCAACTTTCTCAGCCACGGAAACAATCGTAGACTACGAGAATTTCTTGAAACACGTACCGCTTGCAATATAACCCAAAGGAAAAGCGTGTCCACTCTTTGTAATACTAAATAGACAAAATATTTGCGAAAACATGCCAATGGAACGTAATGGTAACTGATATACATCTTCATTTTTCAGTCGACATTTCCAAGCACGCGTTAACTGATATCTTTGATTTGGGCTTCTTCTCACGATATTTCGTCTTGGCTAAGTATAGCTTCTAATAAAGAGTTTGAAGCAGTTAACAGCACAAACAATTAAACTGATTACCATAACGCATCAGGCGAAATCTAGCGCGAACCGCGATGCAAATAAACGAAGTCGAGTTAACAGAGAGCTATTAATGCCATAAACATGTCTTTGTGTTCATTAGCTTACCTCGCCGCTGTAGCTATATCTCGCCTCTAAAATCGCCTTGTACAATCTGGTTCGGTTCTCGTCCGCGAATGGCATTTGTCCGCTTAGTAGAATGTGCGTGATAACTCCGATTGCCCACATGTCCACTGCATTTGTGTAAGGTTGTCTCATAAGAATTTCTGGTGCGATATACTCCGGCGTTCCACAAGTTGTATCCATTGTCTCCTTTGCCGCATTCTGCCGGGTGTTTGACAACCCAAAGTCTGTGATCATTATTTTGGAATCCTCGCCCGGGTGATAGAACAGCAAATTCTCCGGCTTGAGATCTCTGTGAGTTATACCAAGCGTGTGAAGATAACGGACTCCATCCAGTACCATGTACAGAACTCGAGTGGCATCTCTCTCCGTAAACGAACCTTTACAAACTATTCGATCGAACAGTTCACCTCCTGTCGCCAGCTCCATCACTAGGTAAACCCTTTCCGGGCACTTAAATACTTCATGCAGCTGAACAATGTAATCATGTTTTACTTTCCTCAGCACGGCCACTTCGGATTCAAACACATCTTTGCCCCCTTGTATTTTTATCATCTTGATCGCGTACGGTTGTTTAGTTTTCTTGTGTTCAACACGAACAACCCGACTAAATGACCCTCTACCTATGAGGGCCTTGATGTCATAATTCTCGGTCACGATGGGATCAAAGCTAAATCTCCCTTCAAGAACACGGCCTTTCTTTGGCTTCTTCTCCGCGTTTTTCCCCATTTCATTGTTCGCTGCTGGAGGAGGGCAAAATTCACGTGATGGAACTTCGTGCAATTTGCCCTTCTTTATATTCTCTTCCTCGGGTAGCTTTTTGGTGTTGTTGCAACCCATTGTCATTGGAGAATTCTTCTAAAACTATACATGCTCCTCCGTTCGAGGTATATAAACATAGCAGGAAGACAACACGGAGAGTAATCGCGAATGCTACACATGAATGAAACCTTACACTTTTTATCAGTTGTCTTGGCAGGTCGGCTCGCTCACCATGTGCGTGACGTCACCCATGTACAGTTCGCCAATCAAACTCAATTACCAATACTAGTATCAACTCAACCAATCAGATTCTAATCTAATTCTTTTTGTTCAAACAGAGTACATGCAGTAAGGTGATTGACACGAATACTACAGGATGGAACCTCGTCATGAGAGCTGTACGAAAACAAAGATCGCATAAAGACCTCACACAGTGATCAAAGCTAGAGTAATATACAGTTTGCGTCAATCCAAAGTCACAACCTTCGTTAGTTTATGCTTCTAGAACGTTTCGTTCTCGATTCCTTTAACCCATGCAAAAATGGTTGATCCGGTTACTTTGTCAAAATTTGACAAAGTCCTGGCCTGTGTTTGGCTTTTGTTTGACGGAATTTGGTTAACAACACTTGCCTTTATTTTTACCACGCAATCTTTACAAGGCTGTCTGCCGCATGTGTTTTGTTTCGCAATGTTTGTTTTGACGGTCCCTCGTGAGGGTAACATATTTCGGGCATAGTTACAAATGCGCTGATTTCCTGATTAAGAGGCATGCTGCTGCACTTACACAGTTACACGGCCGGATACACGGGACCTTGCAAATGTCAATTTGTCATTATCAAAAAAGGGTTGTTGTGAATAATCCCCCACCCCCCCCCCCCCCCCCCCTACTACCCGCTCGGCAGAGGGCGTTCCCTGTTAAAGAGCGTATGCTACAGAAGGCTAGCCGTATCCTCGCGATAAAACATACAATATGTACTAGTTTTATCGTATGCGAGATCAGTATCCGTTCGGACATAAACTTCGGTAAACTTCATGTGTATCCCGTGAGTGACTACGCGAGAAAACCAGTCTCCTTCTAAGGCCTTAATTATAAATTTATAGGTCATTATACTTTGCTGCTATTTCGTTTACTATGTCTGCGCGCCTGAACTCTCCGTTCTACAGAACTAACGAGGTCATGCTATTCTTTTGTGATTGTTGTTACACAGCGGGAAAAAATGTACTGGCGCGAAATTTTCGCGTAACCAAAGCTCTTCCGGATGCTGTGTTTTGCCGACCTACTAACAGAGGCTATATTGCAATCGTGCACTTCGCTTGAAAATTTGGCATAACTTTTATCTTAACGCATACACTACCTGGATCTCCCAGAGTTAAACTTGTATACTTGGAGCCAAGTAATTCGCTATCCGACTGAATACTAGTCAAACAAGCTATAATATTATCAAGATGGTGTACTCATACGGACCACCACTTCAAATTTATGATTCTATGTAAAGCTACCACTGCTAAACGTTACACTATCACTTTCGCTTTTATGTCACCTAGCAAAATTGTAGAAAGCAGAAAAAGTTCTCAAAGGCTAAAGGAGCTGTATGGTGAGTTGAGCTGAGCCGTGTTTATAGAGGTGTAAATCGATAGTCTAATCATTGCCTGCCGACATTTTTGGCGATGTATTTAAATTAACGTGTTCCGGTTGTAATTCATTTGGCTTTTGAACGTTTAAACAGCACTCATCCCCGCACTCATCTCAAAATTTGTGGCATGAAAATTTGCTCCAGGGCCTCAAAATTCGTTGTGAAACAATATGTACTGTATCAGATGACCCATCGTGTGGGAACACACGATTCCCGTAAGCAAACGTGCTTGATTATAAGTGGCCCGTCAATTTACGGGCGAATCCCATCAATTTTTTTACAAATCGCTGGCTTTGTTATGACGGGAGACTGTCCCGTGTGGGAATCCGAAATCATAGTCAGCATGTATTATGAAATAGCTGTTATCATATTACTGTTAAAATTTATACAGTAAACAATAAACAGTGACTGGAAGGGGTAGCTTGTATTAAAGCTTCCTGTAGAGTCCTCATCAAACAAACATCGTAAATTATTTTAAAATTTGGTGTGATGAAAGTAATAAAGTTGAAAGTTAGAAAGTCCAGCAGATAAAGCCGACAAGGTACGATGCTATCCGAAATGGATATTAAATAGGCAAATTTTGCAAACTTATCGAGAGCGAAATCTCATGATGTGTCTAATCGTGGCAATTTCTAAAATACTTTGAGGTTTTCGAATGTATTTTCGTTCGTTTCTGGTTAAATGTTTCACACCCTTTTTTTCTTATCACTCTGATTGATTTGTTTTTTTTTTTTTTACTCTTGATACGTCTACCGTTATTTCCTGTGGACGCGTGTCCACAAACTCGGAACTGACTGAAAAACGGATCGACACAACTCCTGGACACAACTCAAAAGGTGACTGGAAGAATGCAAACACTTTCACCCGTCAAGTTTCGCTCGGTGCACGTGCCTAGTTAAGAGAAAGTTATCAAATACCACTATGCGTTATCTCGTGAGAGTTCTCCGTGTTTTCGATACTGGAGTATGGATTGACAAAACAGTACCGCATATGCATACGAGTCGTGCTTGTAGCTTTTATGCTTATAAAGGGTCAAATGGTCCAGAGTCGAAATTTGTAATCAGATTAGACTTTGGAAGTGCAAGAATTGAAAAACGTAATTAACTTTCAGATCAGTTTGCTTATTTATAGTAGGGATTTTCAGCCTGACTTTCAAATGAAAACATTGTGAATTTGTAACATTGCGGCTAATTGCTACAAACTGATACGAAAGCAAGATCTACAACGATAAAGATTGCATCTGCATTTTGACCATCAGCAAATGAGTATCGAATGGAAGCAGGAGAGAACGACTCCCTACCTCTGTTGGAATGGGCCTATTCTGCATCCTCGTATAATTAAAGCGCTCAATTGTTTCTGTGTATAAATATGATATCAAATTAAGAGCACTTGGAAACATTTATTTATAAAAGCAATTTGACATTGTGGTTTCAAGTTCTTTAGTTTTGAAGGCACGCCTCAGGGATATTTTTGGCATTGCATCGTGGCCGAAGTTACCATCAAGGCGGCCCTGTTCGGCAGAGAGGACAAAAATGTTCTTACATAGATGGAAAAAAATAATTGCCATCGTATTAGTGAATTTTACCGCTTTCACTCAAGGGGGGCAAAAACAAATATTGAAGAAAAAAAAAATATCATGTTGTAAACTAAAAACTAAAAAACAAACTAAGTCCCGGCAACCGCAAGAATACCGCGGAGAGCTTTCATTTGAATGCTTACACTGTACGGGGTTTCTTATACGGGACAATTATATGCAACTGTTAGTTTTTTATCTTATTTCTCATGCAGTTTCGATCTATTCTCCTTGCCGCAAGGATCAGTTTACCATTTTTTTTTACGTATTGTTTCATCGAAAACCTACTCCAAGCGACCACTCTTGAGTCTTGAAGCCAGAGAGGGTAACGACTTTCAGGAGGGAGAATCTCGATAACTATAGTATTTTACTGATACTAACGAGTTTTCACTCTGAATGGACGCTTACGATAGGTTTAATTATAACTCTATGCTAAGACTCGTCCGTGATTTTTCGATTTGCCGACGTGGCTACGTGTCGGTTGGAATAGCTAACACTTAAAAAGGGCTACCGTGGAGGTCAGGCAATTGTTTTCTGACGATTCGTGTCTATTGAAGCCGGTCTAAAAACCACTGATTTTTTTCTCAGACGTGCCAAGGTTCAAATTTCTTTTTAGAAAGTACTTAAAACAAACAGTTCTGCTCACAGCTTTCATTTGAATGGTAACACTTTTGAATTTCATTCATTCAAAGACATAAAAGTTAAACACCAAAAAATAGAAATAAATATAAAATGGAGACTGACCAGTACCACGTAGTTTCGACTGGCCAATATCAAGATATTTATTAAAAATAGCAACGTGTCCATTTTGACGCGTTTTATCCTTACCCTTTAAGATGATGTTACACGGGACGATTCGCAACAGCGATTTTTAGCGCAACAAAATTAACGACAGCTATGTTACACCAAACAACTTGGGCAAAATTCGTGTTTTTGCGTTGCAAATTTCTTGAAGCTGAATCAAAAACTCGCAACGAAAAAATTGCGAAGAAAATCGTCCGTGCACCAATGTTGCGCTAAAAACTCGTCGTTGCAAATCGTCCCGGAGTCATTATTATTATGTTTTTATTTTATTTTTATTTTTTGTATTACCTCAAATTTCATTGGGATGTTTCATTTCCATTTTAGACTAGTTTTATGCAAGTATTGCATGGAAAGCACGGCCAACGCCACTAGAATGATTTTTGTCCACCCAGATTTCAACAGCTTATATATAATGATCAGGTTTTTTGTGTTCGCGTTCGTGTGTCAACAGAGAAGCTTTTGCCGATTAGCCATCTTAAACCAATGACATCTCAGGACATTTTTGCACGTTCGTCTTAAAGAGAATAAGCTATCTTTAAGCCGTTTACTCAGCTGACGACGTTTATAAACGTCTCTTGGAACCTTACATTTGTTGGTTTTGTTCCCGTTACGATTTTCCTGAGAGATCGCAGCTGCATAGTGTTTCTTTCTATCGCAATTCTAAGTCCATTTTATTGAAAGATATGTTTTCAACTTCTTTTTTTCGGACATAGTATAGGGTATATTTTTCTGAATATAGAACTCAAATCTGCAAAAGACCGCAAACGATAATGCTGCAAACGATACGTAGGATCTACGAAAGACCAAATCAGCCAAAAAATGAACGCAACCGACAAACTGCAAGGCTGATATGTTCCACAGTGCCAAGTGACATGTTCACGGAAATGAGGCAAATGACCCACCTCCCCCCTCCTCTCCAAGCTTCTACTCGCCTTATATTTCCCACTAAGGAGCCTTTTCACAGACTAGTGCAGATCAATAGCCTATCCCTCCCTCCCTCCCTCCCACAGCATTCCCACCCTTGCGTGAAGTGTAAAACAACATTGTAAGTGGGTTCCAAAGATTGGTGCCAGTGATTTCACTGATTGTGTCTGGTAATGACCTTTTTTTTTTCTCTCTCTCTCTCTCTCTTTCCCTTTATTTTTCTCATCAAAGCGTCTTTGACAAAGGAAAGCCGAAAGTGTTGTTGCCAATTTGGCTTGGTTTTTTTTTTCGGATATATCATTTTCGTAAATGATAGCAGTTGTGGCTTCCGTGGATCATGTTCAACACGGCAAACATCGCTTGTTGTGGTATGTGGTCTTGGCAGCCAATGCTTTGTTTTTAGGCCAGAAGCCCGATTCCTGTCATAACACTGTGATTATAAGTATTGTATGTTTACATTTCTGTTTCAGTTCTATTCTCTGTTTAGGTCTATGCGATAAGTTCACTAGTCAAAACCAAGCAATACTAATCGTATCTGGCCAAATATGTCGAACGCGAATAACAAAATGAACCAATCAGAACTTGAATAAGCAATCCGTGCCAAGCCCGGGAAAACTGACACGCGTCAGCCAGGCCACGAATAAAAAAAAACAGTGTGCACGATTCCTCCGATAGTTTTGAAAGGCCGGAGTATCTTGCACGAAAATGTGAAATAATTGGAGGTCAGTAAACGCAAAACGAAAGCGATAAAATAATTTAGTTTTACAGTTGATCGAAAATTATTGCAGCTGTTACTATTGCCTTGGTAGTTTCCTTGCCAGGTAATGTTGACAAGTATTGTCGACAGTTTAACGTCGCGGATGCAGTTTAGTGCGTAATTCCGGTACAAAATAGAAATCGATAATAGAAGACGTGATGGCGGAAAGTAAAGCATCGGAAAACGTTGGCGGAGTAATCATCCGGAGAAGTGGTTTTGAAAAGGGTCCTAATTAGGACATAACGCGTCAAAGTGTTGTTGTCATGTCATAATACTATTAAAGTGATATACGCAATATTGAATAGTGATATAGCAAATATTGCTCCAATATTGAATGGCTCTAAGTCTGGTTGGGCAGCAGGTGCTTCATGTATGGTCAGTTATTTATATGCGGGGGGCCGTATTCAAAGAGCCTCTGGTGTAATATAACAGGCGACCTACAGCAGTGACCGGGAAGCGTCGGAACACGTCACTCCAGTGTATGTTCGTGTGGGGGTGGTTTGGCAATCAGTCAGCATTGGTTATTGTTGAATTTAACATGGGCTGGGTTTAACAGACATGCGTAGCCTGCAAAGACTTTTTATTTTGTCGGATTTCTGTATTGAGACCAACTGGGACATTTTTAGGCAGTTCATTTCAAGACAAGCTTGTTCCAGGGGTTCGAGGCGGATCAGTTGTGGGGGTATACCCTCCCCCCCCCCCCCCCCCCCCCCCCCCCCCCCCCCCCCCCCCCCCCCCCCTTCTACTTAGCGTATTCTCCTGTCCTTATCACCGAACATTTGGCTTGCAGATGCTAACTGGCCACTCTTTCTCTCTTTTCAATCTGATCGCCCGGAACAGGCTATTTCGAGAGTTGTCAACTGAATGACGGTTCGTAAATCTCGAGCACTGCCGACCCACTGCAAAGCGCCAACATCGGGAACCTTCCTTCGCACTAAATATTATACAGAAACCTTTTTTTTAAAAAAATAATAAACTGAAATAAAAAAACGTTTTATTTTTGCGAAAATATTTTTTATTTGTTTGAAATTGCATGAGGTTCTAAAAACAGGAAGTGAAATGCATGCACGTCAAACACTGTGATACATATTTACCGCCTGAGGACTGAAATCTTGCGGTTTAATTTTAAAACCGGTCCCTTCTAAAGACAAGGTGAATAAATTTCATTTCTACTTGCATACAAGAGAACGTCGCGTGATGTTACCTTATAAAAAGTTAAACGAACTCCGATATAACATGGTATAACGAATTACAGCAAGCAGTAGAGTCGGTGAGAGAATTGTAAACAAAATTTACCGTTATTTCCGAAACAGCGGTGACGAGAACCGACATCACTAAACAAAACGGTTTAACAATTGAACGGTTTTACAAGAGCGTTATTTGAAGGTGTATTTTGCAAAAGTTAAAAGGCAATATTAATTCGTACTTTTTTATACAGAACTAAGGAACACAGTCGAACCTACCGATACAAACCACCACCTCTTTTTTGCTGTCGTGACTTCTAATCATTTATTAAACGCGACCTCTTTGCAACGGCCGGAAAATTGTGCTTTGAGGGTGGCTCTTGTACTGAGAGAAGTTCAACTGTCAGGACAGAAACCCAAGGAAGAATGCTTAGCAACCGCTTGGAATGACGTTGTACCGTTTTCCATCATCATTTTAGTGCATTAAAAGAAACTGTGTGAAGGCTAACAGAAAATTTTATGGACAGGAATGTTATCCCCGAAATTACTAGCTCAGCTAGCTGATTTCAACTTCCGAACATTCTAGCGGACTTTATTTAAACCCAGAATGACATTTTTTATACCTCCGGAAAAAGGGCGGTAAATTTTCCGAAGTTAAGAAAGTGAGGCCACATTTTTTTCATCTAATTTATTACAAATTTTTAACATGACTAAGGCCTTACGAACAGCTTTCCGCCGAAATGATTTCTTAGGTGCCCCTGAACTGTTTAGAGAACCAAGATTTTGCATAATGAGCCACAGATTGAAAATTCGTTAATTCCATTTTATGTTTAGTATATGATCGGTTATACCAGGGTTACGTTGCTTTCTCACGGTATCTATATTCCGTCTTAAGCGTTTACAAGATAACTTCCGACGCGCACGATAACCTGCCCGCCGGCAAAATATGCGAATGCGAAGTATTGAAATACTGAAGGGTTTTAAAAACTCGCCGGCTACGCTATTATTAGATAAATGTGTGAGTGGATTCTAACAAACATAACGTAATTAAAACTTTCCGCTATTTTTTCAGTTCTTTACTTCCACAGAGGAGGCCGCGTCAAGTGAATGTGAGAGCTCTCCGTTTTGTTTTAGTGTTGTACACAGTTAGGTGGTCCATGTATCCTAGTGTGCACTCGCAATCCGCTTGAACCTTTCCGCTCCTAAACGAGAACGTCATCGGGCAGTTTCCTGTTGTAAACACGTAACCGGAAAATTCCAAATTCTTTGCGTAAATATAATATAGAGCCTTGTTACATGATAATCGTCACTGCAGAGGGTCTTTTCTCAGAGCAATCACACTTCCTCTTGCCAGACCTTCGTTTGTTTTCCTTTTTGCTTGTACAAATTGTCATTACTAACTCACGCAGATGTCGTTTCCGTGAAGCAATTTGTTATTCTTCGTGTGTGTCGTGTCTTACAGCTTCCTTAGTGCTGTCATCAGATCGTTGGTTGTGTTTTCCGGTCGCTTGGTTTGTCGTAAGGCTTATTTCCGTGAACTTTTAGCTTATCCACAACGCCAGACGCAACCTGCCAAAAGAAAAATGCCACGATAAATTTGTTGCTAACTTCTTTTCCCTGTCAGTAAACAGACAAATACAACCCTTTCTAAGATTCGTGATCTTTTGATGTTTTGCTCTTGTTGTTGTTGTTGTTGTTTTTCATTTTTTGCAATCCGCAAAAAGCGTTAATAAAATAAATCTGATCACTTAAAATGCTTAACGATTAGCATTACGAGGGAGGCCAAAGGATATGGTTTTTGAGCCGATTTAGATTGATATAGGGCGACAGACTAAAATGGGGACGATTTTAATAACTTGGAGGTTATTTCATCCTAAATAATAACCAAGATTGTATACACCGGATGCGGGATAATTATGGAGGTCTAAACTGTTTTAACAAACCAAAACAGAAGTCATGCTGTTTTGGCACAGATCAACTGGTCATAACATGGCATGAAATGCCTTGAAAATGGCTCACAACTGAATTGAACAAAAATGAAATACTCCCCAATTTAACACACCACAGATGGCTGAAACTACACAAGATTTAAACTGGGGCAGGGGCATTTTGTCGGGGTGACACGGGGGATAAAAATAGTTCTGATCTTCCCGCTTCCCAAACTCTTTATTTCTGGTAACTGTTTCTTTCCTTTAGGTGCCTCCCGCCTCTTTGCGCTTTCTAGGGAAAACATTTTCCCCATCAGTTCCCCTTGGAAAACCCGCCTCCCATAGACTGTCCATATTTGTTACAAAGTTCTATTCGAGTCTAAGGATATAATCCCAAATTGTACTGAACTATTCATGTAAATAGTATTCCGAATTGTAACAATTCAAATTGAAGATAAAGAGTGGAAATTTCTTCGGGCCTTACTTTAGTTGAACAAAACAACAGTCAAGGCGCCTTTCCAGAACCATCTTTATTCCTTTCGTTGCGTTTAAAGGCAA